>BLSH010470381.1:1647-15244 GCA_018402905.1 Glandirana rugosa
TTGTCAAGCATGGGATCTAGAGCTACATTTGAATCCCCACCCAATATTATCTTCCCCTCAAGGAGGGGGAGGATGCGGTTAAATAACCCTTGAAAAATTTTTATCTGGCCTGAGTTTGGGGCATAGTATGACACGAGAGAGTATATCACTCCCCCAATAGTCCCTACCAAGAGAATAAACTCCCTTCTGGGTCCCTAACTTCCCTCGTAAGGGTAAAAGCTAAATGCTTAGCAAATAATATCCCTACCCCTCTTTTCTTATCCGGTGCAATCGCCAGAAAGAATTGTGGGTAGCTTGAATGTATATATTTAGGAACATATTGCTTAGGGAAGTGAGTTTCCTGTAGCAAGAGAACATCTAGATGATGGGTGTGGGCTAAATTGAAATATTTTTTCCGCTTTACAGGGGAAATAAGGCCCTGAACATTATGAGATGCCACTCTCAAAAAAGAAGGAGAATTAGCAGACATGGAGGTTATGTAAATATCGATCTACAAACCATATTAGACAAAGACTCACCCAGAACCGAATAATGAAAAGGAGAAGCCCGTCCAACCAAGCAACTATGGAGCTATTCCCAGGGGATCTTCCACGAAGTAGACTTCTCTGGTGTCTAGAATAAGAAGAAGAGGTCAGTAGAGGAGTAAGAAAATGTAACAATTGAAAATGTGGAAAGATTGAAGAAAATATCAGGAGGGGGAAGCGGCAAAAACTAGCCACTAAATCCCCTAAGTTCCTGGTGGTGGGGAGAATATGGCTTCCCCTCACCAGCAGGAAGAAAAACAAAGGTGTCTGCTCTATCAGCAGAACTACAGCTGACTCAAGGAGATCCACTGAGAAAATCCCAGAGTCAGAGGGAGGAGCATGGCCTCCTTCCCGGTCACCTATTCGGAGCCACAACAGCCCATTAACCTGCAGCCGATACTGTAGTCTAAAAGGGCCGTCCCAACGGAACCCGACCGATCCAGTCGGGGAAAATCAGGAAGACCCGACAAGACCCGCAAAGGGATCTTCTATATTTTCCTAGATTAGAGTGAGATGCAAAACAAGGGAGTCTAAGCGGGGCAGACATAGCTCAGATAACTAATTCTAACATGTGTTGTTTAAAACCAACAAGAATAATTAATACCAAATATTGAGGGTATCTTCAATTCAGCTCCTGACCCGCCCTCTTATATTTGGTCCAGCCAAGGGTGGGACCAAGAAATAGGCCCACCCTTGACCTCCCAAATAAGACCTAGAAAAGGAAATATATCGTTAAACAAAATTACACAATCGTATGTTAGTCACCCTCCATGAGGAGTGTCAAAGTTCAGGGGTCTTTGAAGACTGAAGTCCAGAGAGGCCCCCTTGGGGAACTAAAAGAAGGGGGAAAATGTGAAGATTAAGGGGGTGGGAGTCTTTAGCCCTCTTCTGTTGCTTTTTCTGCCACATTGGGAGTATGGGACTCTGGGGGGAGGGTCGCTTAGAGGGACCCAAGTTCTTGTGTTGAGAAGCCGAGGAGGATTCAAGTGATATTAGATTAAGCTTGATCAGCAGACGTTCTCCTTCTTGGAATGAGGAAAAGCCAAATTTCTTGCCTTTGAAGATGAAAGATAGACGAAAGGGGAAAGACCACCAGTATTTGGCGGAAGATTTATTGAGAATTTCCAGGAGGGGTTTCAGGGTTCTTCTTTTCTGTATCGTAGCTGGCGATATATCCGCGAAGATCTGAACAGCGTGACCTTGAATGGAGAGGTTAGAGTTGGATCTAGAGACCCTTATGATCTCCTCTTTAACACTATAGAAGTGAGGTTTTATCACAATGTCTCTAGGGAGGCCATCTGATCTTGGTGGTTGGAGAGCTCTATGAGCCCTGTCTAATTCCAGGCGGTGCTCCGGTATATCTGGGATGATTTCTTTGATAAAGTCGCTCACCACTGCTCGCACATCAGTGATGGTTTCTGGAATTCGAAAGTTATATCGTCTAAAGCGATTCTCCAAATCATCAATTTTGGAGAGGGCTGCGTCCAGTTGCTCCTGAAGGTCCTGAATACGTGCAGTGTTCAGATTAATTATGGAGGTTGCTTGGTCTGTCTTCTGTTCTATTACATCTATTCTGGTTCCCAAGCCCTAAAGGTCAGCCTGGATAACAGAGGTAATTTGGGAAGCTGTTTGCGCAAGGCCTTTAGAAAGCATTTTGGAGAATACCTCCATCATCATCTGAAAGTCTGAATGAGGTATAGGAGCTTGGGGGGTAGACGGGTCCAATTGAGAGTTAACCAGGCTCTGATCCTTGAGGGGAGTAGTGATGAGTTCATCTAGGGTCTGCTCTAGAAGAGATATTGTAGATGCCGGAGAAAGGGCTTGCGCTGAAGGCAAAGTACCCACAGGTGGTCCTGGAGAATGAAGAACTTGAGATCCTCCGTCCGAACCGGCCTCCATCTCCTCGGTAGTCAGGAGGGTTGGGAGGGGGCATGAAGACCCCGGAGGGCCCTTCGGAGCTGGGGCCTCATAGCCAGGTTGTCGAGAGATGTCCCTTCTGACCGCTCCTGGATGCATAATGCGAGGGTGAGGTGGGTCAATAAATCTAAAAAGGAACGCCGGTCCCTCTTTTGAAATAGGAACCTCAAGAAATGTGTATAATGTCCTTAGGAAAGAGAAAAAGGCAAGGAAAATGGGAATCCAAGCTGTAGAAGAGAGGGTGAAGGGGTTCACTGCTGAAACAATGGATTGAGGGGAGGATGTCCTGTGGTTTATGAGAGTAGGACTGAAAAATGTGAGATTCCAGTAAACGGGTAGAGATAGAGTGTTATAATGAGTTTGTGGAGCAGGCTTTGAAAATTAACCTTACCCAGGAAAAAGAGAGTATGTACCCTTTCCAGCCCTGCCAATTGGAATGAATCTGTGGTTAGAATAAGGTATTTCAGACCAGTGTTTAAATAATAGTCTCCTTGGGAGAACCCCTTAAGCCTCCAGCAATGTAAACCCCCTTATGAGGGTATGCTCCATTGGCCGCTTGATGTATAGGCCCAAGCCGTGGCCTCAATTTGGTGCTAGAGGCCTGGAATGAATAGTGTGGCACTGTTCTCAAACACCCCCTTTTCCTTATGTGTGTCCTGTGGATCTCCACTGCCTTCTCCCCCCCAGAATGGGTCGACCGAGCTCAGCTGCAGAGACTAGTGGCACTAGCAGAGTTAAACCCCTGTTGACTGGAAGATCTGCTGTCCGCTATGAGGATAAGCCCAAGCCGCAGCCTCGAGTTGGGGTCCGCGGTCGGGCGTGAGGAGCGAGGGACGGTCCTCTAGTTTCCCTTTCTTTAGGATGGCTCCTGCGGCTCTCCCCCACCTCACCTCCCCTTGAGCGGGTCGGCCAAGCTCCGCTACAGGTTATCGTGGCTCCGATGGACCGGGCTAGGACGGAGCTCCAGGCTCAAGCAGCCGCCATGAAGCCCCACACATGTGCACCCACTCTTGATATGTTTTATCCCCCAGACCTTTCACCATTTTTGTTACCCTTCTCTGAACATGTTCTATCTTATCAATATATTTTTGTAAGTCTCCAGAACTGGATACAGTATTCTAAGGTCTTACTAAAGTGCTATACAGAGCAATCAGAAACTCCTTCCTCCTGCTGGTGATCCCTCTAGTGATACATCCCAGAATTCTATTTGCTTTTCCCCCTGCCTGGTCACACTGTTTGCTCATTTTGCAATGATCTGAAATAAGCATCCCCAAATCTTTTTCTTCTGTAGTGCTGGTTAACACTGTATCCCCAAAGCTGTACTCTCTAAGGGGATTCTTATTCCCTAGATGCATTCGTTTACATGTAAAATATTAAACTGCAGTCTCCACTGCTTGACCAATCTTCCAGCAATGCCAAATCATGTTCCATGTTACAGACACCTCCAGGGATATCAACCCTATTACACACCTGTGTATCATCAGCAAAGAGACATACCTTGCCCAACAAACCTTTAATTAGATCACTTACATATAGAGTAAATAGTAAACAGGACACAGTACAGAGCCTTGTGGTACCCCACTAGTGACTGGTCTCTGTTTTGAGTGAACCCCATTTACAACCACACTCTGGCATTTATCCTTTAGCCAACTGCATATCCACTGAACCACCCAATGGTTAAGTCCCAGCTTGTATAACTTTTCCATTAGATCATTATGTGGAACTGTATGAAATGCCTTGCTGAAATCAAAATACGCTATGTCCACAACACCACCCTGGTCCAAAACACTGGTAATATAGTCAAAAAATTCAATCAGATTTATCTGACACAATCTTCCCTCAGTAAAGCCATGCTGCATTGGGTCCAGCAAGCTATGAATTTTTAGGTGATCAATGATCCTTCATTTCAGGAGTGATTCCATTACCTTGGCTACAATTGATGTTAAACTCACTGGGCTGTAATTGCCGGCTTCTACCTTGCTGCCCTTCTTGTGGATAGGTACAATATTAGCTATCCGCCAATCATTGGGAACTTCTTCTGTTAGAAGAGATTGATTAAAAAGATCTGTTAATGATCCAACAACTATATCTCAAAGTTATCTTAGAACTCTGGGATGAATACCATCAGTGCCCATTGCTTTATTAAGTTTTAACCGAGCAATGGGCCATGCCACTTTGCTAGGAATTTACTTTCAAAAGCGGGGACTAGCACCAGCACTCTGTCCCCGGGGTTGAAATTTCAGGTCTTGGCACCCCGATTATAATCCCTTCTCTGGGCCTCATGGGCTCACTCCATATGTTCTCGTACCAGGGGCAGGGCCACTGAGATTCAATCCTGTATCAAGGAGATATGCTTTATGACACTTCTATACGGGTGGCCTCTCCTTCCCACGTCTCTTTTGTGACATCTAGCAGCCCCCTGGGATGTCTGCCATACAAGAGTTCAAACGGGGAATAACCCATAGATGCCTGCAGGACCTCTCGTATTGTAAACATGAGACATGGTAGCAAAAATTCCCAATTTCTCCCATCTTTATCCACCACCTTTTTCAACATACTTTTGAGGGTCTTGTTAAATCTCTCCACAAGACCGTCAGTTTGGGGGTGGTAGACAGAGGTACAGAGATGGGAGATTTTGTACAACTTGCACAATTCTTTGGTCACTCTGGGCATAAACGGGGTGCCCTGATCCATCAAGATCTCTTTAGGGATCCCCACCCGACTCAACACCTGGACCAACTCTTTGGCGATAGTCTTAGCGGAAGTGTTCCGCAAGGGTATAGCTTCAGGATAACGGGTTGCATAGTCTAGGATTACTTGGATGTGCTGGTGTTCCCGGGCAGATTTTACTACTGATCCCACGAGATCCATGCCAATTCTTTCAAATGGCACTTCAATTATGGGTAGTGGAACAAGGGGATTACCAAAATGGGGTGACGGTGCCGACATTTGACACTCAGGGCATGATTCAAAGTATTCCTTGACATCTGCATACTCTCTCTGCAGAAGAATCTCTGGGTAATTCTCTCCCTGGTCTTCTCCATACCCAGATGTCCCCCCATTATTTGACCATTGGCCAATTCTAGTACCATCCTGTGAAAGGGTTTGGGAACCAATAGTTTCTCTACCTCCTCCTCCCGGTGTTTTACCACTTGGTACAACAAATTATTCTTAAGAGCCATGTAGGGAAAAGACACCGCCCAGCTGGGCTCAACAGGTTCTCCATCCACTATTTTAACATTTTCTCTGGCTGTAGTGAGTGTGACATCTCATAGTTGTTCTGTACAAAAATCCTCTCTCCTGACCTCTAAGTCAGGTGTCACATTCTGTCTACTCTCACCATTAGAGTCAGAGACGTTCTCTTGTTCATTGACCCCAAGCTGGGAGCTATCCTCCAGCTCCTCCGGCTCCCCAGTCATTACAGGAAAAGGAAGAGGGTCTTCTCCTTCCTTTGTCCTGCCACCAGTCTTCCCTTCCATTTGGCAAAAAGGGTCTGGTGAGAGTTCCCATTCTTCCCCAGCCAGGGGAAGCTCTATCCTCCAGACTCACTGTGCCTTCCCATAACCTCCAGAAATGGGGACAATCTCTCCCCACTAGGACCTCATGAAGCAGGGAAGGTACCACACCCCCTGAATGTGTCACACTGCCCCAAGGGGTGTCAATCTCAACCACCGCACTGGTAGCCCAGACTGTCCCCATGGATGCAAACAACCCCGATTGTGCTAGGGTGTAATTTTGTAGGATTTACACAATTGCTGTTAACGAAAGTCACAACACTACCAGAATCAAGCAGTGCAATGATGGGCTTCCCATCAAAAGAAATCACACACATTTGCTTTTCCATGCGACCCTGACCTGATGCAGTACATGCGACCTGTGCAAAAAGAGATATGCGTCTTTTCATATAAGTATTATCACACTGCATTGGTTCATCATTTATGGGACAGTTGGCAGCGATATGTCCCAAGGCATGACATCGGTAGCACTGTATATGCTTTATACCCAATCCTCTCAAGGGTCCCCAAGACCTTCCTGGCTTCTTTGGCCAGTCTCCAGGTCTAGAGAACAAAGTCTCTTTAGCTGTAGCAGTCTTATCAACCTTCCCCACAACCTTGAACCCTATAACAGTCTTACCGGGTCTGCTGGGTGATCTTTCACCCCTAGATACATTGGAATGGGGCGCAGACAGGTGCAACAAGTCCTTAGCAGCATTGTATCTCTCCATGTGGTCCACCACTTGGTTTGCCAATTTGGGGTCCCCATGGCTAAGCCACTTCCTCAAAGTAACAGGGAGCGCACGTAGATACCAGTCTATGACCACACACTCCTTGATCTGAGGGCCTGGCAAAGTCTCTGGCTGTAACCCCTTCCTCGTGAGATGGATCAAGTCAAATATTTGGGAGCAGGGTGGCTGGTCCATGCGGTAGGTCTACCGATGCACCCATTGAGCCCGGACTGCCATGGTGACACCCAGGCCTGCGAGTATCTCCGTTTTTAGAGACTCATAGTCCTGGGCCTTATTGGGTTCCAAATCAAAATATGCCTTTTGGGGCTCACCGGTCAGAAAAGGTGCTAGCAGTCCCGACCATTGTCCTTTTTGCCATCCTTCCCACAGTGACTCTCTCAAAAGTGGTGAGGTACGCCTCATCATCTGCTGGTGTAATCTTCTGCAGGTGGTAACTGGCACGGATCAACTTTTGTTCCATTGGCATAGGAGGTGCGGGCCCTTCTTTAACTCCAGCAGGGTCTCCGTAAACCAGAGATTCATCTCCTGCTGAGCCGCCAAGACCTGGCGACTTTCCTCCAGCTGCGCTGCAGCGGCTTGTACGGCTTGGAGGTTGGTCTCGCGATGGCCGCAGTCGCCTGTAGCAAGGCCTTCAATATCTCCTCCATGTTGGAAAGTTGCCCGCTGAATCCACCACGTGTGGGAGATTAGCTTGCGGGGATCACCTTTCCTGGGAAAAAGGCAGCTTGCAGACAAAGTTTTTTAAAAGTCTGGCAGGTTGCCAGTTTTATTGATAAAGGTTGCAAGTCAACTAAACAAACAAAATAGAAAAACAAATCCTTGTCATCTGGCGCTAAACTATACAGAACAGGAACCTCCCTATACGGCTTTGGGCTCATCCCAGACACCCCCAAACAAAACAAATGCAAACCTTTCATTTGAGTCCTTAGAGCAACCAATTCCCAAGGTGTAGCTCTCTCAGTGTAGTGTTACTGAGTCCAAGGCCAGAGCTCCCTCTAGCTCTCTTCCTGGTCATCTTAAACACCTGAGAGTGGACACCAGTGGACCACAAAATCCTGCCCAGAACCCAGCCTGCCAAGGTGGCTGGTAACACCTGGACCGGATTCCACCCTAGTCCACTCCAAATGAACGCATGCAAAGTGACACATAGGGGTTGATTTACTAAAGCTGGAGAGTGCAAAATTTGCTGCAGCTGCGCAAGGTATCCAATCAGCATCTAACTTCAGCTTGTTCAATTAAGCTCTGACAAAGAAACCTGGAAGCTGAACCCTCCATGCAATTTAAGGTTAAACTGCTTCTCTTTTACTTTTAGTGAATGGCTGCGCGTCTTTTTAAACTCCCTTTCACTGAAAAGTTTTTTCCCTATGCTAGAGTCACCAGTATGGTATTTGTACATTAATATCATATCCCCCCTCAGGCGCCTCCTCTTCAGAGAGAATAAGTTCAATGCTTGTAGCCTTTTCCCATACTTGAGGTCCTCCAGTCCCATTATTAGCTTTGTTGCTCTTCTCTGGACTCTCTCTAGCTCCAGCACATCTTTCCTGAGGACTGGTGCCCCGAACTGGACAGCTTACTCAATATGCGGCTGGACCAGAGTCTTGTCCAGTGTCTTGTACAGTGGGAGAATTATTGTTTTATCTTTGGAGTGAATCCCTTTTTTAATGCATGTCGATATTCTGTTGGCTTTGCTTGCAGCAGCTTGGCATTGCATGCCATTGCTCAGCCTATCATCTACTAGGACCCCAGGCCCTTTTCCATCCTATATTCTGCCAGAGGTTCTCCCCCTAGCAAGTAATTTGCATTCATGTTCTTGTGCACCCAAATGCATAACCTTACATTTTTCAACATTAAACCTCATTTGCCATGTATTTTGCCCACCCCATTAATTTGTTTAGGTCTTCTTGCAAAGTTTCCACATCCTGCAAAGAAGTTATTGCCCTGCTTAACTTTGTATCGTCTGCAAGTGCTGAGATTGAGCTGTTTATCCCATCCTCTCGTTTAGGAATAAATTAAACAGGATTGGACCTAGGACAGATCCTTGGGGGACCCCACTTTCCACACCAGACTATTCTGAGTACTCCCCATTTATCACCGCCCTTTGCACTCACCCTGTAGCCAGTTTTCAATCCAGGCCCTCACCCTATTGTTCATGCCTACATACCTTAGTTTATGCAGTAACCGTTTGTGGGGAACTGTATCAAATGCCTTTGCAAAATCTAGATACTCCACATCTACAGGCCTTCCTTTATCTAGATGTCAGCTCACTTCTTCATGAATCCATGCTGATTACTGCTAATGATACAGTTTTTATTACTGAAATCTTGTATCTAGACCATTATCATCCCATCCAATAACTTGCAGACTATTGATGTTAGGCTGACTGGCCTGTAGTCCCCAGGGATATATCTCGGCCCTATTTTAAATATTTGTGCTACGTTGACTTTTCTCCAGTCAGCTGGTACGATTCCAGTCAGTAAACTGTCCACAAAAATTAGGAACAATGGTCTGGCTATCACCTAACTGAGTTCCTTAAGGACCCTTTGGTGTAAGCCATCTGGTCCCAGGGACTTATTTATGTTTAGTTTGTCAAGTCTATTTCTAATTCTGTCCTCTGTTAGCCATGAGGGTGCTTCCTGTGATGTGCCATGAAAATTAACATTACCCTCTTGGTTACTGTATTCCCGTTTCCTTTGTGAAGTCTGAGGAGAGTAATATATTCACAACCTTCGCCATCTCTCCATCTTTTGTAACCAGATATTGCCTCATCATCCTTTAAGGGACTAATATGTTCTGGCCTCGCTTTCTTACTATTTATATACTTAAAGAATTTCTTGGGATTTTTTTACTCTCCTCCGCTATGTGTCTTTCGTGTTCTATCTTAGCTGCCCTGATCGCACTCTTACGTTTCTTATTGCTTCCTTTCTAATGTTGGAATGCTGACAATGACCCACTCAGCCTTTTATTTTTTGAAGAAGAGATACAGCAGCGCCTCTAAGTGCAGTATAACACCATTTATTTGAATACATTAAAAACAAGAGCCATATGCACTCACATTTGAAGCCAAGGTATGCGCATTGGATACAGGGATCATCCGCTGGTGGCATGGTAAGGAGACACGCTACGGCAGCAGCAATGCTGGGTCCAGACTGGATGTGCTGGTGGCTTCCAGCGTTACCAAGAAGTCGATACCAGAGGAGCACGTAGACACAGGACACCACGTCATTTCCGTGTACGCTGGGCAGGGGATGCGCGCGTTCGGATCATTCGTGATCTTTAATCAGGCAGAGCGGGGGCCATTTTACAATAGGGCAGCCTTATATACAATCAGTCCATGGCCGCTATGGGCAAGGCAAAAAACGAATTGGTACATCATATTCACAATCTAAACCGTAATGGATAACTTATACCTCTAATGAATGGCTTGCTATGTGATCATATATAAAAAAGATATCTTATACTGTGGACCAATGAACGAAAAGAAAAGGAGGGGTGAGAAAGGGGAGGAAAAAGGAGGGGAAAGGAATACAGGGAACACCTGATGTGTGCATAGTGATATACACACTCATATTTGTAATTGTAAACAGTATGTTCCCAACTAAATAAGATATACTTAAATAAATTCCTGCAAATAAAATGGAAAATAAATGATGAAATTGAAAAAAAAAAACACAACACACTGAATGATAAGAGGTAACTGATAAGGATTGTGGCTGGTGTGTGCAGCGTGTCCGGTGTGTCCCATCCCATCCAGGACGCCGCCCGATATAGGCACCCATGCCTGTTGGCCCCCAGCGTCACATCAATACCAGTCTACTAATTTTTGTTTCTTCCTTTCCAGCCTTATCATCCAACTCCCCCTCTTTTGAGACCTGCAACATGGGTGTGCTGGCTGTGGGTGTTGTGGTGGGTTGGGCCGCCTGGTTTTCGTTCAGTTGGGAGCTGCGATGCACACTGCGGGCTCCCCCCTCCCTCGTATCCTCCCACTCAGGCCAGGGGAGCAGGGTTCTCTGTCACTGCTCATCGGCGTCACACCGCCCGCCTGGTGGGGGCGGCATCCTTGTGACGCTGCGCCATCATGTGGGCCGTCCATGCTTGCGGACGCTTAGGAGGTTGAGGACGCCATTGCCAGTCGGTCATGCCCGGTATGTGGTGCCTCCCTCCATCACGTGCGCCCGCAGCGTGACGCTGGTGGGCAACAGGCGAGGGGGTTTCCTTTTTCCCTCCTCCCTCTCTTTCACTCTTTATTTCATGTCATGCTCACACAGCTTACACACTAGGTTGTTTTTTGTTTTTCATTCACAGTGACCTTGGTTGTTCCACTCAGTTTCAACACATTATGTGTGCCCTCTCCCACCCTGGATGCCGCCAGTGTGGGCTGCCGACGCCGCAGTTTCTCCCCTCAGCTCCCAACCTGTGTGTCTCTGGATGGCCTTCCTACCCCGGCAACCTGCCGCTGGTACATTGGTGCTGTAAGTTCTACCCCCCCAACATGGTGTTGGGGAGGTAGATGGACAATACCGCCCTAATTGATCAATTCTTCTAGGGTCAACGGGGGTCACAGGCTAGACTGCAATATTTTGGCTGTATTTATACATGTATATAAATTAAATTGTTATTGATGGATTGGGGCCATGTATGATGTATTACTCTGATTTCATGATGCTAGTTTTACCAATGAATATCCATTATCGATTTTAAGATGAATTGTAATGATGTATATTTCTACTATGTATCTACCAATAAATAATGAATTTTACCATAATCCATCAATTTACTCATTATCCACCACTTTGCCTCAATTAAAGTCCCACTCACTTCCCTGTGTGTTTTTACACATCAGACTAATACAGTCAGGTCCATAAATATTAGGACATCAACACAATTCTAATCTTTCTGGCTCTATACAAGACCACAATGGATTTGAAATGAAACGAGCAAGATGTGCTTTAACTGCAGATTTTCAGTTTTAATTTGAGTGTATCTACATCCAAATCAGGTGAACGGTGTAGGAATTACAACAGTTTGTATATGCGCCTCCCACTTTTTAAGGGACCAAAAGTAATGGGACAGTTGGCTGCTCAGCTGTTCCATGGCCAGGTGTGTGTTATTCCCTCATTATCCCATTTACAAGGAGCAGATAAAAGATCCAAAGTTCATTTCAAATGTGCTATTTGCATTTGGAATCTGTTGCTGTCAACTCTCAATATGAGATCCAAAGAGCTGTAACTATCAGTGAAGCAAGCCATAATTAGGCTGAAAAAACAAAACAAACCCATCAGAGAGATAGCAAAAACATTAGGTGTGGCCAAATCAACAGTTTGGGACATCCTTAAAAAGAAAGAACGCACCGGTGAGCTCAGCAACACGGAAAACAACTGTGGTGGATGACCGAAGAATTCTTTCCCTGTTGAAGAAAACACCCTTCACAACAGTTGGCCAGATCAAGAACACTCTCCAGGAGGTAGGTGTATGTGTGTCAAAGTCAACAATCAAGAGAAGACTTCACCAGAGTGAATACAGAGGATTCACCACAAGATGTAAACCATTGGTGAGCCTCAAAAAACAGGAAGGCCAGATTAGAGTTTGCCAAACAACATCTAAAAAAGCCTTCACAGTTCTGGAACAACATCCTATGGACAGATGAGACCAAGACCGCATTGTACCGGGGTGATGGGAAGAGAAGAGTATGGAGAAGGAAAGGAATTGCTCATGATCCAATGCATACCACCTCATCAGTGAAGCATAGTGGTGGTAGTGTCATGGCGTCGGCATGTATGGCTGCCAATGGAACTGGTTCTCTTGATTGATGATGTGACTGCTGACAAAAGCAGCAGGATGAATTATGAAGTGTTCCGGGCAATATTATCTGCTCATATTCAGCCAAATGCTTCAGAACTTATTGGACGGCGCTTCACAGTGCAGATGGACAATGACCTGAAGCATACTGAGAAAGCAACCAAAGAGTTTTTTAAGGGAAAGAAGTGGAATGATATGCAATGGCCAAGTCACTCACCTGCAAATGGAAGGAACAGAAAGTTCAGACAGCCACACTCCAATCGATGCTGTTTTATTGTGGCAAATATGCACAAAGCAAGTAAAACAGGTACAGTCAAATACCAGGAGGAATGGACACCAGGTAGCAGCTAACGCGTTTCACGTCTAGGATTGACGCTTACTCATAGCTGAAGAAATGGATATCGATCTGGCTCCTAAATAGTGGTCACTACCGCCCTTTCATGGCAGATGCAGACTAATTGGTTCTATTAGGCTGATTAGAGAAGGGCTGACCAAAACATTTCAGTGGCAGATACGATATCCATACCCACAAGAAACAAGAAACAATGTAACATCACACTCAAGTGGAACAAATACAATGTAAAAATGTGATTCAATAACAATACAATAATAATGATAATAAAAATATAAATACAAATATATAAGTACAAATACACGAGAGGACGGGACCCGCCCCACCTCAAATACGCCCAAATCAAAGAACATAACACCCAACGGGCTACAAACCGATCACCAAGAACAATCTACTTAAACATTACTCAACACAGATCAACCACTCAAACCCGAATACCCCTTAGATATAAACATGAATATATAAACATAAATATAAAAATAATAGTAATAATAACATAACAATAACTTAGTGTAAAAATGTAACATAAACAAGGTGAACTCACACTACAATGTAACAAAGAACAAAGAACACCCATACCTATAGCATAGACGGTGACTTTACAAAACCAGTCGGGAAGAGATTAGTCGGATTATCTTGGTTAATCAGACGTAGACGGTACTTTCCCGCCATCACTGGTGATAAATCCTCGGTCTAGCTATAGGTAAAGAAGTCGATACTCATTCGCAGTTAGGATCTGCACTTTGCGCAATCGACGATGGA
>BLSH010470381.1:26404-51048 GCA_018402905.1 Glandirana rugosa
TCAGAAAAAAAATTTCCGATCCCAGCCTTTCCAGCCGTGATCACGGCTTTGTTTACAAAAGCCGGGCCGGGCGTGACGTCATAACATCGCGCCCGGTCCTCCGAGGGTCATAGAGATGACTGGTGACCAGATGGTCATCAGTCATCTCCCTGACGACACTCCAGCGGCGACGGATCTCTTCTCCCTGCCGCCGATCGTACGGGCGGCACGGGAGAAGCACCGAATGGCGGCGGGAGGGGGGGGACGTCCCCTCCCGCTGCCTACAAGAACGATCAAGCGGCTGAACTGCCGCTATGATCGTTCTTGTGGTGTACAAAATCGCCAGCTGGAAAAAATGATATCTGAATGGTGCCTCTAGCTGCTGGCACCATTCAGATATTAACCCTCAAAGTCTAGGACGTCCATGGACGTCCACCCGGCGGGAAGTGGTTAAAATCCATACCAGACCTGAAGGGCCTGGTTTAGATTTTGGGGGAGACTTTGCGTCATTTTTTTAAAGAAAATGTGGTGCGGAGTTCCCCTTAAATTCCATACCAGACCTGAGGGGTCTGGTTTCGATTTTGGGGGTAACCACACATCTTTTTTTTTTTTAATTTTGGAGCGGGCCATGCTGTTGTAAATTAATTTAAAAATTGTGATAAAATATTGGGCCTTGGTTGTTGGCATTGCCAGAACACTGTATCCCCTTGCAGTTACTCTTTTTTGGACGGAGGAACTGAGCCTGATGTTGTAAATTAGTTTACAAATTCCGACAAAAGCCCCCAGTCAAACAGGTGGCCAAAAATTCTCCTTGGGTGTTGGCAGTGCCAGAACACTGTTGCAGTTACTCTTGTTGGATGCAGGAATGGGACCCTGCTGTTGCAAATTAGTTTAACCACTTGAGCCCTGGAGCCCTATTTTACACTTGTTGTTTACAAGTTAAAATAATTTTTTTTGCTAGAAAATTACTTAGAACCCCCAAACATTATATTTTTATTTTCAAACACCCTAGAGAATAAATTGGCGATCGTTGCAATACTATTTATCACACAGTATTTGCGCAGCAGTCTTTCAAGCGCAATTTTTTTGAATAAAAATCGCTTTTTTGAGTTAAAGAATAAGACAACAGTAAATATGCTCAATTTTTTGTATATTGCGAAAGAGGATGTTACGCTGACTAAATAGATACTTTACATGTTAGGGTTTAAAATTGTGCACACTTTCGGAATGGTGACAAACTCCGATACTTAAAAATCTCCATAGGCGACGCTTTAAATTTTTTGTAAGGGTTACCAGGTTAGAGGTGCAGAGGAGGTATTTTGCTAGAATTACTGCCCACACTCTGGCGATCGCGGCAATATCTCACATATGTGGTATGAACACCATTTTCATAAGCGGGCGTGACTTACGTATGCGTTTTTTTTTTTGCTGCACGAGCTCTCGGATACGGTGGAGCTTTACATTTTTTTATTTATTTTATTTAATTTTTTTTTTATCACTGTTTGTTTAAAAAAAAAATGTAAACATCCCTTGTGATATTAATACATGGTGACAGGTATTCTTTATGGAGGAATGGGGGGTCCCATCTCTCCTTTGCACTTCACAGTATTCAGATCGCCAAAAACGGCGATTCTGTATACTGTAATTTTTTTGAGTAAACTAGAAGTGGTGTTCTGACGTTGCTTTCATAAATGTACGAAGGTGTCCCGATTAAAGCCGATTCCAGCTTCCACAGGGACTCCACACAGCAGCCAGTAGTGTCGGATCGGAGCTCCGGTCTCCTGGTGGAACGGGAGACTGGAGAAGAGCGGTGGACGTTGGCGGGAGGGGGGAATGGCCCCTCCCGTTCCCTGGGATAAAGACCGAGTGGCTTCCAAGCCTGATTGACCATTATCACCAGATAGCCGGCTGCCTGCTCTAAAAAACGGTACCAGGGTATAGCCTGTAGCTGCAGACTATACCCCGATACATTCACTTAAAGCTGCCGCCATTTATAAACAGTGATTCGCGTTAAGTGGCTACACTAATTTACAACAGCAGGGCCGTTCCTCAACCTAACAAAAGTAACTGCAAGGGGTTACAGAGTTCTGGCTCCAAAAACACCCAAGGCCCAAGTTTTCACCACCTGTTGGACTGGGGCATGTCATCACAATTTTAACCACTTAACACAAATCGTCGTTTATAAACAGCGGCAGCTTTAAGTGGAAGTATCGGGGTATAGTCTGCAGCTACAGGCTATACCCCGGTATCATTTTTTAGAGCAGGGAGCCGGCTATCCGGTGATAATGGCCGATGCGGCTTGGAAGTCGCTCGGTCTTTAACCCAGGGAGCGAGAAGGGCCATCTCCCCCTCCCGCCACCGTCCGCTGCTCTTCTCCGGTCTCCCATCCCACCGGGATACCGGAGCTCCGATGCGACACTTCTGGCCGCTGTGTGGAGTCCCTGTGGAAGCCTGAATCGGCTTCAATCGAGACTCCTTCGTACATTTCTGGAAGCAACGTCAGAATGTCACTTCAGGTTTACTCAGCGGGAAACGGCGCCGGTGTTAAACAAATGACAGTATTCAGAATCGCTGTTTTAGACACCCCCATCCCTCCATGAAGGGTACCTGTCACCATATATTACTATGACAAGGGATGTTTACATTCCTTGTGATAGCAATAAAAGTGATCCGTTTTGTTTGTTCTTTTTTTTTTTTAAAGGAACAGTGTTAAGAGGAAAAATATAATAAAATAAAAAAAAGAAATTTAAAGCGCCACCGTAAACCGGGAGCTCGCGCAGCAAAGAAAACGCATATATAAGTCACGCCCGCATATGAAAACGGTGTTCAAACCCCACATGTGAGGTATCACTGTGATCGCCAGAGTGTGAGCAATAATTCTAGCAAAAGACCTTCTCTGCACCTCTAACCTGGTAAAAAAAATTTAAAGCGTCGCCTATGGAGATTTTTAAGTCCTGGAGTTTATTGCAATTCCGAAAGTGTGCGCAATTTTCAACTCTAACATGTATGGTATCTATTTACTCAACGTAACATCCTCTTTCACAATATACAAAAAAATTGAGCTAACTTTACTGTTGTCTTATTTTTTAACTCAAAAAAGCAATTTTTTTCCAAAAAAATTGCGCTTGAAAGACAGCTGCACAAATACCGTGTGACAAATAGTATTGCAAAGATCGCCATTTTATTCTCTAGGGCAGTGGTTCTCAACTCCAGTCCTCGGGACCCACTAACAGGCCAGGTTTTATGTATTACCTTGGGGATATGCAGACTAGAATACTGCAATCACTGAGCAGCAAATGATATCACCTGTGATGCATTTCAGTTATCCTGCAAACCTGGCCTGTTAGTGGGTCCCGAGGACAGGAGTTGAGAACCACTGCTCTAGGGTGTTTGAAAAAAATATATAATGTTTGGGGGTTCTAAGTAATTTTCTAGCAAAAAAAATGATTTTAACGTGTAAACAACAAGTGTAAAAAAGGGCTCCGGGGCTTAAATGGTTAAACTAATATACAACATCAGGCCCAGTTCCTCCGTCCAACAAGAGTAACTGCAAGGGGTTACAGTGTTCTGGCAATGCCAACACACAAGGCCCAATTTTTGGCCACCTGTTTGACTGGGCAATTTTATCACAATTTTTTAACTAATTTACAACAGCAGGGCCCGCTCCAAAATAAACAAAAAAATGACGTGCGTTCCCCCACAAAATCAAAACCAGGCCCTTCAGGTCTGGTATGGAATTTAAGGGGAACCCCGTGACAAAATAAAAAAAAAAATTACGTGCGGTTTCCCCCAAAATCCAAACCAGACCCTTCAGGTCTGGTATGGCATTTAAGGGGAACCCCATGCCAAAATTTAAAAAAAAAATGTGCGGTTCCACCCAAAATCCAAACCAGGCCCTTCAGGTCTGGTATGGATTTTAAGGGGTACCCCACACCAAATTAAAAAAAAAAATGGCGTGGGGTCCCCCCCCAAAATCCAAACCAGACCCTTATCTGAGCAAGCAGCCCTGGCATGGCATGAGGGGGTGGGAATGAGCGAGCGCCCCCCCCCTCCAAACCATACCAGGCCACATGCCCTCAACATGGGGAGGATGTTTTGAGGTCCCCCCAAAAGCACCTTGTCCCCATGTTGATGGGGAGAAGGGCCTCATCCCCACAACCCTGGCTGGTGGTTGTGGGGGTCTGTGGTCAGGGGGCTTATCAGAATCTGGAAGCCCCCTTTAATAAGGGGCCCCCAGATCCCGGCCCCCCCTATGCAAATAGTTTTGGGGTACTTTGAACCCCTACCCATTCACCAAAAAAGGAGTGTACTGTAAAAAAAAAAATAGGCAGTTTTTGACAAGTTTTTTATTTTATATTGTAGCTTTTTCTTCTTTCTTTCTCCATCTTCTCCTGGCCCGCTCCTTCCTCTGGTCTTCTGCTTCATCTTTTAGTCTTCTTGCTTCCTCTCTTCATCTTCAATCTTCAATCTTCATCTTCATCTTGATCTTCTTTCCCCGCTGCCACTCTCTCCGCTGGTGCAGTCCAGCCTCTGCGCATCTTGCCGAATGGGCGGTCTTTGCGATGACAGTACTTTTATAAGAAGGCGCGGGGCCACCCAGTGACGTAACTGAGTGAACCTGCCCCCTTCTGATGTCATGTGATGTCAGAGTGGGTGGGTCACCCATTTACGTCACGGGTGGCCCCGTCCCTTCTTATAAAAGAACTGTCATCGTGAAGACCGCTCATTCGGGGAGACGCTGCAGGGGCCGGACTGCAGCAGCGGAGAGCGCGGCGGCGGGGAAAAAATAAAGAAGATGAGGATGAGGATTGAGGATTGAAGACGAAGAGAGGAAGCTAGGAGACTAAAAGAGAAGAAGACCAGAAGAAGGACCGGGCCAGGAGAAGATGGAGGAAGAAAGAAGAAAGAGCTAGAATACAAAATAAAGGACTTGTCAAAAACTGCCTAATGTTTTTTTTTACACTACAGTCCTTTTTTGGTGAATGGGTAGGGGTACAATGTACCTCAAACCTGTTCACATAGGGGGGGCCGGGATCTGGGGGCCCCCTTATTAAAGGGGGCTTCCAGATTCCGATAATCCCCCCGGCCGCAGACCCCCACAAGCACCAGCCAGGCTTGTGGTGAAGAGGCTCTTGTCCCCATCAATATGGGGACAAGGTGCTTTGAGGTGGGGGGGCAGAGCCCCCCTCCTCCAAAGCACCCATACTCCCCATGTTGAGGGCATGTAGCCTGGTACGGTTCAGGAGGGGGGGCGCTCGCTCGCCCCCCCCCCATCCTAACCGGCCAGGGCTGCATGCTCGGATAAGGGTCTGGTTTGGATTTTAGGGGGACCCCCATGTCATTTTTTTTTTAAATTTGGCGCGAGGTTCCCCTTAATATGCAAACCAGACCTGAAGAGCCTGGTTTGGACTTGGGGGGGGGGCTCCACGCACTTTTTTCCAGCGTTTTTTTTGTATTGCCGGGATCCGGCAATACATTACAGCCACAATTTTAAATTACACTTTTTCCTATGGAAATGTCATTTTGCTCTGGCTGTGTTTTACACCTCACAGAGATGTGCCCTTTTACACACATACTAAGGATACCCCCCAGGCACAATATTTAAAGGAATTTTTAAAAAAAAATTTTTTTACTTTCAGCATTATTAAAATCACTGCTCCTGAAAAAACAGTTAATTTAAAAACGTCTTTTTTCATTGATACATGTCCCCTAGGGCAGGACCCGAGTCTCCATACACGTTTTAGGGCAAGAACATTGCATATAAGCCTTTAAAATGAGCACTTTTGATTGTTCATGTTCGCGTCCCATAGACTTTAATGGTGTTCGGATGTTCACCCTGAACTTTTTGTCTGTTCGCATGTTCTGATGCGAACCGAACCGGGGGGGTGTTTGGGTCATCCCTACCAGACAACATGCTACTACCGGAGAAGTAAGGAATAAAAAGAATTTTGATCTTTGTATGAGAGTCCTGGAGCTTCAACCGGGAGATACGGTGTTATTGAAGAATCTGGGTGTGCCTGGAAAACATAAAATAGCCTCATCCTTATGTTATCTGCAAGCAACTTCCTGGATTGCCTGTATATCAGATCAGGCCTGAATGTCAAGCTGGTCCTTTGAAGATGTGGCATCGAGATCATTTACTTCCCCTTTCTGATGCTGTGAGGATGCCTTCTGTTTTAGACATTCCTTTGGAGGATATCCTAAAAGATATCAAAGAAAACCCTCTGCAAGAACTATTAAAACAACTTCTGAAGAAGGTGAGGATGAGGATTTATACCGTTTTGGGAGTGGGATCCTGTAAGCAACTTTGACAAAGAGAAGCCTTGGTGCCACCCATCCAAGTCATGTACTGAAGCTGGAGGGTCTTCACACTCTTTTAAGCCACAATGAAATACTCCTCTGTTATCTGCTGGGAAGAATATTCCTTCGGATCAGCGGGTAAAACCAATTAACAAAGTTTCCTCTCTTTTCATAAAACCCAACTTTCAATTGCCTGAGAGAAACCGTGCAATTCCATCTAATCAGACACTTAGTCAAGGAATGAAGATTGAAAATCATTCAGACGTTTTACCCTCTACTACTCTAGAGCAAGGAGATCTCAGCAGTTTCAATGACAACGGTATTCCTTGCCCTGCAGGTACAGAAGAGCAAGGTGAGAATTTAACTTCCAATATGTTGAATACTCTTGAAGAAGATCTGCTCTCAAAGGCATGTCCTATAGATGATTCCACTTCAAAATCCTCAATCGGGGAAGAAAATAATCAAGCAGTTACTTCTTTGTGTGAACTAGAGAAATGCTATACCCCTACGTCTGAAACAGAAGTTATCCCTCATCCTGAATTAGAAACTGAAAAACCCTCTCCCTCTTTGGGTAACTTTAAGATCACATTACTTCTCCTTTAGACTCTAATTCACATATTCGTCTTCGAAGAAACATTCACCCACCCCGAAGATTGACTTATGACACCTTGGGAGAAAATTCTGACAAACTGATTCCTAAAGTTCAAAGAACGAATTAAAACCACCACACATCCTACTGGTTCTGCCAACATCCCTGTATCGAAGTATTTTGGAAAGTACTCCCCAGTACAGTAATGGGACTTTAATGGCAGTTTGACAATGAAACGAAATTGAATTGAATAAAAGTGACTAGATTTTATTAAACAAACATAATAAAAAATGTATGATCAAGTTAGGCACATACATTAGACATAAAAACATGGGACATACAATACAGTATACAAATATTGAAACAAGAATTCTTTTCAGATGTGTGCCCTACATGTTTCAGGTCCAGATACCTCTCTTCATCGGCAATAACATGCATCCAAGTAAAGAATCAACTTTTCTAAGAATAGAAAATAGAGCATTAACAGATTAATCTATACCACAATTTTTCCATTACTGTACTGGGGGAGTACTTTCCAAAAAAAAAAGTTCAAAGAACGGGCTCTACCCCGGCCCTTGTCATGCAAAATCCAGTTGGGGATGTTCTCCATGTGACCTCTGACACTGTTGGGTGGGACACGGCTATTGCCCTGGCCTGTCAGAAAACTGATTATGAGCTCACTGAAAATGTGTATAAGTGGTTTCAACAGAACCCATATTTTTGTCAATACTTGTTGAATTTAACCGAGAGCAAGGTTGCATTAACCAGTTGCCGACCGCCCGTCGTGGATTGACGATGGCAACTTGGCTCGATATTGCAAACCGCTGTCGCCCGACGGCAGCTGCGAGATCGCGGGTCTTGAGCGTGTGTGCGCCACCTCCGGCAGCGCGCGCATGCCCACTGTGTTGCGGGGGAGTCAGGGAGCGATTAGGGTGGACTTGATGTCTGCCGGCTACCCACAATCGCTCCCCCGCAGTGACAGAACAAGGACCGCTAATGTAAACAAGTGGATATCCGTTCTGTCGGGTGGAAGGAATGTGATCGTAGGCTCCCTGTGTATGGCGGCCGCAATCACTCTCCTCCCCCTGACAGCCCAGCCCCCACACAGGTAGAAACACTATCCAGGGAACACAGTTAAGCCCTAGAGCGCCCCCTAGGGTTAACCCCTTCCCTGCCAGTGACATTTATACAGTAATCAGTGCATTTTTATAGCACTGATCGCTGTATAACTGCCAATGGTCCCAAAAAAGTGTCAAAATTGTCCAACATACCCGCCAGTGTCGCAGCCCCGCTAAAAATCGTCCCCATTACTAGTAAAACAATTTAAAAAAATAAAAACCTCATAAATTAATTTTCATTGTTCATAAACGCGACAACTTTTGCGCAAACCAATCAATATACACCGATTGTGATTTTTTTTTACCGAAAATATGAGGAAGAATATATATCTGCAAAATGATGAATACATTTTTTTAATATATTTTTTTGGATATGTATTTTAGCAAAAAGTAAGAAATATTGGTTTCTTTGCAAAATTGTCGCTTTTTATAGCGGTGATCAGAAATGACGCAGAGGTGATCAAATACCACCAAAATAAATCTCTATT
This sequence comes from Glandirana rugosa, assembly GCA_018402905.1. NCBI lineage: Eukaryota > Metazoa > Chordata > Amphibia > Anura > Ranidae > Glandirana > Glandirana rugosa. Next base: position 34,879 of record BLSH010470381.1, read on the forward strand.
TGTGGGAAAAAAAGGATGTCAATTTCGTTTGGGTACAACGTCAGCAACCACGCAATTGTCAGTTAAGTTTACCTCTTTTGTGCCTCATCCCAAGGATTAGAAGGACACAGTGTTCTCAGGTACCTAACTTTCACTTACAAATAGCTGGCAGAAGATCTACAGAACTTTACAAGACAGGATTGCTGCAACCACATCTACTCATCCACTCCCCAGTTATATACTCAGGACTGTTTACTTGGCATCATTTCATCTCCTAAGAACTCTCTAAGCTAGAACCGGAGTAGTTAGATAGATAATTACTGTTGTTTAGTGTGATTAAAGAATGCTGAGTTAAACTGCCATTTAGTCACATTGTATACCTGCATTTTATAGACTAGTACCTTTTGAACTGCATTCCATTGAGTGGTTTCAATTTACCTCCGGTTCACCTAGTCCTGTATAAAGTTTATTGTCTTACATCGATTCTCATCAAACACTATCTAACCATATTACTTTCAGTGAACCCATGGGTAATTACTTAAACTCAGCTGGAGGAATTATACTGTTGCATTAATTACCATTACTGGTGAATACAGGGAGTGGTGAATACCATTGAAGTAACTGCTCTTTTTATTCATCAGACTTATAAAGGTTAACTTGTGTGTGAAGATTTGTGATTTATAAGTCAACATGTTTTGTTAATCGGTTATTCTTTGAAGTTGTGGCCTATTTCTTGACCACCTAAAGGTCATCATTTCATATAAAATAAGAGTTGGGTAAACACTTTAAACTCAAACTGTGGTGTGGTCTCCATTACCGAAAGCGTGTTAGCTCCGATGGAACATTGCAATATGAGTGAACTCAGAGTGTCAGGGGTGGTGGAGGACTCTCAGAACGGGGAAGCCCAAGGGGGAACTGATTCTTTGAGCAACCCTCAAGGGGGCAGCGCTACACAAGTAATAAGAAAAGTGACATAAGAGATCAGTTTATAAATTTGTAAATATTCCAAAAAATTACTAAAACAACCAAAAGACATTATAGATTATCATTTAGCATTTTGTTTTCGGATAAAATGAAAATAAACAGCGCAACAAGAAATTCCCCAGCTGTGACTTCCATTACACCTGTACTGAGGGGAACATGGAGGGGCCATTGCTGGGTGTCTTCTGAAAATGCTATTCTCCTGGCTGTCTGTGGACTCAGTATTTGGGGACACTGACCTGGAACAATCATGCAGATCAGGAAATCAGAGGTAAGTCAGAACTCCGTCTGAATACTTGTTCTGGGTTACTGACATAGAAAGTACAGAAGCCATTGGATCAGAATGACAGCCAGGGAACTAGTATTCTTTAGAAGTAGTTATCAATGGCGGCCACCATACTTCCTCCATACAGATTCCTATAATACAATTGTGTAGGATGCAGACAGGTTAGTGTGTGATCATATATTAGCAGTATGCGTAGCTCCCAACTGTCCCAGATTTGAAAGGATTGTCCCTGATTTGGAACAAAGTCCCTCTGTCCCTCTTTCCTCCTCATATGTCCCTCATTTTGGTTTGATCTATGTAGTATATAAAATGCACTATTTACCTTTCAAAAAGTTTTCCCCAATGCTAAACCTTTCATCCAATTTCTAAATTGCTGCATCTGTAAATTCTGAAAGCCAATATAAAGGAATAGTAGTGGTAAAAAAATATATATTTTTTGTAATGCTCCTTTAAGGGGGCATGGCCGGGGGTGTGTCCTATGCCTACATACTTTTGCTAATAGGTGTCCCTTTTTCTCATTTCAAAAAGTTGGGAGGTTTGAGTATGTGTCTCCTTTTTATGTCCTGTACATCCTGGAGAAGGTGAGAGCTCTATGCTGTTCTGTACAGACACACACCGGGTTATACCGCTCCTCTTCCTCTGCCCCCCAACCTGCTCTATTGTCACCCTTCACCCCTCTCCCCTCCCCCCATCTCTATGACTCCTCCCATCACCCCCCACCATCTACCATAGCTCACTTCTATCCCTCCCAGTCCCCTCCCCTCACATGGGGTCATGTGACCTCTCCTAGATGTACAGAAGATGCAGTGTGGTCACCTCTCCTCTCTTCCCTCCTCTTATTCCATGTACACTGAGAAGTGGTGTCTGTGTCACTGTTAGCATCACTGAAGTGAATGTCACTGTACAGCGTGTTCTTCATTTTCCTCCTTGGCTTCCACACTGATTGGTGAGTGTGAAATTCTACAGAAACTCCTCACACATTATGGAGAACACATGAGACCGGAGAACATGCTGCACAGCAATGCCCATCTCAGTGCTGCCAACACCAACACTGACACCAACACCGACATCGACACCAACACTGACACTTCTTTTCTGCTTTAGAGGAAAACTAATGTCAGATAGATAGATAGATAGATAGATAGATAGATAGATAGATAGATAGATAGATAGATAGATAGATAGATAGATAGATAGATCAAACTCTTCTTGTCCTAGTGCCTGTCCAATAGCAGTGACTCCTGTAGTTTGTTACTTATTGCAGCCAATCACAGTGGTGTGCGAGGGAGGGAGAAATATCATCTAAATGTCCCTAATATATGATTTTTCAACCAATCCCACCCCCCTCTCCTTGTGATGTCACTAGACGGTGGGCAGAGTCCTTTCATCTCCCAATCCCCCCCCACAGATCTTTATACAACCTCTCCATACACCTAACCCAGCATGGAGGGGTTCAGTGAAGGTGGTGGTGAAGGTGTGGAGGTGTCGGGTCGGGGCACACAGATCATAAAAGGAGATCCTCCCCGCCTCATAATCCAGATCTATCCTGACTCTGTTACTGGCGATATTGGAGGGTAAGGGGATCTTTTTACGGTCTTGATTCCCCCCACACTCATCACCATTCCTGTTCAAACCCCAAGACTTTTTATTCCATCCAATCTGTGTCTGCCTTCCTCTCCTGTCTATACTGGGGTAACACATTCCGACTGTCCATTCATCTGATCCCCCAACATCCACTTCCCAGTAATGTTTCCCTGAGGAGAAACTCTGACTGCTCAACACCTGAGGACGATCCTGAAATCTCTCTGGTGTTTCTGGACGATTCTGGTTTCTATCTGACCAGGATACAGTTTTCCTATCATCTAATATTTGGAGAGAATTATTAGCTGTGTTTACATCCAGTAATATGTCTGCAGCTCCCTGTATATAGAAGTCTACATTTACCTCTCTTATTATATCAGATAATGTGTGTAATGTGTGTGATATCCCAGCCACATCCAGACCCCCTCCATCATGGAGGAGCTTCTCATGTCTCTCTCTGTCCTCATTATCTCCATCCTCAGTATCACACAAGTCACCTGTGTCTGATTCCTGTAAGACAGTCAGTGGATCCGTCACGTTACACAGCTCCTCAATGTGACGCAACTTCCTGGACAGCTCCTCCTTCTTTATTTCCAGATCCCAGATGGAGATGGAGATCCGCTCTGTCCTCTGGGAGATGTCCCTCAGGACTCTCTTCTCCAGGTCTTCCAGACGTCTCCTGAGATCCCTGAACAGGGCAGTGACTCTCTCAGTGTCACCGGCTGCTTCTTCTTCTACTTTCCTCCGGTGTTCCTGCAAACTCTGGACTCTTCCCTCCATCTCCTCTCTCTTTGTTAGAAGTTTCTTCAGAATGTTCCTCAGTGTCTCCTTCTTCTTCTCAGAAGCCTCATCCAGCATCTCCACCTGGTGTCCTCGATGTTCTCCAGCCATGGTGCAGGACACACAGACACAGGTATCATCCTCAGTGCAGTAATACTCCAGGATCTTCTTATGGATGGAGCATTTCCTGCTCTCCATGGACAAGGTGGGGTCACATAAGATGTGTTCTGGGGACTTTTTGTGGACTCTCAGGTGTTTATCACACAGAGAAACCTCACAGTGTAGACAGGATCTAACAGCAGGTACAGGAGAGTCCACACAGTGAGTACAGAAGACCCCGGACTCCTCCTGATCTGGCTGAGCAGACTGGAAATTCTCCACTATGTTACGCAGTGTTATGTTCCTCTGCAGTGCAGGCAGATCCTGAAACTTCTCTCTGCATTCAGGACAGGAATATCCTCCAACCCCCCCCTGTGTATCCAGCACACGATCAATACAGATCCGGCAGAAGTTGTGTCCACATCTCAACATTACAGGATCTGTATAAATGTCCAGACAGACGGAACATTCCAGCTCAGCTCTCAGATCAGCAGACGCCATCGCTGACAGTAGAAGAGAGAAATGAAACTCTGACACCGGGGTGGAATGCAGTTGGAGGGTCACATTCTCCTACAAAGGGTGAGGCAGGGAGGTGACTTGAACTGTAGTCATAGGATTAGTTATATGAAGGGACACAGATAATAAAAAAATCTCAATAAGAACAATGTACCTGTTCCAGAAAAATGTTCATCCTGTGCTGCATACCCACAGGGGGACGTTTACTAACATTGGGGCACACAAAATGCAGCAGCTGTGCATAGTAACCAATCTACTTCTAGGTTTTATTGTCAAAGTGTAATTGAATAAATTGTAGTTAGAAATTGATTGGCTACTATGCACAGCTGCACCAAATTCTGTGTGTTCCAGTTTTAGTAAATCTCCCCCACTGTGTCCATAGTCAGGGACACCAGACACGTGCCTCGCATCTTTTACTGGGTGCCTCGGGTTCCTGCACTGCCCCTGACTGCCCACCATTTCTTCTACACCTATCAGACCTGCATTGCAAAGCCGATGTGACTGTTCTGAAACTCCTCCTCAACTTTGCGCTGCAGGTCAGACAGGAGGATGGTCGCCCGCACTCCAACCCCCGGGTGTTTAGTGAGATCATGTGCAGTTGCGCTCTGAGCCTGTGGAGGGGGTTGTGAAGGCAGCAGATTTAAAATTGCTGCTTGCTGCTGGACTTTGAGGGAGATGTATGAGCCCTGGGCACCAGCAACTTTTTTTTTTTTTTTTTAAATAATACATTTTTATTAATTTCAAAGACAAAAAGAAAGTTGCACATACAAAGTTGCATATAACCATATAAGGCAAAGGCAATGAGACAGAAATACATAGACAAATATAAATGTAAATGTGTCTGACCTAGTTTGGGACATTGGCCTGCCATGAATACCCACAACCGGCCAAACTCTGCTGTCTGTTTCCTGATTATTTGAGAACAGGAGGGTCCCCCCCGCCGGCACCCCAAGCATATTGTGCCAGGCAGATGGGGAGCCATCCCCCCCCCACAGAGTGTCATTTGCATAGTGACATCCCATCTGACAGCAGAGAATATTAATTGTGGCTATATAGTGGTCAGATCGCCCACAATAAATTTGTAGCCTATTATAACTTTAAGTCTTTGATAAACCACCTTTGCATATTACAAAAAAGAAGAGGTTAAAATAGTTGAGAGGTAGAGAAGAGAATTAAAGAAGTAAAGAAGAGAGGATGGAATAGTGAGAAGGAGAAGAGATATAGATAGGGGAAATAGAGATTAGATCAAGAAGTTCCCAGCCGGCATGGGGTGAAAGACTTTGAGATAACTATCCAAAACAATATTTATGGTAGGATATACAATGTGACACGTTGCTATTACTAAGGCTAATGCTGAAGGCCTAGGGTATAAGATGAGTGGTCGGTAAAGATGCGGGGGAAACCCCCTTCAACACCGTGTTAGGGGATGAGATAGTATCTTTGTAGATACTTGTGGTCTTAAATTCAAACCATGAGGCCCAGATTTTGGTATGTTTGCCAGACTCCCCTCTCGACAGGTATGTACGTTCTTCCATATAGCACAAATCATTCACCTTTTGCAGCCATAGTTTACTGGAGGGTGTTTGTGGTTTGTTCCACATAAGAGGAATAAGGGACTTGGCCGTGTTAAGAAGGTGTGGTGTCATGGAACGTTTATATTGACCAATAGTTTCTGCAGTCATGTGAAAGAGCACAGTCCAAGGCTCCAGTGGGAGAACGGATCCCGTGATTGAGTTGGTGAGTCTGATTATTTCAGACCAGTAGGGCTTGATGAATGGGCAGTGCCACCATATATGCGCATGTGAGGCCACTTGACCACAGTTCCTCCAGCATAGAGCAGGGTTGGTAGTAGAAATATGATGCATTTTGGTTGGTGTGTAATACCACCTTGCAAGCAATTTATAGTTTGTCTCAGCCGTTTTTGAGGAAATGGAAGAAGTGTAGGTGAGAGCTACTTTTGGGTGTCTGTTAGTGAGGTGCTTAGCTCATTTTCCCAGCGGTTCAGATATTCCGGGGAACCGTGATATTGTAGGGAGATGAGAGTCTTGTAAAATTGTGATATTACGTGTAACGGAGGTTCCTTTGGAAAAAAGATGGCCTCGATGGCTGTAAGCTCACTCGATGGCTATAAGCTCACGGACTGATCTTAGTGGTTGTGGTAGAGAATGAACAAACTGCTTAAGCTGTGAGTACACAATTCTATGAAGATATTCAATCTTGAGCTAGCAATGGAATGTAAAGGTTTAAGAGAGTTGGTTTGGAGGACGTGGTGTAGGCAGAGGCAGCGATCCGAGGACCACGTATTAAATCCCTTATTCAGTTTGCCCAGAAGGAAATAGTCATGGTTCGTTAAAGGCATAAGGGGGGAATTATAGGACCAGGAAAGTTTCTTGTGCAGTGTATCCCAGGAGGATAACGAGGAAATCGTTAAGGGGAAGGCTGAAGGTGAAAGAAATCTATATCTGGGAGGGATCCAAGGGATGCCATCCAATTCTGTGCCACTTAGTTCATATTCTAGTCTGACCCATATTTTGCTATTTCTTTGGTATTTCCAATCTGAAACTCTGCCTAGGACAATAGCATAATAATACATTTTCAAGTCTGGTAGGGCCAGACCCCCAGACCCCTTAGAGCGGAAGAGAGTAGCTCTGGAGATCCTGGGGCGTCTGCTCCCCCAGATGAAGCGGGAGATCATGGTTTGAAGTGTTGTAAAGAAACCAGGTGGAATCCCCATGGGTATCATCTGGAATAGAAAAAGGATACGAGGTAGGATATTCATCTTAATCACTGCTATTTTCCCCAGCCAGGAGTGGGAGAGGTATGACCAGGATCTAAGATCTTTTTTAATGGAATTCAGTAGGGGAATATAATTACATCTGAACAGGGAATGAAGATGAGGGGGTCAAATGGATGCCCAGGTATTTTAGGGTTGTCGACTGCCAGCGGAACGGTAATATTGATTTTAGCAATAAGATCATTGAGCTGGGGACATTAATGTTTAGAATTTCCGATTTAGTCATATTAATTTTAAAATTGGACAAAGCTTGAAATTCTTGTAGAGCTGACATGAGGTTGGGTAAAGAAATGCGGGGTTGTTGAATATAGAAGAGGATATCATCCACATACGCCGCATATTTATGTGATTCTTGGCCTACAGTTATCCCGTTGCTTCTGATAGAGGCTAGGAATGGTTCCAGGGATATTGCAAACAACAGGGGCGACAATGGGCACCCCTGTCTAGTGCCGTTCCCTAATGTAAAGGGCTCACTTAGTACCCCGTTTACCCTGACCCGCGCCATCGGGCAGGAGTACATTGCGAATATCCTATCCAACATCCGAGGGCCAAGGCCAAAGTGCTCTAGGGTCAAGCGAAGATAGGTCCAGTCCACCCTATCAAACGCCTTTTCGGCATCAGTAGATAATAGAAGGGTGGGCTGGGCGTTTCTACAGGCAAAGTGAATCAAGGAAAGACTACGTAATGCATTGTCTCTGGCTTCCCTTCCTGGTATAAATCCTGATTGATCCGCCGAGACCCATTTAGGTAGAAGGGGGAGCAGTCTATTCGCCAATACCTTGGCTAGAAGCTTCATATCCACATTTAATAATGAGATAGGGCGATAGCTCCGTAGTTCGTGGGATCTTTATCAGGTTTGGGCAGAACTGTGATGTGTGCTGTGAGTGATTCCGGGCGGGGTGTTGAAGATGCAGTTATGGAGTTTTTAGTTAATCTAGGCAATAGAACCTCACTAAATTTTTTATAATAGGCAACAATAAACCCATCAGGGCCAGGGGCTTTCCTTGATGGCATTGATTTTAAGGCTAGTTGGAATTCTTCTAATTTAAAATCTGATTCCAGAGCCTTAAGGGCCTCAGAAGGTAGTATTAGTGTTTGTGAGTTGCCGAGGAAGTCAAGGACTTTTTTGTGCCTATTTTCGGGGGGTAGATGGCTCAAGTCACCCTTCACGTTGTACAGATCTGATTAAAAGTCTCTAAAAGCATCAGTGATTTGTCGTGAGTTGTGGGCCATCCCCCCACCCGGCAGTTTAACTTTAGATATGAAATTAGCCATTTTCTTGGCATGGAGGGAGCGTGCGAGCTGTTTACTGGGCATATTACCCCACTCATGCATTTTTTTGGCCACCGAGTAGTATTTCCTGTTCATGTCAGCTTGTAGAAGATTTCTAAGTTCTTCTCGTTGCAGAGTAAGCTCCGCCAGGTGTGAAGCGTGAAGGGACAATTTGTGTTTTCGCTCCAAGTCAGTGATCTTTTTCAGCTTGTCTTTAAGCTCCGTGTTGTGTTCCCTTTTTTTTCTAGCCCCCAGTTCTATGAGTGCTCCCCTAATAGTGGCTTTATGAGCTTCCCAGACCAGTGATTGGAGGGAACCCTGTTTGCCATTTTCTTTAAAAAATAGCTCTATCTTTTTGGCATTGGAGGCTGTGTCAACTGGATTAGACAACAGTGAATCATTTAATTTCCAATTGTTCGTATGCACAGGGAAGGAGGGGAGAGACAGGAGCATGGTCAGACAAGGTTGTTGTGCTTATGGAGGCCGAGCGTAGTAGTGGAAGATGGAAATGATCTATGAAGATATTATCTATGCGAGAATATGTGTTATGTGTTTTGGAAAAATATGAATAGTCCCTTTCCTTAGGGTGAAGTATTTGCCAGACATCCATGAGTTGAGTCATGGAGTCTTTTTTTTATATGAGATATACGTTTAAAGGGTATCGAGGACCTGCCCGACGAGGTGTCCATAATGGGATCGAGGGGCATATTAATGTCTCCAGCTAGTATGGTCAATCCCTCTGCAAATTCGGCTAAACTCGACAATACCTGGGATAAAAAGGCAGGTTGGTTTACGTTTGGGGAATAGATGTTAGCTAGAGTACATGGGACATTACCTATGAACCCACGTAGGAAAAGGTATCTACCATGATCATCCGCTTCCATTGTAGTGAGACGAAAGGAGACACACCTGCTGAACCCAATGGCAACTCCCTTGGCTTTATTAGTGTCCGAAAGACTATAGTACCACTGAGGAAAATGCGGGGAGAGAAGTTTAACGTTGGTAGTGTGGGTCAGGTGAGTTTCCTGTAGAAATGCTATAGAGCTGAAAGCTCTTTTTAGCTCCCTCAAGACCTGATGTCTTTTCGCAGCCATGTTTAGCCCTCTTACATTATGTGTGAGCACACTTAAGTTAGCCAGGGGGATATCGGTGTGTCTCCAAACGTGTCATTCAACCAGCCCTGCCGGGAAGAAGAGAAATTAGTGAAAGAAGCAGGATAAAGAAGGAAAGGAGAGGGACAAGAGAAACTATATGCTTCAGGAACAAAACATAGTAAAACATGTAAGTAATACAAAGCAAATTCACAGGTTTTTGAAAAGTCACGCATTTTACTGCGGTGATCCCATAAGGGATGGCAAGGCAGGGCCAGCAGGAGACCACCAGGCGGCGCGTACACAAGGGGAGGGGGTCTGTCACTAAGAGCAGTTGCATGTAACGTATCAAGTAAGAGACGTCCTTTTAGCAAGGCCTTTAACAGCTTATATGCTGTATAAATGTTTAAGTAAGGAAGAAGGAAAGAACCGTACCAATGAAGACTAGAGTATGATGGGCCTCATATGTGATTGTTGAGGATCAATGAAGCTGGGTGGCTATGTTACCAAAGTCATATTCCTCCCACCCGAGTGGGCAGAGGCCCCAAGGGGGAGGGAGGAGTAAAAACCAAACAAGTAAGTGACTAAGTCATGCATTGAAGTGTTAGAGGGCCCAGTCAGTTTGAGAAATTGAGAATCATTAACGTGAAACTTGAAGAGCAGGAGAGATCTCACCCAATTTTCTTTTAAGATAATCCCGGAGTTGCATTTCGCTTCCTTTTAGAAGGGGTCCGGCGACCAAAGGATTCAGGTATGGGTTGAAAGGAGGGGATTTGATCCTGCCATCCCGGTAACTCCATGTGAGCCATGTTGAGGTCTTTCAGAAACATTGGAAGATCTTCAGGAAACTGTAAAGTAGAGGAACGCCCCTTTTTAGTGGCAATCAGACACGCTGGGAAGCCCCATCTATTTGTCGCGCCGTCTGACCGTAGCTGGTCTTGTAAGGGCCTAAGTGCACGGCGTCTTTCCAGGGTTTCCTTTGAGAGATCAGGGTAAATGGTTAATTTAGCGCCATCAAAGTCTATGTCGGAGGAGCCCCGCAGCTTGACCATGATGGCATTTTTCTCCTCATAGTAATGGAGACAGCATATCACGTCCCTTGGCAAGTCTGTGTTGAGTTTGCGGGGGCGCAGGGCCCTGTGTACCCTGTCAAAGCGCAAAGTCTCAGTCACCGGTTTACCCAAGACGGTATTTAAAATGCCGTGGATTGTGGGTTCCAGGTCATCGTCCCTAGTTGCTTCAGGGAGCCCCCTGATGCGCAGATTGTTCCTGCGATTTCTGTTTTCGATATCTTCCAATTTATATAAGGTGGCAGGATGAGCAATTGCAAGTCTGGTTACCGTGTTCTGCAGCTCCCTGATCGCCTCATCTTGTATATCTTGTCGCTTCTCTGTCTCCTCCACACGTGTGAGCAAGTGCGCCATGTCCGATCGCATGGCTGTAAATTCTTTTTTCATGTCTTTTTCAAAGCTACGGAACATGCCTGCAATTTCCCCTTTGAACCCACTTACCAGGGAGACCATGTCGGACCCTGCTGGAGAGCCCGGGTCCTCCATCAGTTCCGAGCCCTGGGAAGAAGTCGGCGAGCAGCCGCGGGAGGAGGCTGTGTGAACAGAGGGGGAGAGACTCGGTCGCAAGGCTTTGGCCTTGCTGCGCGGTGTTGTAGATTCAAGTTGCTCTGTGGCAGGAAGCGTTGAATTGAACCTGAGGTAGCCAGTTTTGCTGCCGAGCCCTTCCCTAACTTTTTACTGGAGTTGGCACGAGCGTTAGGACCTTTAGATGGCATTGTCAGAGGAAAACAGGCCTGTTATCGGACGGAGCTCTCACTGCATAAGTCCTTACAATGCCATGCAGAGACTGTGCTCCCTGGGTGTATTTAAATAGCTTAACAGATGTCTCTTATTGTTGGGCTCTTTACAAGTATAGTGGATCTCCTGAGTTAGGTTGTCAGGGTCAGATTTAACAGTGCCAATGCGGCTGAGACTAGCTATTGCCACCAGATAGTATTAGCATAGGCCTGGGTGTACCAATATGGCCGCCGGACTTTCCTTTTAACACAATCCCAACTGATTTCTGGCCTCCACTCGCCTGGGGACGTCCAGACGATGCCTTCTGGGGCAGACTATCCCCCTGGTAGTGGGTATTAGGGTCTGAGAGGGCAGATGGGGCCCTGTGGGGGCTGCAAATGGCACGGCCTGTGCCGCCGTGAGTAGGCCGCAAAAGCCAGGGCCTCAATTTATTGATGCAGCGGACCGGAGCTACCGATCCGTGGAATAGAGGTCTCCGGATGTAGCTGCAGGGACGGGGAGGCTGATGGTGGTGAAGGTGCCTCTTACCCAGGTCCCCAGTTGATGGATGCCTCTGGATTCTGGTCCTGCACAGGGAGCTCCTCTCAAGCACGTCCGGTCTCTCCTGCGTCCAGGCCACGCCCCCACCAGCAACCGTTTTTAGCCACTTCAGCCCCAGAAGGTTTTACCCCCTTCATGACCAGAGCACTTTTTGCAATTTTGAGCTTTATTTTGGAGGTATTTGATCACCACTGGGATTTTTATTTTTTGCGCTCTAAATGAAAAAAGAACAAAAATTTTGAAAAAAAATTATATTTTCTACTTTTTGTTATAAAAAAAAATCCAATAAACTCAATTTTAGTCATACATGTAGGTCAAAATGTAATCAGCCACATGTCTTGGGTAAAAAAAAAAAAATCAATAAGCGTATATTTATTGGTTTATGCAAAAGTTATAGTGTGTACAAACTAGGGTACATTTTCTGGAATTTACGCAGCTTTTAGTTTATGACAGCCTATCTTATTTCCTGAGGTGCTATAATGGAAGGGCAAGACAACCCCCCCCCCCCCAACGACCCCATTTTGGAAAGTAGACACCCCAAGGAATTTGCTGACTTTGTCACAAGTGTATGATATATTGCTCACACGTGCCATGTGTATGTGTGGAATTACACCCCAAAATGCATTCTGCTGCTTCTCCTGAGTACAGAGATTTCCCATGTGTAAGACTTTTTGGGAGCCTAGCCGCGCACAGAACCCCGAAAACCAATCACCACCTTCAGAGTTTCTAAGGGTGTAAATTGCTAATTTCTCATTCCCCACTACCTATCACAGTTTTGGGGGCCCTGAAATTCCAAGATAGCACAACCCTCCCCATGACCCCTTTTCAGAAAGCAGACACCCCAAACTATTTCCTGAGAGACATGTTGAGTATTTTGCAGATCTCACCTTATGTCACAAAGTTTTGAAAATTGAAAAAAGAAAAAGATGCATTTTCTTTATTTTCCAAAACAAATGAGAGCTGCAAAATGCTCACCATGCCTCTTAGCAAATACTTTGGGGTGTCTACTTTCCAAGATAGGGTCATTTGGGGGGGTTGTGCTATCTTGACATTTTAGGGTCTCCAAACCGTGATAGGTACTGAGGAGTAAAATCACCATTTTACGCCCTTAGAAAGCCTGAAGGCGGTGATTGGTTTTCGGGGTCCTGTACGCAGATAGGCTCCCAAAAAGTCTCACATATGGGGTATCCCCGTACTCAGGAGAAGCAGTAGAATGTATTTTGGGGTGTAATTTCACATATACCCATGGCATGTGTGAGCAATATATCATTTAGTCACAACTTTGTGTAAAAAAAGTGTAATTTTCCCGAAATTTGTGGCAAAATGTAAAATATTCCATGGACTCAACATGCCTCTCAGCAAATAGCTTGGGGTGTCTACTTTCCAAAATGGGGTCATTTGGGGGAGTTTTTGAACTGTCCTGGCATTTTATGCCCTACATCAGAAGCTTATGCCACACATCACCCACTCTTCTAACCACTTGAAGACCAAGCCCTTTCTGACACTTTATTTCCATGAAAAAAAATATTATTGTTTTTTGCTAGAAAATTACTTTGACCCCCAAACAATATATATTTTTTTAAAGCAGAGACCCTACAGATTAAAATGGTGGGTGTTGCAATTTTTATCACTTTTCCAAACACAATTGTTTCAGAAAAAAAAAACACTTTTTTGAATTTTAATGTACAAAAACGGGATCGAGGCAGTTCAAAGGTGGCCCCCACTGGTAAATAAAAAACAAGTCCGTGCCATCCTGGGGAATATGGGATATTACAGGTGTTTCATACCCGACTTTGCCACCATTACTGCCCCTTTGACCAATCTGACGAAGGGTAGAGGGTCAGTCATGGTTAAATGGAATCCTGAAGCCGAGAAGGCATTTCAGAGGTTGAAGTAAACCCTTTGTGTACAACCAGTGCTCGTGACCCCAGCCTTCACAAAGAAGTTTGTTGTACAGACAGACGCCTCTGAGGTGGGCCTAGGTGCTGTACTGTCCCAGATCAGAAACGGTGAGAAGCATCCGGTCGTCTACTTAAGCAGAAAGCTTAACAGACATGAGAGAAACTATGCCATTGTGGAGAAGGAGTGCTTGACTGTCAAGTGGGCCTTAGAGGCCCTAAAATACTACTTGTTAGGAAGGCTATTTAAGTTAGTCATCGATCATGCCCAAATCAGATGGATGTGTGACAAAAGGTAAAAAAATAGTCCGGTGACAAGGTGGTTTCTGATGCTACAAGCATTCAAATTTACAGTAGAACATAGGATGGGAAAGTTCCAGAACAATGAGGATGCCCTTTCCCGAGATCACTGTATGGTTGGGATAGTTGCTCAGCCGCAGGGGCTTGAGCAGAGGGGGGATATGTGTTATTATGTGAGCGTAGTGGTAAACGGATGCTATCTGTCGCCTTGTATGCGTTCATTTGGAATGGACTAGAGTGGGATCCGGCCCAGACATTACCAGCCACTGTGGCAGGGCTGGTTCCAGACCAGATGTTCTGGTCCACCAAAGCCCTCTCCAGGTGTGGTTTAAATAAACCAGGAGGAGAGCACAGTTTTGCTCTGGCTTAGGACTCAGAAGGATCAATCTGAGAGAGCTAATTCTGGTGTTTGGACTATGGCCCTGAGCCTGCCTTGGATATGATGTCAGCAGCCCCAGCAGACTCCATTCCACTCTATTGTATTCCTCTTCCCCAACAGATACATTACATTAAACATTTCCTGAAGTGTTCCACTGTAGTATGACATATGGAAATGTAACTTTAATCACCCAGAGAACAGATAGCGGGGCCTCATACCATTAAAATCTTGGCATTGGGGGCCACAAAGGAGGAGTGAGAGGAATGTACTGTATGTAGACCAACCTTAGACCACTGGTTTAGTCTGCAGATGGAACAACTTGTTCATGTTTAAAATATTTTTTATATAGAAAGCCATGGTACTTTCCTTTAAATGATGGAAGCCTGAGTGAAGGGGGTGGGGTGAAGGATCTTCAGATGATAATATTTCCTGTAGGAAGATGTTCCCTTTTCCTGTCTCAGGAATTCGGGAGGAGAACACACAGCGTACATGGAGCTCCTGATGTTATATCTCAGCTCTTCTACAGACACTAACCCTGGAAGAACCCCGGGGACTCCACACATAACAGGATGGAGACAAACTAAGTTATAATCTGGGCTGGTGGGGGCAATGTACTACCGATGGGCTCTCTTTATCCAACAATGTCCTCCATATATGAATCAGACTTAGAGGGAATGTAGTGTTGTTGTACAGATGTTTTTGTCCAATTATAATGTTTAGGAATATAAATTAATTGCTTTAAAAATGTTTTTATTTCTTTTTATTGATATCAATAAGAAATATTGTGATATGTATATATTTGACATTTACCTGGGGCAGCCAGCAGGTGACACCGATGAGTCAATTCTCCAACTGCCCCATTCTCCTCTGTCCTGTGAAGATTGTAATTTGATTTCCTGCTATTCAGACCACAGCTGGATGAGTCAGAGGAAGGACCCCCCTCTACGTGGCTCTGATCCCCCCTTGTCTCTGTATGGGGGAACAATTAGAGAGAGACCGTCCACAAGTGAGCAGCTAGTGCTGGGCTGTCTTATTGGAAAGCCCAGAATTCTCTGTAACATGGTGTCATGGAAGAGATCTGTATTAAATCTTTATTTTTAATATGAAAATTTCATACAACTAATAAGAAAAGTGACATAAAAGATCAGATTATAAATTTCTAAATCTTCCAGAAAAAAAATGAATAAAACAACCAGAAGTCATTATAGATGATCATTCAGCATTTTGTATTCGGGGAAAATGAAAACAACGCAACAAGAAATTCCCCGGCTGTGACTTCCATTACACCTGTACTGAGGGGAATATGGAGGGGTCTCTTGTCACGTTTTTGGGGTTGTGTTCGATATGTACAAAGAGAGATCACACAAATACTTAAAAATATAACATGTATTACAAGTAATGACAGATACAGATAAAGATGAAGAAAATATCAAGAATACTTAACTAAAGGTGCTTGTTTCCCGCCATGGGTCCCTTTCATGGCATAGGTGACCAGGACCAGACATTTGCCTCATGGCTGTTCTTGGTGAGAGGACCAGTGGATACGGTACTTTCCCTGGGTACCGCCCTTTGTTCGTGGAAATCAATTCATAAGAACTATAAAAGAAGTAGAAATAGACATAGACAGTAATGAACATTATGTACAATATAAAAATTCATAAACACACTAGAGAGAAACATGTATAGCTTGTGTTGGGGTTTTTGCACTGTTCTCTGGGGAGGTATAAGGGGAGTCATGTCCACATTACCTTCAGTGTCGGCCCCTTAAAGAACAACGCAACAAAAGTAAAAGGGGCTTATGTTTTACGACTTACTAGTAGATATTACTGAAGACCAACAAAATAAGTAAAAAAAAGACCTTCTAAA
>BLSH010470381.1:55880-66094 GCA_018402905.1 Glandirana rugosa
CACTCCAGACCATCTACCACCCCCCCACTACCCTCCCCCTCTCCCCTCCCCCATCTCCATGACTCCTCCCATCACCCCCCCACCATCTACCAGACCTCACTTCTGTCCTTCCCAGTCCCCTCCCCCCACATGGGGTCATGTGACCTCCCCCTAGATGTAGAGGTGACCACATCCTATCCAATCACAATGACCGCACTGCATTCTCTGTACTGATGGATCCTCTCCACCCTCTGTGTCTGATCATGGCTGCACATAGCGCCACCATGAGGAGGAGGGGCAGAACACAGGGGGAAGGGCAATTGCTGATATAACATGGGAACTTCCTGTTTGGAAAATGAACCCCTTCCCTCAGAATCACGTCATATGACGTGGCAACCTTGAGCCTGAATATCTGAATGGTGCCTGCAGCTGCAGGCACCATTCAGATATCTTATTTTTAGCAGGCGATTCTGTGTATGATAAAAGTGGTCTTAGCGGTGGATTCACCGCAAGATCACTTTTATCAGCGGCGGGAGGGGTACCCCCCTCCCGCCGCTTACCGAACCCGCCCGATGATTGTTTTCTCTCCCCCCCCCGCTCACTCGGCTCCATAATATGGCAGGGCGGAAGCAACGTCACAAGTCACTTCCGCCCAACGGTCTTAAAGGGCCCATGTTTTTTTTTTTGCACTGTCATTTTAATTATATATTTTTTTATTGCATTTTAGTGTAAATATGAGGTGTGAGGTCTTTTTGACCCCAGATCTCATATTTAGGAGGTGGCATGCTTTTTTCTATTACAAGGAATGTTAACATTTCTTGTAGTAGGAATAAAAGTGATCAAATTAAAAAAAAGAACAAACAGTGTAAAAATAAAAAGTAAAATAAATAATAATAAAAAAAAAATTTAAAACGCCCCGTCCCCGCGAGTTCGCGCGCAGAAGGGAACGCATACGTAAGTCCTGCCCACATTTCAAAACGGTGTTCAAACCACACATGTGAGGTATCGCCGCAATCCTTAGAGCGAGAGCAATAATTCTACCACTAGACCTCCTCTGTAACTCAAAGCTGCTAACCTGTAGAATTTTTTAAACGTCGCCAATGGAGATTTTTTAGTTGCAAAGTTTGTCGCCATTCCCCAAGCAGACGCAATTTTGAAGCATGACATGTTGGGTATCATTTTACTCGGCGTAACATTATCTTTCACAAATTGGAAAAAAAGTGGCCTAAGTTTACTGTTTTCTTATTTTTTAACTCAGAAAACTGAATTTTTTAAAAAAGGGCAGGGGTAGGAAACCTGCGGCTCTCCAGCTGTTGTAGAACTACATTTCCCATCATGCTTCTGGGAGTAATTGTATCCATCAGCCTTGCAATGCCTCATGGGAAATGTAGTTCTACAACAGCTGAAGAGCTGCAGGTTCCCTACCCCTGCTCTAGGGTGTTAGAAAATATATATATATAATTTTTGGGGGTTCTAAGTAATTTTATAGCAAAAAACCTGTTTTTAACTCGTAAACACCGAACCCAAAAAACAGGCTCAGTATTGAAGTGGTTAAAGTAGAACAAAATGTAAAACTTGTTTTTTTATTTTGGAGACAGGAAGGGTTATAACCCCTGTTAGTATTTTATTAACCACTTCAGCCCCGGAAGAATTTGCCCCCTTAATCACCAGAGTATTTTTTGTGATACGGCCCTGCGCCACTTTAAAGTGATTGTAATCCCTTGACAACCACTTTAACCTACAGGTAAACTGATAATAAAGCCTAATAATGCCCTGTAGGTTCCCTGCTTATCTCCTAAACCTGCACAGTGTACTCACATGTACCAACGTCATCAACGCATGCGCAGTGAAGAAACGGCCTCCATGCTGTTCCTTCACTGAGATCGTGCTGCGATTGGCGGCTCCCGCACGCATGCGCGGGAGTGACATCACGAAGCTCCGGCCAGTCACAGCGCCGGAATCCGTGGCCCCAGAAGGAGGAGGGGCGTAAGATGGACGCGGCCTGCACAGGGGACAGCGCCAGCTTCCAATGCAGGTGTCACATAATAGACTAGTATGCTTTTACATTGCAGGGTAACAAAGAGGAAGTGAAACCCATGAGGGTTTACTTCCTCTTTAACTGACAATAGCGCGGGCGTGAGACGATGTATCCAAACAAAATTGATGTCCTTTTTTCCCCACAAATAGAGATTTCTTTTGGTGGCATTTGATCAGCTCAACAGTTTTATTTTGTGCTATGAACAAAAAAGAGCAACAATTTTGACAAAAAAAAACCAAAAAAAACAATATTTTTTACTTTTTGCTATAATAAATATCCAAAAAAAAATGTAAAAAAAAAACAAATTTCAAAAATTTAGGCCAATATGTATTATTCTACATATGTTTGGTAAAAAAAAAAAAAAAATCGCAACAAGCGTATGTTGATTGGTTTGCTCAAAAGTTATCACGTCTACAAACTATGGGAATAGATTTATGGACGTTGATTTTTTTTTTTTTTGGTAATGGCTGTGATCTGCGATTTTTAGCAGGACTGCGACATTGCGGTGGATAAATCTGACTCTAAATTACACTTTTTGGGGACCAGTGACATTATTACATTGATCGGTGCTATAAAAATGCAGTGATCAATGTATAAATGACACTGGCAGGGAAGGGGTTAACTAGGTGGTGATCAAGGGGTAACTGTGTTCCCTGTCAGTGTGTTCTAACTGTAGGGGGGATGACAGAGATCGCTGCTCCCGATCACTGGGAACAGTAGATCTGTGTCATGCCCCCTGCCAGAACAGGGGTCTGTCTTGTTTACATAGGCAGAACCCCGTCCTGCCTCTGTGTAGAATGATCGCGGGTTGCCGGTGGACATCAAGTCACCCACTAGCACGCTCCTGCCGCGTACAGGCATATCGGTTCACGCAGGAGAGCTGACTTGCCGCAATAAATCTGGGTGCACTGGTCAGCAAGTGGAATCTGTTTCCCATTGGGGAGACTTCCCTTCACTTCCTCTCCAATAACCAAAACAGGAAGTGACAGGAAATCCCTCTAAAGTGAGGAAATCCCTGGTTGTCACCAGAACTTGTCTCCCCATTGGAGGATTTCCCCTCTATTCCAGTTCTGGTAACAACTCGGAATTTGGGATTTTCTTTCACTTTGTGTGATAACATTCACCAGGACCAATAGAGAGGGGGGCTCTATCTAAATGGGACGGAGACAGCAATAAAAACCAGGATAGATTAGATAGATTGATACCTCTCTCTAGGGATGCACTGATACCGTTTTTTTATCAGTGAGTAGAAGTACTGATACTATGCGGTGTGATTTGCATCCATACAAAATGAATGGGTGCAAATCACACTGCAAAGAATCACATGCGCGTTCAACAGGAATGTGGTGCCATTCTTGTCTGAATCGCATGCGGATTCCCCAACGCTGCTGTGTAAACCCAGACTTATGACAGCGATTTCAGCCTGGGTTCACACAGGAGCAGTGCGGGAAACCGCATGCAATTCAGACAGGAATTGTCACTGTTCAAATCACGTGCCATTCGTTTTGTATGGGCGCAAATTTCACCACAAAGTATTGGTTTCGGTATTGGGAGCATTTTTATGAGTACAGCACCCCCACCCCCCTCACTATAATTAGACAGTTATTCCAGCCAATCACAGCGATCTGAGAGGGAGTGATGGAGATATCTCATAGAAATATATTTATCATAGAAAACCCTGCGGGACTAATAACATATAATAGGTGCTCTATCCCTTATAAACAATGAAAACTAAGTAAGTAATAAACAATTGCAATCATCGTAGTAAAAATAAAAATGTAAAACAATTGCATTAGAACTCAGAACAAGAAATAAATGGATGATCCCTTTATGTATGAAGCCATATGAATGGAAGTTCATTAGTGAAGCCAAAACAATTGTTTATCCAAGTAATGTGATGGCCAAAATCACTGCACTCCGGTGCCAACCTCATTGTATTACACCGACCGAGTGCTCAGCTTCCTTCCCCTTCTCATTCCCCCCACAGATCTTTATACAGCCTCCTCTCCATACACCTAACCCAGCATGGAGGGGCTCAGTGAAGGTGGTGGTGAAGGTGTGGAGGTGTCGGGTCGGGGCACACAGATCATGAAAGGAGATCCTCCCGGCCTCATAATCCAGATCTATCCTGACTCTGTTACTGGGGAGATTGGTGGGTAAGAGGATCACTTTATTGTCACGTCTCACCCCATACTGATTACCATCCCTGTACAAACCCCAGGACTTGTTATTCCTTCCAATTAGTGACTTCAATCCTCCTCTCCTCTCTATACTGGGGTAACAAATCCCGACTATCCATTCCTCTGATCCCCCGACATCCACTACCCAGTGATGTCTCCCTGAGGAGAAACTCTGACTGCTCAACACCTGAGAACGATCCTGAAATCTCTCGGGTGTTTCTGGACGATTGTGGTGTCTATATGTCCTGGATACAGTTTTCCTGTCCTCTGATATCTGTAGCTTATTATAAGCTGTGTTTACATCCAGTAATATGTCTGCAGCTCCCTGTATATAGAAGTCTACATTTACCTCTGTTATTATATCAGATAATGTGTGTAATGTGTGTGATATCCCAGCCACATCCAGACCCTCTCCATCATGGAGGAGCTTCTCATATCTCTCTCTGTCCTCATTATCTCCATCCTCAGTATCACACAAGTCACCTGTGTCTGATTCCTGTAAGACAGTCAGTGGATCCGTCACGTTACACAGCTCCTCAATGTGACGCAACTTCCTGGACAGCTCCTCCTTCTTTATTTCCAGATCCCGGATGGTGATGGAGATCCGCTCTGTCCTCCCGGAGATTTCCCTCAGGACTCTCTTCTCCAGGTCTTCCAGACGTCTCCTGAGATCTCTAAACAGGGCAGTGATTCTCTCGGTGTCACCAGCTGCTTTTTCTTCTACTTTCCTCCGGTGTTCCTGCAGACTCTGGACTCTTTCCTCCGTCTCCTCTCTCTTTGTAAGAAGTTTCTGCAGAACATTCCTCAGTGTCTCCTTCTTCTCAGAAGCCTCATCCAACATCTCCACCTGGTGTCCTCGATGTTCTCCAGCCAAGGTGCAGGACACACAGATACAGGTATTATCCTCAGTGCAGTAATACTCCAGGATCTTCTTATGGACGGAGCATTTCCTGCTCTCCATGGACAAGGTGGGGTCACATAAGATATGTTCTGGGGACTTTTTATGGACTCTCAGGTGTTTATCACACAGAGAAACCTCACAGTGTAGACAGGATATATCAGCAGGTACAAGATAGTCCACACAGTGAGTACAGAAGACCCCGGACTCCTCCTGATCTGGCTGAGCAGACAGGAAATTCTGCACTATGTTACGCAGTGTTATGTTCCTCTGCAGTGCAGGCCGACCCTGAAACTTCTCTCTGCATTCAGGACAGGAATATCCTCCAGACCCCTCCTGTGTATCCAGCACACGATCAATACAGACCCGGCAGAAGTTGTGTCCACATTTCAGGGTTACAGGATCTGTATAAATGTTCAGACAGACGGAACATTCCAGCTCAGCTCTCAGATCAGCAGACGCAATCGCTGACAGCAGAGGAGAGAAATGAAAGTGAACGTCTCTGACACCGGGGAAGAATGCAGTAGGGAGGGGTCCTGGTCTCCTGCACAGGGTGAGGCTGGGCTGTGACTTGTACTTTATTCATAGATTTTTGGGGAAAAATAGGTCACTTTGGTGTCAACAAATTTTCATTCAGAACTGATTTTCTTTCCATACAAGATGCAGTGTGTCACTTGCCACCGTCGCCTGCCACCAGATGCAGTGTGTCACTTGCCACCGTCGCCTGCCACCAGACGCAGTGTGTCACTTACCACCATCGCCTGCCACCAGATGCAGTGTGTCACTTGCCACCGTCGCCTGCCACCAGATGCAGTGTGTCACTTGCCATGTCACCTGACACCAGATGCAGCGTGTCACTTCTCACTAGATGCAGTTTGTGTCATTTTGTCACCACTGATACAGCTACTCCATGCTTCTCTGTATTGGTGATTTGCAGTGGCGTCACTAAGGTTGGTGTCACTTGGTGTGGTAAAACATGGTATCACCCCCCTTAATAATTAATCTCCCAATCTAGCCTATCCCCAGGGGAAATAGGGGTCCCTGTCCCAAGAGGGGGATTGTGGTCCCTGCCCCCAGGAAGGATGGTGGTCCCTCTTCCCAGAAGGGTAGGGGGTTCCCTGGCCCCAGAAGGGATGGCGGTCCTTGTCCCCAGGAGGGGTGGTAGTCCCTGTCCCCAAGGAAGGGATGGTGGTCCGCCCCCCCAGGAAGGGATGGCGGTTCCTCTACCCAGAAGGGATGGTGGTCCCGCTCTCCAGGAGGAATGGTGGTCCCTCTCCCCAGGGGGGATGGTGGTCCCTCTCCCCCAGGAAGGCATGGTGGTCCCTGTCAACCAGGAAGGGAGGGTGGTCTCTGTCCCCCAGGAGGGATAATGGTGGTCCCTGTCCCCCAGGAGGGATGATGACAGTCCGTGTCCTCCCAGGAGGGGTGGCAGTCCCTGTCCCCGAGGAGGAATGGAGGTCCCTGTCGTCCAGGAGGAATGACGGTCCCTGTCCCCCAGGAGGCGTGGCAGTCCCTGTCCCCCAGGAGGAATGATGATGGTCCCTGTCCCCCAGGAAGGATGATGGTGGTCCCTGTCCCCCAGGAGGAATGATGGTGGTCCCTGTCCCCCAGGGGGATGATGGTGGTCCCTATCCCCCAGGAGGGATGATGGTAGTTCCTATCTCACAGGAGGGATGATAGTGGTCCCTGTCCCCCAGGGGGGTGATGGTAGTCCCTGTCCTCCAGGAGGGGTGGCAGTCCCTGTCCCCCAGGAGGGGTGATGGTAGTCCCTGTCCCCCAGGAGGAATGGCGGTCCCTGTCCCCTAGGAGGGATGATGGTGGTCCCTGTCCCCCAGGAGGAATGATGGTAGTCCCTGTCCCCCAGGAGGGATGATGGTGGTCCCTGTCCCCTAGGAGGAATGATGGTAGTCCTTGTCCCCCAGGAGGTATGATGGTGGTCCCTGTCCCCCAGGAGGGATGATGGTAGTCCCTGTCCTGCAGGAGGGATGATGGTGGTCCCTGTCCCCCATGAAGGCCACATCCCTGTCCCCCAGGAGGGGTGATGGTAGTCCCTGTCCCCCAGGAGGAATGGCGGTATCTGTCCCCCATAAAGGATGATGGTGGTCTCTGTCCCTCAGAAGGGATTATGGTGGTCCCTGTCCCCCAACAGGGATGATGGTGGTCCCTTTCCCCTAGGAGGCATAATGGTGGTCCCTGTCCCCCAGGAGGGATGATGGTGGTCCCTGCCCCCCAGGACGGGTGGCAGTCCCTGTCCCCCAGGAGGGATGATGGTGGTCCCTATCCTCCAGGAGGGATGATGGTGGTCCCTATCCCCCAGGAGGGATGATGGTGGTCCCTGTACTTCAGGAGGGATGATGGTGGTCCCCCCAGCAGGGGTGGCAGTCCCTGTCCCCCAGGAGGGATGATGGTGGTCCCTGTCCCCCAGGAGGGATGATGGTAGTTCCTGTCCCCCAGGAGGAATGGCAGTCCCTGTCCCCCAGAAGGGATGATGGTGGTCCCTATCCCCCAGGAGGGATGATGGTAGTCCCTGTCCCCGAGGAGGGGTATTGGTAGTCCCTGTCCCCCAGGAGGAATGGCGGTCCCTGTCCCCCAGAAGGGATGATGGTGGTCCCTATACCCCAGGAGGGATGATGGTGATCCCTGTCCCTCAGGAGGGATGATGGTGGTCCCTGTCCCTCAGGAGGAATGGTGGTAGTCCCTGTCCTTCAGGAGGGGTGGCAGTCCCTGTCCCCCAGGAGGGATGACGGTCCCTGTCCCCCAGAAGGGGTGGCAGTCCCTGTCCCCTAGGAGGAATGATGATGGTCCCTATCCCCCAGGAGGAATGACGGTCCCTGTCCCCCAGGAGGGGTGGCAGTCCCTATCCCCCAGGAGGGATGATGATGGTCCCTATCCCCCAGGAGGGATGATGGTGGTCCCTGTCCCCCAGGAAGGATGATGGTGGTCCCTGTCCCCCAGGAGGAATGATGGTGGTCCCTGTCCCCCAGGGGGATGATGGTGGTCCCTATCCCCCAGGAGGGATGATGGTAGTTCCTATCTCACAGGAGGGATGATAGTGGTCCCTGTCCCCCAGGGGGGTGATGGTAGTCCCTGTCCTCCAGGAGGGGTGGCAGTCCCTGTCCCCCAGGAGGGGTGATGGTAGTCCCTGTCCCCCAGGAGGAATGGCGGTCCCTGTCCCCCAGGAGGGATGATGGTGGTCCCTGTCCCCCAGGAGGAATGATGGTAGTCCCTGTCCCCCAGGAGGGATGATGATGGTCCCTGTCCCCTAGGAGGAATGATGGTAGTCCCTGTCCCCCAGGAGGTATGATGGTGGTCCCTGTCCCCCAGGAGGGATGATGGTAGTCCCTGTCCTGCAGGAGGGATGATGGTGGTCCCTGTCCCCCATGAAGGCCACATCCCTGTCCCCCAGGAGGGGTGATGGTAGTCCCTGTCCCCCAGGAGGAATGGCGGTCTCTGTCCCCCATAAGGGATGATGGTGGTCTCTGTCCCTCAGAAGGGATTATGGTGGTCCCTGTCCCCCAACAGGGATGATGGTGGTCCCTTTCCCCTAGGAGGCATAATGGTGGTCCCTGTCCCCCAGGAGGGTTGATGGTGGTCCCTGCCCCCCAGGACGGGTGGCAGTCCCTGTCCCCCAGGAGGGATGATGGTGCTCCCTATCCTCCAGGAGGGATGATGGTGGTCCCTATCCCCCAGGAGGGATGATGGTGGTCCCTGTACTTCAGGAGGGATGATGGTGGTCCCCCCAGAAGGGGTGGCAGTCCCTGTCCCCCAGGAGGGATGATGGTGGTCCCTGTCCCCCAGGAGGGATGATGGTAGTTCCTGTCCCCCAGGAGGAATGGCAGTCCCTGTCCCCCAGAAGGGATGATGGTGGTCCCTATCCCCCAGGAGGGATGATGGTAGTCCCTGTCCCCGAGGAGGGTGTTTCGCTTTCGTCTAGATAGCAAGGTTACTTTGCGGTATAAGCAAGGAAGTTTAGACCGGTTTTGTGTATTACAGAGCTTTTACTGTACAAAAATGCTGTACATACAAAACTATTACAATATTAGGAATACAAATCAAGACTGACAGATCTCTATAACAAATGAACTACCTAGCCAATAAACAAACTATAGAAATACACTTAAATGTTACTTAGCTTCAGTTACTGTATTTGTGATCTCCGTTGACAACGATCTCCTGGAGACCAGGCACTTTTCTTTATGATGACCCTTTCAATGCTAATCCATTGTGAGAGTGTACTCTGCTCTTCTCTGCTCTTCTTTTATATGGCTCAGTTCGTTTACAATGGTTACAAACCTTAACGACGGACCAACCGAAAAAATATCTGAATGCCTGTGTATTCCCAAATTCTACCTCAAGACTCTGCCATTACAAATATACAATTGTTTACAGTATCTATAGAGACAACTGTCAAACTATAAAACAACAATGCTAACAAACTCATTTACCTTAACAATCAACTGACAACTGTCCCATTGTTTCAGGACAGCCTGTGTTACCAAGGCATTTGTTTGAGACGCATCCTCAAACAAACCTGATCTGTTAAAATTAGTCTGATAGATAAATCATTTGTTCATACAATATATATTTTATATCAAACGCAACACATTCCGCCCTTGATTTTTCTTTCAGACACCACATAGACTAATAAACCATACTAAACACCTCCCATATTTCTGTCATATTTCTGTCATCGAGAAGGTGTTTCAGTCATTTGCTAAAAAAGTTCATTAGAACATCCATTCTTAAGTTCTTTAGAAACAAGTCCGGGCTTGTAATACATCAAAAGCCTTGCTCTCCACAGCTCTTGTGGTCTTCCATCATTCTGTCCATCATGTAACCACTTTTCTTTCGTCTTCCCATGTATCAAATCGGAGACAGCCTGTGGAGTGGAAAACAAAGCGGATTATCTGTTCCTTCTAATATAACATACTTGTTTACTAAATAGATAGTCTGATTAAAATTGTCTAGTCCAAACAAACTCCTACGCAGAGTTTGTTTACGGAACCATTGTGTCCGACAGGACTTTGTTACCCTGTCAACAGTCAACTAACAATTCCATTTACTCAAACAATCGTAACAACAAAATATCAAACTGTCAACAGAGATATCTATGACATTT
>BLSH010470381.1:85312-107536 GCA_018402905.1 Glandirana rugosa
CAATTTCACTGCGTCACGGCTTAGCGTTTTTCACGAGACCAGGATTGGACCCTTTAAGAAGGCCCCGACTTCACCAATTATAAATGTAACATAGTAGTTAAAAAATGACGTAGTAGTTCAAAAAGTAAATAAATAGAGACAGTCGTTAAAACGCGTGGCATCTAATAGGAAACGTTAACAAATGTATCACCGTAAACGTGGAAGTGACTCACGTTATAAACGTACTTACGTCGTGATAATAATCGTGAAAAAATCGTGAAATTCTATTATTCCTCCTTGGACATAATGGTTGAAGCCCCTCCTCCTCTCGACATTTGAAACAGAGCACTTTTTGCGATTCGGCACTGCGTCACTTTAACTGAGAATTGCGCAGTCGTGCGACGTTGTACCCAAATTAAATTTGCGTTCTTTTTTTCCCACAAATAGAGCTTTCTTTTGGTGGTATTTGATCACCTCTGCGTCATTTTTGATCACCGCTATAAACAAAAGAAGAGCAACCAGTTTGCAAAAAACCCAAATTTCTTACTTTTTGCTAAAATGCAAATCCAAAAAAAAAATATAAAAAAACATTTTTTTCACCGGTTTTGGCCGATTTATATTCTTCCACATATTTGCGATAAAAAAATTGAAATCTGCGCTTATTGATTGGTTTGCTCAAAAGTGGCCACGTTTACGGATGGTGAGAATTCATTTCTGGGGTTCTTATTATTTTTTTATTTTTTACTAGTAATGTCGGCGATCTGCGATTTTTAGCGGTACTGCGATATTGCAGCGGACATGTCGGACATTTTTGACACTTTTTTGGGACCAATGACCTTTATACAGCGATCAGAAATTTAAATGTCCACTGATTACTGTATAAATGTCATTGGCAGTGAAGGGGTTAACCTGCAGGGGGCGCTCTAAGGGTTAACTATGTTCCCTGGGCGTGTTCTAACTGTGGGGGGACTGCCCTAACAGGGGAAGGGAAGTGGTCACAGCCTTCATGTACAGGAAGGCTGTGATCACAGCCCTTCCCCCTTCACAGAGCGGAGGTCCGTGTTTACTTACACGGACCTCCGCTCCTTCGCTCCGGGGGGGCCATCGCGGGTAGCCGGCGGCAATCGAAGCTGCCGCACCCGCTCCCCGGCCCTCCCCGGACACAGTGAGCGCGCGGGCGCGCCTCCGGCGGCGTGCGCGCGCTCACTAGGCGCGATCACGCGGCCGCCGTCAGATGACGGCGATCCGCGTTACAGAGCCACTTTGCCGCCGTCAATTGCCGATTGATGGTCGGCAAGTGGTTAAACACTTAAGCCCCGGAGCCCTTTTTTACACTTGTTGTTTACAAGTTAAAATCATTTTTTTGCTAGAAAATTACCCAAACATTATATATTTTTTTTCAAGCACCCTAGATAATAAAATGGCGATCTTTGCAATACTGTTTGTCACACGGTATTTGCGCAGCGGTCTTTCAAGCGCAATTTTTTTGGAACAAGATCACTTTTTTGAGTTAAAAAATAAGACAACAGGAAAGTTAGCCAAATTTTTTTGTATATTGTAAAAGAGGATGTTACGCCGAGTAAATAGATACCATACATGTTATGGTTGAAAAACACTTGCGGAATGGCGACAAACTCCAGTACTTAAAAATCTCCATAGGCGAAGGTTTAAATTTTTTTAACGGTTACCAGGTTAGAGGTGCAGAGGAGATCTTTTGCTAGAATTATTGCTCACACTCGGGTGATTGCGGCGATACCTCACATGTGTGGTTTGAACACCGTTTTCATATGTGGGCGCGACTTACGTATGCGTTTTCTTTGCTGTGCGAGCTCACAGGGACTGTGGTGCTTTTAAAACTTTTTTTTACATTGTTTTATTTATTTTATTTATTTCTTTTTTTTAACATTGTTCCTTTAAAAAAAAAAAAATCTGATCACTTTTATTGCTATCACAAGGAATGTAAACATCCCTTGTGATAGTAATATATGGTGACAGGTACTCTTTATGGAGGGATGGGGGGGAGGGGTCTAAAAGACTCCTTGCACTTCACAGTATTCAGATTGCCAAAAACAGCGTTCTGTCTAAATACTGTCATTTTTTTAAAACCGGCGAGGTTGGCCACCGAGTAAACCGGAAGTGACGATGTGACGTCGCTTCCGGAAATGTACAAAGGAGTCCTGATCTAAGCCAATTCCAGCTTCCACAGGGACTCCACATAGCCGGTGGACATGCCTGATCGGAGCTCCGGTCTCCCGGTGGGACGGGAGGCCGGAGAAGAGCGACGGATGGTGGCTGGAGGGGGGCGATGTCCCCTCCCACTGCCTGGGATAACGACCGAGCGGCTTCCAAGCCGGATCGGCTGTCTTTACCGGATAGCCGGTCGCCTGCTCTAAAAAACAGTACCGGGGTATAGCCTGTAGCTGCAGACTATACTCCGATACCTCCACTTAAAGCTGCCACCGTTTATAAACGGCGATTTGCATTAAGTTGTTAAATATGGATGAGTCATGCTGGCTGCAGAGGTGGGGGACTGTTGGTGGCCCTTGAGGAAAACCCCTGCCGGGGGGGAGGGGGGCTCTACCTTGGCTGAGGACTCAGGCTGGCTCGGGAGGATTCTGACAACAGAAGCAGTTTGGAGGGAATCCTTCCTGAGAGGCAGCGGGAGCAAGGAGGACAGTGTGAATAATACAGCACAGTCAAGGACTTACAAGGGGAGAGACTGCCGCATGTAGCAGGTCTCTCTGCAAGATAGTGGTGTGCTTAATTCTTTCTTACCCTTGCCCTAGGAGATCTCTGGAGCAGTCAGGCGGGCTGGTGGAGAGACAACCGGGTGGAGTGGTGTAGAAACAGCAAGGAGGGCTGATATTTCCTGTAGTAGAAGAGCTGGGACCAGTGTCTACAGGGGAGTTGGAGGTTCCTAGTCTGTAAGGGACTCTAGCATTTTTTCATTTATCAGAGACTGTTGGTGCTTGGAAGGAGGACAGTTCTGGAGCGTGTACATAGTGGGGACATTGTCCCTGGTTTTGTGCAGGTCAAGTTGGGCATCCCATAATTCCTATTCCCATCCAAGTTATTACTTCTAATAAAATAACAAAAACCAAGCTCAAAGATTGTTCCTTGTGTCTGGAGAAAGTGTGAAAAAAAGCTTGTTGCCTGTCTGTGGGGAGTGGGGAACCCAGTCATCTGCAACCCCTGCAGGGGTAGTGCTATGTATAAATGCATGATGCTTCTGAGATATTTTTCACCTCTATGTAGGCTTCACACACACAGTGGCAGCTGGTGTTTTTTTGGAGAGGGTGGCAAACGATCCACCTGCCACCAACCCCCGGGTCGGTCGGTTCACGGACAGCACAAACCACTCCCCCCAGGTCAGTCAGTTGGTCGGTCGGCTGGGTCACGGGGCCCCGCACTTACCCCATCTTGAGGGCAGCACACTAAGCAGCAGCAGCTTCTCTCTGGCTGCTTCCTTGCTCCCCCTGCATCTCCTCCCTCCTCCTCCTGGTGGCCAATCTGATCCAATCTCATGACCCACTTCCTGATTGGCCGGGAAGAGAATCAGTATTACAATAACGAATATTCATTCGCTATTGTCACACAACTGGGTGTGCTTCGGACGCAGTGCTCTGCGCCCCGAGCCCATCTTTTTTTGAAGCCTATTAGAGCCTCTGGCTCTAATTGTGTGCTTAAAATAATCCCTGATTACAATCCATGCATCTGATAGCCCGAATGTAGATTGAGGGGCCGAATGCTGGATAAGGGGAGCGGCGGCCTTGCGCCCCTAATGGATGGGCCACCACTGGCTTCAAATCTGTTTACCCACCATGTCTCACTCTGCATTAAGCTTCTGAGATCATAAAGAAGAATGTAGAAAATGGGACTTTTAAGGTGCCAGATAAAAAGAATTATTACTACCATGTATAAAATCCAATAAATTTTATTTTGACAATTTAAAATGATAAAAACGTTATCACATCAATAGCATTGTAAATCATACAACAGTGCAGCTGCTCATGCTGTACATGTTTCTCCCAGATAAGGCTTCTTCAGGAAACTTATGAGTGCTGCATGGTTACTAGAAGTGAAGAGACAGAACAAGTAAATATTTATACATTACATAATAATACGTTACAACAGTGTTGCCAGCCGTCCGTAAATTTACGGACAGCCCGTAAAAACAGGGCAGTTTTTTGGGTGTCCGTAAAAGTCTGTAGCAGCCGAAAAGTGCCAGTAAAAACGGCGGCCATTGGCTCCGACCAGAGCTGCGCATGTGGCATTATGGAAATCTCCGAGCGGCGAGTGAGAAGATCCGATCCTGACCCTGAGCCGAATTGGGCGACCACTCCTCCTGCTGCCAGCTAGCGCCTCTGCCTAGCCCACCTGCCCTTAAATGAGGTTACTGCATTTTCCCGCCACACCACCGCCAGCCAGCACCTGACCAGAGCAGATGCTCCAGATGGATGGATCCTCCTGATTCCTGCCTGCCTCCCTGCTCTGGCTGACCCTGCAGCCATCCTGGTGACAGTGGTGAGTGCAGTAGCTTCCTCTTCAAGCCAGCCAAAAAGTCGGGACAGTGAGTGTGTGACTGTTTGACACCCACACTGTCTCTGCTCACTCTGAAAGACAGCCGCGAGCCAGGCTGCAGGAGTCTCTCTCTCTCTCTTAGTGTGAGTGTGCGCTGTATGAGGGCAGTGTGCAGTGGATAAATGGCAGGAGGTAATGGAAGGATGGTGTAATGGAAGCAGGAGGTGATGGGGATGGTGTGATGGAGATGGAGGGATGGTGACAGGAAGTGATGGGGGGATTGTGTGATGGAGACAAGAGGTGATGGAGGGATGGAGATGGGGGAATGGTGTGATAGAAATGAGGGGTGATGGAGGGATGGAGACTGGAGGGATAAAAACAGGAGGTGATGGAGACAGGAAGTCTTTGGAAGTGGGGACATAAATTCTGGTCATCCTGGTGGCTATCAGGGATTTCACCTCACTTTCTGTGGCGGTTATGAAACAGAAATTAAGGGGAAATCTCTACAATTTGACATAGGTGACAAAACTGATGGACTAAATAATCTGCCCTTATTATATTGAAAATAACCTTGCTATCTACCTTAAATCACATTGCTATTTGCATAGTGTACTTGTTTGTAGCCTAAATACTGAAATTTGCACTGAAAACTGTAATTTTGTAACTTTTGTAAAATGCCAGTAAAAACTTGGCTGTGCCAGTAAATTTTGGGCATTGTGCCAGTAAATTTCAATCTGGTAGGTTGGCAACACTGCGTTACAATACAATTAATTAATAAATCAAAAAGAAGAAGAACAAAAAAAATGGACCCACCGGATGCTATAGAATCTTGCAATACACAACTAAACTTTATATGGATGCCATAATTGCGGGGTATTGTGTGACCATAGAGGAGGAGCAAAAATCACCTAAAAAGGTCATAAACATAATTATAAGGACTTAAATGTAACTAAAACTCCAACGAGTTAAATAGATACAACCCAACACAGGATATTTAGCTGCATTTCAGTAGAATAGTGTTAGACCAATTTGTTTCTTTAATTGGGAAAGATCATACCTCACTAGAGCTTTACATAGATTGTGTTGTATCTTGAGTATATAGATAAGTTCTGGTCACCAATCCTCAGAAAGGATATTCTTGAACTGGGGAGAGTTCAGATAATGTAAATAGATATAGAAACCTGTTAGATGTGTTTCTCGGTGAACACAGTACACATATATATCATTAAAGAAGGATACAACCTCCAGGTGCAATGTCAGCTTGATGAAGAGGAGAAATTCTTGAAGCTGTACAGTCTCTGCTGCTAATACACTGCATGTTTATGTGTATTGAACTTTATTTGGAAGTAAAGCATCTGGAGGTTGTATCCTTTATTGATATCCATTGGAGGTGGATGAATGGGAGCCCACCATTGATACCATCTCCCTTGTTCACTCAGAGACTCAGGAAATGACTCCCCTTACAAGTATATACATATACACAAATAACTGTACATTTTGTGGTGGGATGACATGGCACAGCAGGTTGGAGAACAGTCTGTGTCAGTGCTGGAAGTGTTGGTGGAGATCTATTCGTTGGTAATGGGGGGTTCTTATCTCACACTAAATCATTATAAAGGACACAGGAGGATGGGCATGACAGCACTTGGATGGCAAACTGGGCCTAGACAGGCTACTGGTCCAGTTTGGAGGCCCAGTAAGAAACCCAGCATTCCTTATATACTAAATGTCATGGATGCACCCTTTCCATTCTTATTTTTTAACATAAAGGTTTCATACAAATGAAAAAATACACATATCAATTTAAAATGTTTTAATAAATAACTTGTCTTTGCCAATTTGTAATTTTCTTTACTTACAATTTCTCTTTAGTAAAAGGTTTTTTTTTTTAACAGGTAGGTTTTTATTGCACAGATCAGTATTACAAACAGTATTACATAAGATGTTGGGTTAGCAGCTTATGTTACAGAGAGCATACCTCCCAACTTTCCGAGACAGGAACGTGGGACACCTATTGGCAAAAGTATGTAGGCATAGGACACACCCCCCTGCCATGCCCCCTTAAAGAAGGATTTAACAAAAAAAAAAATATTAGGTAAACCCACAAGTGCTTTTTTTACCACTACTATTCCTTTATTTTAGCTTTTAAATGTACAAATGCAGCAATTTAGAAATTGGATGAACTGTTTGGCGTTGTAAAACACTTTTTGATAGATAAATAATGCATTTTATATATATGCATCAGACCAAAATGAGGGACAAATGAAGAGCAATGAGGGACAGAGGGACATTGTTCCAAATCAGGGACAGTCCCTCGAAATCAGGGACAGTTGGGAGCTATGCAGGAAGTAAAATAAGCGTTATTTCCTGACTTATTTTATATGATTAATAATTGGGAACAATAAAGGAGTGGGGGGGGAACTCCACCCCTCAGAATATAACATGTAGATAAACATCAAATAATATCCAATGCAAATTCATAGTCATAAACAGGTATTCACATTTTCCAGAATAGTAGCCCACTACCCAGCCTCCAGTATCAAGTCCCATAGATCATCAGAGACAGAAACTGGGGAGGGGGGGAAGCAACCGGGGCCTGCCCTTAGCCGAGGGAGAACCCCCATCCCAGGTAACCTCCTAGCGTGCATGCTCTAGCCGCAAGCATCGATCCGCCCGGACCAAACCTTGTCAAACTGCTGGGGAAATTGCCTATCCTCATAAGTCAGCTTATATAAAGGGAGGGCTGAGTTGACCGACTGTATCCAGCTGGTACATGTGGGAGAATTCAGCGAGCGGCACCTTAGCATGATTTCCCTTTTTGCATAGAAGAGCGTAAAATTAATACATAGTTTAATGTAATGGTCCCCCTGCACCTCCTCTAGGTAACTCAAAAAAAGGACCAGTGGATCTAGGGGTATATTGGTTCCACTAAAAGTACTCTTTTAGTAGTAAAGTACTCTAAAAGTAGAGTCTTGGCCGCGTCTTCCCTGTAAGGTTGCAGTTTGGGATACGACCAAACCATGTGCCAGAATGTGCCCCTTTCCGCCAAGCATCTGGTACACTCAGGGTTAGCCTGGAGGTATATACAAGCCACTCTTTGGGGAGTATAAAAGGCCCTGTGAATACATTTCAATTGTATAAACATGTCTTTTGCCGCTATCATAGTAGGGAGGAAGGAGGTTACACAATCCTCACAGATTTCATCATTCATAGTCGGTATGTCTGTTTTCCATTTGTCAAATGTTCTATTCAGCTTGATGTCATAAGCCACCGTCATATGAAGATAGAGGGAGGACAACAATCTATCCATTACACCCGAGGTCAGAAGACGCTCGATCGGGTCGGGTTGTAGCACTATAGGCTCTGGGAATTGGGCATGCATAGTGTGACAAAGCTGCATGTACCTGAAGTGAAACATTCTGGGTATTGAGTATAGAATAGCCAGGTCCCGAAATACCATTGCCCTACCATCCCGTACAATATGTTTTAACGTAGTGACCCCCAATCTCACCCACCCCGCTGGGTCTTGATTAGATCTTAAATGGGGGAGCCTGGGATTTCACTACAAGGGAGTGTGTGGGGATATGTGAGAGGGTTTTTGGTAGGCTGCCCTGGCATGCTGCCAAGCCCTAAGAGTGGTTGCCATGGGTTTGGTAGTCTGGGCATGTGCCGTAGGTCCCCTAAATGGTAAGTAACTTAGGGCAGCATACGAGCCCAGAACAGCTGCCTCCAGCTGAACCACTGGGTTCTGCCCAGGCTGAGAAAACCACCATCGTATTGTGACTATAACCGCCACCCAGTAATATAGTAGGAAATTAGGGAGCGCTAGTCCACCAATTGATAAGGGGAGACACAGTACTTGCTTTGACACCCTAGGGGGCTTCCCTGCCCAGATAAATGTCATCACCAGCCCGTCTAGCTTATTAAAGAATTGTCTGTTAATATGAATAGGCGTGTTATGGAAAATTTATCAAAATTTGGGCAGATAAACCATTTTTAGCATTTTCACCCTGCCTACTGGAGTTAATAGTAGATTCCGCCACATTGTACATTTATATATGAATTGGGTTAGTACGGGGCCTATATTTCTTTCCCTGTAGTTCTCTAGGCATTCGCCAGCCCGAATTTCCAAGTAGGTGAACTCCTCCACCCAACATAAGGGTGTACCGGTGTCTCTTTGTGGGACACACGGGTGCAGTGGGAACAGCACCGATTTGTCCCAATTAATTCTTATCCCGGAGAATCTTGCCAACCCTGTGAAATTGAGCCAGGGCTGCCCAAAGAGATGAGTGGCCTCTGCAAGATACAATAATGTGTCGTCCGCATAAAGGGACAATTTTTCTGCCAGGGGGCCTACCCTGATTCCCTTCACTACAGGGTTTGAACGTATGATTGTGAGGAGTTCCAGGGCCAACGCAAATAACCATGGTGATAAGGGACATCCCTGACGGGTCCCCCTTCCCAGTTGGAAATTCCCAGATAGATTTCCATTGGTTCAGATGCATGCCCATGGAGCCTCATATAGTAGCCAAATCCATCGCAAGAAGCTAGGGCCAAAGCCAAATCTAGACAGTACCTCCATTAAGTAGCCCCACTCCACAGATTCGAAGGCCTTCTCTGCGTCAAGTGAGGCCAAGACTCCCACCTCCCCCGGATCCATCAAAGCAATGTGCGTGTGCAGTTGCCTAATGTTGATGTCAGTTCCTCTCCTTGGCATGAATCCTGTTGGCATTGGGTCCGGGTGTACAAGTGCAGTGATAACCATATTCAGCCTGTTTGCAAGGATCTTGGACAGTATTTTAGCATCTACGTTAAGTAGTGAGATAGGCCTATATGAAGCGCACTGAGAGGTGCCCTTTCCAGGCTTGGGGATCACCACTATGATTGAGTTTCCCATGGAGGCGGGCAGTCTCCCAACCTTCAAAGATTTGGCTAACATTCGGTGCAGTCTGGGCACCAGAACATCCGCATAGAGTTTATAGAACTCCTTGGGGATGCCATCCGGCCCCGGGGTCTTACCTGGTTGAAGCATTTTCAGTGCTTTCAATATTTTATCTACTGTAATGGGAGTGTCCAGTCTGTCGCGATACGTTTCAGTCAGTATGGGGAAGTCTATATTGTTCAAGTATTGTGAAAGTTCTGTTTCATCATAATCCACTCAGCTAGAGTAGAGCTCCTGATAGAAGGAGACAAACCTATTGTTAATATCTTTGGGGGAAGATAGTAGGTCACCCGACTACCCGAGAATGTGTGGAATGCTGAACCCATCTGTCTGTTCCCTAGACAGCCAGGCCAGGAGCTTCCCTGTTTCTTCCCCTTGTTTGAAAATATGCTGGGATTGATATAACATATTTTTCTGCGTCAACGATGTTCGAACCCAGAGAATCTCTTTGGTGAGAGATTGGAGTCTGCTATAGTGTAGGGGGTCTCCGGTTCTGACATATTGGGCCTCCTGAAACCTATCTTATTCCTCGAGTATAGTCAACTCCACCCCCCGTCCCCTATGGGTGCTAGCAATGATGGTCTGATACTGTCCTCTGGTGAATGCCTTGAAGGCATCCCATACCGTGTTTGAGTCGGCTGACTCAGAGTTGGCTGCCCAGTATTCAGAGCACAGGTAAATTTAGACTCCACCATTACATCTGATATCCAGTATCTGGAGAGCGTCCACAGTTTATCTTCCAGAGCAAGGGAAAGGTCAAGGCTTAGCGATAGTGGAGCAGGATCTGAAATACCCCTAGGTAACATTTGAATATTCCAAACTTTAGGCAAAACAGCCTGTCCTGTGAAGGCCAAATCTATTCGGGAAAATGTCCTGTGAGTGGCAGAGTGACATGTGTAAAGGAGAGAAAAAAGAGCGGCGCTCAAGGGGTTAATCCGGTAAAATAAGCCAAGGTCTCTGGATTTACAAACATTTATTTGCTATTTAAAAACATGCTACTCAATCTCAGGGCTGAAATGTAGATCAAAGTGTGTTTGGTGTTAATCAAATAATTGAATTAGTAAACTCGAGTGAAACCACAAGAGTCCTCTGGGGAAAGAAGGAGCCACAGACTTGCTGGATTGCCAGCCGTGTAGTACACCCGGCTCACAGTGGTGATGTGTGGACACGCTGATCATTCGTTGGGTGAGCAGGGGGGGGGGGAGACCGCTGCTGTTAGTGAACACCGTTGCAGTGTAGGATGTGTGCCTGGTTCCACTGGGATGCTGGCTGGGAGCGGGAGAGATGGAGAGAGTAGGGGGAGGGACCAGCCACCATCTCTGTTCCCGTGGCCGCCTGCCAGAGACTGGGGAACGATACAGGCTGGTGGAAGAGAGCATCAGCCGCACAGTGTTCCCGTAATACTTCAGGCTCCAAGGTTGGTCATGTGGAGTGGATCAGCGGACCATAGGTAGGGCTGGAAGCTGGAGACTGGAGCAGACTGGATCTTCTGAATCTTCTGTCAATTGGCTGAACCACCTGCAAGGGGCACATTGTGGGGGTCTCCAAGAGTATCACTGAGGGGCTCCAGCGGACAATGCTGAGGGAAGGGGGAGCTGAGGACTGACGCGTTTCATGCTCCTGCGCTTTTTCAAAGTCTAAAGCTCCATATATTGTGGTTTAATTTTATACCTCTTAAAGGAGGGAGGGGGTGGGACAGGGAAGGGAGGAAGGGTCATGAAGTGGGTGGGACTACGGGGCAATCCAGGAAATCACTAACCCCTAAAAAAAATTTAAAAATATATATTTCAATACTTCAGTGTAGGCTAGCTGTACTTAAATGAGACTGTTTGTTTCCAATTCCTCGTTCATACTGTTTGGTGTAAGGGATTCAAGCATGAAGATCCAAAAGGTTTCTCTCCTGCAAAAGGAGAGCAAACCTTTCATTATCAGTGAGTGTCCCCTTTGGGATGGTTTCAATGGCCAGTACCTCTAAGCATCTAATATCATCATTATAGGCCTGATGGAAATACCGTGGTACACTATGCTCCTTGTTCCCTTTCTTAATAAATCTTCAGTGGTCCCCAACTCTGATCCTCAGGGCACGTATTGTACGGCCCACATATAATAAATTATCAATTCGTGTAAAGGGAGGGGGGGGGAGGGAACAAGGGGAGAAGGGGAGAATTGGGACTATTGCGGTGCAAAAATATGTTAAAGAAGAATATAATAAAGAAGAAAATAGGAATATAAAAATGTAGTAAAGTTTTATTCATTTTGAAAAATGTAAAAAAACCTCAAAGAAAGTACATTGAGATTTGGGTACAATAAAACCCAAAGAGCAATTGATTTGTACATTTGGAAATAACAGTATAGTAGATTGAGATGATTACAATGTTTGGAGGTCCGTATTTATGCCCAACATGTTTCGCCTATGTGGCTTCTTCAGGAACTGTAGCAAACCGAAACGTTATTATAATCTACTAAAGAAATAAAGGCCAAAAGCTATGCTTTAGAACAAATATGGCAAGTATGCATTAAACATCCAACAACATTTGTATAGACATAAATCACCTCCCACTGTCCAATGGTGCGCTCCAATCAATTGCCCGGGACACCCAAGAATCCGTCGTCACACCAGGGGAGAGAACAATGCACATCCACAAACTGTCTCAATTTGCCTCAAAATTGTTCATCATGATATGCTGTGGGGGAAGGAAGAGAAAAGTCTATATATATTAACTCTGGTACTGATTGAGTCCCGATGGGGGCCAAGAAGAAAAAGATTTATTGGCACAATACCTGTTTGAGGGGAATTGGAACTTATTAAGATACTATTCTCGTAGAGGTAAGTGCAAGGATCAATTTTTAGAGTCCAATAGGTGTGATGGTATCGCTAGGAAAAACAAATGATATGTATGAGAGAAAAGATTAATTGCTTTGATACAGCAACATACATCCAATCTCAGAAGGGTGCCTTTTTTTACATATTAGGATCAAATTGTATTAGAGAACAAATCTCTGACTCCAATAATAATATTACTTGCTTAGATTGAGAAACAGATATATGTATACATATTAATCAAAGAACAAATCTGTGGCTCCAAAAATGGATACCAGTTACTTATTTTAAGAAAAGCATATACACACATCTCTGATCTCCAAAAGGCTAATACGCCATGTGTTAAATAAATTCTGTTTAGGAAATAAAGTAAAAAATAAAATAAAATTTAAAAAAAATTAAAAAAATAAAATAAAAAATAAAATTAGAAAATGTGGCTCCAGCACAATCATAGAGTGAATTGCATGGCAAATAAATTACATGCCTTCACATTATGTCCGAGCCCCAATTATATATATCGGAGTAAAACCCCGCATGCAAAGAAAAAAATATTACACAAACTTTGCATGTAAGGGGGATGCTATAAGGCCCATACTAACAATGAGTGTCTTAATTTCCTAAGCATATCCTACTCAACCAAGCGTCCGTGTTGGAACGCACCAGAAGGTGCAGACGACTAATTGGCCATATGTTCAATAGAATCTGTTTAAAGAGTAGAGCATGGCTGCTACATACTCACAGAACTTAAATGAGAAAAATAAATAAAATTGCCATACCGTTTGCCTTACACATCGTGACCCAACCCCAGCAATGCATACAAAAGTGGATCCCGTCTACTAAGTAACGGTGATGCACAATCTTTGCATGTAAAAAATAGGCAGTAGAGTTTGTAGAAACAACGAATATCTACCTTTGCTATGCATGGTGAACTTTGCCAGGCGTCCATGTTGGACACACCGGGAAGTACGGTTCCCTTTATGGACAGTTAGCGCGCGTCGTGTGTGACGTCACAGACGCGCGCTTGGATGAGGAGGCGAACCGCGCATGCGCCAAGCGAAAGCTCACGTCAAAACCACAACCCCCAGATGGCCGCGTGCACACGCTACACGCCCCGCGTGGGCACTTTATTACATATATGATGAAATCAGTGGAGCATGTAATAAATTGCTTAATATGGAAGACTCTTTTTTTTGGTGGTGAATAATTCCTGTCCTGTTATCGAAGTAAGACCTGATGTCTAGGGGCCTACTCTTGTTTGCGGCTTGTATCTTACTGGGAGCCACAATGTTCTTTGTTGTACAGGCTTTTTTAAAAATAATCTGTGGGGCCCTTGGGAGTCGTTGATCCAGCAGAAGAATGTTATAATGTATCTTGATTATATTTGAGACAGATTTATATTTATTATTAAAAGTGGTTACAAACCTTACAGTGTTCTCTCTGGTTTCTTTCTCGTCCATTCCAGCTCTTTGTTTAATAGGATGGTCCGCCTGTGCCAGATAGGCCTCTTGAATTAATTCATGGGGGTACCCTTTCTCTATAAACTTCTTTTTCATGACTTCCCCTTGTATCACCTTGTGAGCACCTTGTTAAGAATAACCTTCTTGACCCCCTTCAATCTGGATTTCGCCCTCAACACTCTTCAGAAACTGCCCTTCTTAAACTCACAAATTACCTACTAACCGTTAAAACCAATGGACACTACTCTGTACTCATACTCCTGGACCTTTCGGCTGCCTTTGATACTGTCGACCACCCCCTCCTCCTCAAAAACTTTACTCCCTCGGTCTCCGTGACTGTGCTCTTCAGTGGCTCTCGTCCTACCTATCCCATCGCACCTTCAGTGTCATGTACAATTCTACCCCCTCCTCTCCTCTTCCTTTCTCTGTTGGGGTCCCCCAAGGTTCTGTTCTTGGACCTCTCTTATTTTCAATATACACCTCTTCCCTGGGCCAGCTGATAGCCTCCCATGGCTTTCAATATCATTTCTAAGCTGACGATACCCAAATCTACCTCTCCACCCCCCAACTCACTCCATCAGTCTCCTCACGCATCACTAACTTATTAACAGACATATCTGCCTGGATGTCACACCACTTCCTCAAACTCAACTTGTCCAAAACCGAACTCATAATATTTCCTCCCCCACGTGCCGTTTCCCCTGACTTCTCTATCAAGAGCAATGGTACAACTATCCACCCATCCCCACATGTTAGGGTGCTTGGTGTTATCCTGGATTCTGAACTCTCCTTTTGGCCCCACATCCAATCACTTTCTAAGGCTTCTAATGCCCCCGTGTATGCCAACCTCACCATGGGCTATTGGGAGGATTGGAACATTTGGACCAACAACCCTTTTGCTGAGCACATTATATTTTACAGCAGGTACATTGATGATATTGTGCTCCTCCTTTGTGGCCCATTGTAATAACAACACACTGGGCCTGTCTTTTACGCACATACTCGACCCAAATGAACTGGTCTTCTTGGACTTGGTACTGACCCACGACCAAGGAAAGATCATTACGAAGAACCATGTAAAACCTACTAGCAGGAATTCTTACTTTCATTATAACAGCTGCCAGAACCCCAAATGAAAGAAGAAAATCCCTAGCGGGCCATTTAACAGACTTAGAAGAAACTGCTCCATGCTAAATGATTATATGATAAAAGGGGAAGCCATGAAAAAGAAGTTTATAGAGAAAGGGTACCCCCCTGAATTTCTTGAAGACCCTTCTATTAACCACTTCCTTACTGGGCACTTAAACCCCCCTCCTGCCCAGACCAATTTTCAGTTTTCAGCGCTGTCACTGTTTGAATGACAATTGCGTGGTCGTGCGACATTGTACCCAAACAAAATTGACGTCCTTTTTTTCCCACAAATAGAGCTTTCTTTTGATGGTATTCGATCCCCTGTGCGTTTTTTATTTTTTGCGCTATAAACAAAAAAGAAGCGACAATTTTGAAAAAAGAACAATATTTTTTGTTTTTGCTATAATAAATATCCAAAAATAAAAAATAAAAAAACAAATGCATTCATCAGTTTAGACCGATATATATTCTTCTACATATTTTTGGTAAAAAAAAAATGGAAATCGGCGTATATTGGTTGGGTTGCGCAGAAGTTATAGCGTTTACAAACTATGGACACTGGTTTATGGCGTTTTTATTTATTTATTTTTTTTTTACTAGTAATGGCGGCAATCTGTGTTTTTTATCGGGACTGCGATATTGCGGACGTTTTTGACATGTCGGACGTTTTTGACACTTTTTTGGGACCAATGACATTCATACAGCGATCAGAAATGTAAATATCCACTGATTACTGTGTAAATGTCATTGGCAGTGAAGGGGTTAACCTGCAGGGGGCAGTGAAGGGGTTAACTATGTTCCCTGGGTGTGTTCTAACTGTCATGCCCCCCCTCACAGAAAGGGGAAAAGCCGTGTTTACATCGGCGGTTACCCGTTCCGGCTCTCTGGAAGTAGATCGCGGGTCTCCGGCGGACATCGGGTCCGCCCGACCCGTGGGCACGCTCCCACAGCGTGCGCGGTCACGTGCACACGCCGCTCGTGGCCGCGGGAGCGCGCCGAGCACGAGCCAAATGGAAGGACGTCTATAGATGTCCTCCCGGCATTTTAGCTTCGTGCTGTAGCCGTCATTTGGCTATGGCGTCGGCGCGAGGTGGTTAAACAAAGAGCTGGAATGGACGAGAAAGAAACCAGAGAGAACACTGTAAGATTTGTAACCACTTTTAATAATAAATATAAATCTGTCTCAAATATAATCAAGAAACATTATAACATTCTTCTGCTGGATCAACGCCTCGTCCCGGTACTCCCGGAGGCCCCACAGATTATTTTTAAAAAAGCCTGTACAATAAAGAACATTGTGGCTCACAGTAAGATACAAGCCGCAAACAAGCGTAGGCCCCTAGACATCAGGTCCTACTTCGATAACAGGACAGGAATTTATCAATGCAAGAAGCAAGGGTGCTTGACTCATTTTATCACACACGGGAACACAAAAATCACCACCACAAAAGGCAGAGTCTTCCATATTAAGCAATTTATTACATGCTCCACTGAGTTTGTCATACATGTCCTAAAGTGCCCATGTAATTTATTATATGTGGGCCATACCATACGTACCCTGAGGGTCAGAGTTGGGGACCACTGAAGATTTATTAAGAAAGGGAATGAGGTGCATAGTGTACCACGGCATTTCCATGAGGCCCATAATGATGATATTAGATGCTTAGAGGTACTGGCCATTGAAACCATCCCAAAGGGGACACTCACTGATAATGAAAGGTGTGCTCTCTTTTGTAGGAGAGAAACCTTTTGGATCTTCATGCTTGAATCCCTTACACCAAACGGTATGAACGAGGAATAGGAAACAGCTAGCCTATGCTGAAGTATTGAAATATATATAAATATATATATTTTTTAATGTGCGTTTTTTTTTTATGTGCGGGGAGTAAGGGGTCAATGATTTCCTGGATTGCCCCATAGCCCCACCCACTTCACGCCCCTTCCTCCCTTCCCTGTCCCACCCCCCCTCCTTCAAGAGGTATAAAATCAATGCACAATCTATGGAGCTTTAGACTTTGAAAAAGCGCAGGAGCGCGAAACGTGTCAGTCCTCAGCTCCCCCTTCCCTCAGAAGTGCCCGCTGGAGCCCCTCTGTAACCCTCTTGGAGACTCCCGCACTTTGCCCCTTGCAGGTGGTTCAGCCAACTGACAGGAGATTCAGGAGATCCAGTCTGCTCCAGCCTCCAGCTTCCAGCCCTACCTATGGTCAGCCGATCCACTCCATGTGACCAACCTTGGAGCCTGAAGCATTACGGGAACACCCTGTGGCTGATGCTCTCTTCCACCAGCCTGTATCGATCCCCAGTCTCTGGCAGGCGGCCACGGGAACAGAGACGGCGGCTGGTCCCTCCCCCTACTCTCTCCATCTCTCCCGCTCCCAGCCAGCATCCCAGTGGAACCAGGCACACATCCCGCACTGCAACGGTGTTCACTAACAGCAGCGGTCTCCTTCCTTCCCCCCCTGCTCACCCAGGCAATGATCCGCGTGTCCACACATCACCACTGTGAGCCGGGTGTACTACTCGGCCGGCAATCCAGCAAGTCTGTGGCTCCTTCTTTCCCCAGAGGACTCCTGTGGTTTCACTCAGGGTTGTGAGTTTACTAATTCAATTATTTGATTAACACCAAACACACTGTGATCTACATTTCAGCCCTGAGATTGAGTAGCATGCTTCTAAACAGCAAATAAATGTTATTAATTTTATCCAGAGCAGGGCCGGCGCCAGCATAAGGCAGCTTAGGCAGCCGCCTTACAGCGCCAGGCCAGAGGGATCGCCAAACCCAGGCATTCCATTCCTCAATAAGCAGTTATGCTGGCACCGGCCCTGCTCACAGCCTTACCAAGCTCAGCTGCCTCCATCTGTCTCTCTCCCTGCAGCCTGGGCCGTGCAATGAGCAACAATATCCTCCGACCCCCAAGTAAATGTAAGCAGAAGTACTAGCCATAGCCAGCACACAGACAATCGCTGCTTGGGGGGGGAGCTGAGTGAGACCAGAGGGAGGGAGTAGGAACAGCCTCAGCCACGCCTCCTGTACAGAGATGATCCTCGCTAAGTGAGAGGAGGAGGAGGGGCCAGCAGGAGTGGCATTAGAAGCCTCAGAAAAAAGCATTGTATGGTTCAATGCCGCCCCCTCCCCAGCCCATCTCTCCCCTCCATGGACATTGTGCCTGGGCAGGAAGGCTGGCTGCAGTGTCTGTGACTTCACTGAGCCCAGCCGGCCGCTCCTCCCCTTCTCTCCCCGCTTGAACGGGAGAAGAGAAAAAATGATGTGTCTGCTCCAGCCCCTCCCCCTCTGTGTCTGCCCTGCCCACACTCCTATCCCCAGCATGCAGCCAGTATGAGAAAGGGGATGTGGTGGG
The DNA here is from genome assembly GCA_018402905.1 of Glandirana rugosa. Taxonomy (NCBI): domain Eukaryota; kingdom Metazoa; phylum Chordata; class Amphibia; order Anura; family Ranidae; genus Glandirana; species Glandirana rugosa. Next base: position 103,524 of record BLSH010470381.1, read on the forward strand.
CGGGAGATTCAAAGTGACAGCAGCTTCAGCTGCCTCTGGGCTATGGCTGCATGATTGGTGCCCCTGTGTGGAGCCATCAGATAGCAGCCTTGGATGAGTGGGAGCTGAACTCTCTCTCTCCATCTCTTCTCTCCTCCATTTGTCTCCCTCCCCAGCTTTGTTCTTCCAGGAGCTTCACACACTTGGCAGGGTGATTTCCTGTCCGGGTAGCCCAGGATTTTACAGGCGGCATGCTTTCTCTAAAGTTAGATGAGCCCAGGAGGTGGAGAGTTCTGGTGTCATTGTATGAGATTTGTTGCTCTGATGACCCAGCATTGGATAGGTGAACACACATGCAGGATGATGACCCAGCATTGGATAGGTGAACACACATGCAGGATGATGCATTGGATAGGTGAACACACATGCAGGATGATGACCCCAGCATTGGATAGGTGAACACACATGCAGGATGATGACCCAGCATTGGATGGGTGAACACACATGCAGGATGATGACCCCAGCATTGGATAGGTGAACACACATGCAGGATGATGAGCCCAGCATTGGATAGGTGAACACACATGCAGGATGATGACCCCAGCATTGGATGGGTGAACACACATGCAGGATGATGACCCCAGCATTGGATAGGTGAACACACATGCAGGATGATGAGCCCAGCATTGGATAGGTGAACACACATGCAGGATGATGACACAGCATTGGATGGGTGAACACACATGCAGGATGATGACCCCAGCATTGGATAGGTGAACACACATGCAGGATGATGACCCAGCATTGGATAGGTGAACACACATGCAGGATGATGACCCCAGCATTGGATGGGTGAACACACATGCAGGATGATGAGCCCAGCATTGGATGGGTGAACACACATGCAGGATGATGACCCCAGCATTGGATAGGTGAACACACATGCAGGATGATGACCCCAGCATTGGATGGGTGAACACACATGCAGGATGATGAGCCCAGCATTGGATGGGTGAACACACATGCAGGATGATGACCCCAGCATTGGATGGGTGAACACACATGCAGGATGATGAGCCCAGCATTGGATGGGTGAACACACATGCAGGATGTGAGTTTTGTCTCCTGTAGGACTTCCTTGCTGTAGGTTGGGATCGGTCCTGGTAGTTGTGTCCCTGTATTGTCTTTATCCTTCTATAGGCTGTATGCTGAGGATTGTGTTGAGCCCTCTGTGTAATGTCTTTTGCTGTGCAGCAGTACAATGAGACATTCACACTTCTTTCTGACACTCGTCATACATTGTGGAATTCCATGATTGATGGAAACCTGTCGGACTTTCCCTGCTTGTTTACCACCATGAGCTGTAGCCAGCAACACTGATCTGTGTATTCTAATGGCAGGAAAATCTCCCTGCAGTCAGAATACAGTCTCTCAATGGGTTCCCCCATCCACCTTCTAGATAAGGATTGGAAAATCTGTTTTTTTTTGTCTAACCAGCTGGTGGACTGTCTTAGTCTGCTGTTTTCCCACAGAACCAGCTGCCCTGCAGATGTAGCAGTTAGAGGGATGAGACAGACCATTTACCACTGACAGGGGTGCTTAAAATGATCAGCTTGAAGGGCCGGTTCACACTTGAGCGGCGCGACTTTGCGGCCCGTTCACATCTAGGCGACTTGAGTCGCCTGACATTTCGCCTCAATGCTGTGCAATGGAACCGTTCCAATAGGAGCGAATTGCTTCGCTCAACCTTAGGAAAATGGTTCCTGCACTATTTTCAGGGCGATCTCAGCGCGGCTTCCATTGACTTCTATGATAGAAGTCTCCTCACAAGCCGCGTTCAGATCGCCTCAAGCGGGGCGACTTACTTCCCCCTGTCAAGTCGCGCCGCTCAAGTGTGAACCGGCCCTTATTGATGTAAAACCTTTATCCCTAAAGGAGAATCATTGTTTCTTTAATTAATTATAAAGTGTTAGCTGGAATTTGTATTCAATTTATTAATGTATATAATTCTGCTAGTACATCAGACACTCCCTGCTCTCAGACTGACAATGCTGCTGTTCAAAAGTGCCCCCCTGTGCTCCTTCATCCAGAGTGGGGGAAATCTAATACACGAGGCTTGTTACTGGCCAGATCACCAGGTGGAAATTGAGGGAAATAAGCCTTAAAAAGAAAACTAATGCAGTTGTCACATCTATTCAGGTATTCTGACAGCCAGTGGTGTTGTCTGTCAGAATACAAAGCCCAGAAGGGGGTGCTCATCCATCTAAGTTGTTGGAGTGGATTAGTGGAATCTATTAAGCTGGCTAAGCTATGCACTATACAATCTGATTGTACAATCTCCTTTAGTTTCCTTGAAATTAGTCCTATGAAGACAAACCTGAACATATTTTTTTAATGAGTATCAAATCAGGCAGAGCCATTATACTACATAATTGTTAATAAATCTAAAAGTATTGTACAATCAGATTGTATAGCGTGTGGTTAGCCGTAGATGGGTTGCCATATGGGGCTGGGAGCAGTGGTGTATCATCCATGGGTGCAGGGTGTTCACTGAACACGGGCCCTGAGGGGTGGAGGGCCCACTGTGCTCTGACCCACACTGCACCCATGGATGATCTCTCCCTGGTTGACAGCCGGGGATGATCGGTGCGGTGTGGGCTTGCACACGGGCCCACTAATTTCATGATACGCCCCTGGCTGGGAGGTTGTATTCTGAAGGGGAAAGAGAGTGGTAGTAGGACGGTGGGGGGCACCAAAATGCGCCTTCGCCTGTGTAGACAAAAATCCTTGCACCGGCCCTGATCCAGAGACCTTGGCTTATTTTACCGGATTAACCCATTGAGCGCCGCTCTTTGTTCTCTCCAGTTCAATCAATATGACAAACAATGCGGTCACTGACAGAGTTGGTTTACTTCCATTGCCAAAATCAGGATTAAATTAGGTTTTAACCCCTCAAACATTAAATTATGTTTCTCCAATTTTATTGGATGAAAGTGGAAGACCGTATATACAAGGTCTATTGAATGGTAGGGAAACTAAATGGTTAATAGATTTAGGAGCTGAACTCAGTTTAACTAAAACACAAATTACCTGTGAATACTGATGCTAAAAAATGTCATTTAACTGGTTTTAGTGGAAACGAAATTGCAGTCGCAGCTAAAGTTTGTAATGTGAATTTTGAGATTCCAGGACTTTTGAAAACTAACATTGACATCTGGTTTTGTCCGGGTGCAGAGAATATTCTTGGTATTGATCTGATTAGTAAACTAGATTGGATTATTGATTTAAGCAATTCTACTATATGGAAAGATTCATCCAGGCCCAAATCTGTGTTTATTGATCCTTCCATGTACAGTAATGTTGGAAGTATTTGTACAGCAATTGCTGACATGTCTTCGGATTTGGAGTCAGACCAAAATGGAAGCAGGCTTGCTTAACCACTAGAGATCCGCGCTATAGACGAAAGACGACTACAGCGCGGATCTGAATCTCCGGGTGGACGTCCATTGACGTCCGCCCCTTTACACGCCCCCTGCGCGCACTCAGAGGCGGCGCGCGGGTCGGGCGGACTCGATGTCCGCTCCTGACCCGCGATCGCCTGCAAAGCTGTAGAACGGGGAACCGCCGATGTAAACACGGCGGTTCCCCGTTCTGTGAGAGGGGGACAAACAGATCTACTGATCCCTGTCACTGGGATCAGTTAGATCTCTTATGTCCCGGCCAGCCCCGCCCCCCCACAGTTAGAACACACCCAGGGAACACTGTTAACCCCTTCACTGCCCCCTGCAGGTTAACCCTGCTAATGACATTTATACAGTAATCAGTGGACATTTAAATTTCTGATCGCTGAATAAATGTCATTGGTCCCAAAACCGTCACTTCCCCAATTGTCACAAGGGACCCACACAAGATTGACACCCCCCCGCCCCGACCGGCCCTGTATTCTCTAGATTGACTAGGGTCACTGTCCCTAGTCATCTAGACAAACAGGGGGAGAGTGTCTTGCCCCTTGGCGGCACAAATGTAGCCGCCAA
>BLSH010470381.1:128108-141263 GCA_018402905.1 Glandirana rugosa
CGTTTAATCATTAAAAAGAAGTATTTACAACCGGTTTTAAATATGACGATATATAGAAACCATTTTTTTTTACCAAAGATATATAGCAGTATAAATTTTGGCCAACATTTATGAAGAAAAATTACTAATTTGCAAAATTTTATAACAGAAACAAAGAAAAATTATTTTTTTTACAAAATTTTCGGTCTTTTTTAAATTATAGCGCAAAAAATAAAAAACCCAACGGTGATTAAATACCCCCAAAAGAAAGCTCTATTTGTGTGAAAAAAAGGACGCAAATTTCATATGGGTACAATGTTGCATGACTGAGTAATTGTCATTCAAAATGTGAGAGCACTGAAAGCTGAAAATTGGTCTGGTTAGGAAGGGGGTTTAAGTGCCCAGTGGTCAAGTGGTTAAAGTCTTGGCCAAACCCCTTTCTAGCTGTTTGCAACCTATAATAGGTACACTAATCCATAGAGATGAGACAGGGTTTATCCCCTCCAGACAAGCAGGTGACAATATTCGCAGAGCCACCCTCATTATCCATACAGCACGAACACGTTGCATACCTACCTGCCTTCTATCATTGGATATACGCAAAGCATTCAACTCACTAGCCTGGCCCTACCTACACTCTGTACTTCAACGATGGGGTTTTGGTGCAAATTTCCTTAGATGGATCTTGACTCTCTATCACAGCCCCAAAGCCTATGTTACCTATTCGGGATTTCGTTCTGACCCCTTCCACATACACAGAGGTACCCGACAAGGCTGCCCCCTCTTTCCCCTTCTTTTCGCCCTGGCGATTGAGCCATTAGCAATCCTGATTCGGGAAAACCCCAATATAAATGGCCTTGAAATAGGTGGCCACCACCATAAACTATGCTTGTTTGCCGATGACGCCCTGCTGTTCCTAACAACCCCGTTGACCTCCGCTCCAAACTTAATGAAACTTCTCGTGGATTTCGGCCAAATTTCTGGTCTCCAAATTAACCCCCAAAAATCCAAGGCCCTAAACATCTCTCTGCCACCAGCCTTACATACCCAACTAAGGGACTCCCTCCCCTTCTCCTGGACCACGACCCACCGCACCTACCTGTATGTTAAATTCACACTCGACCCAGCCAACCTATACTCAGCCAATTATCCCCAAATGCTCACTCACCTCACCAATCTTATGTCCAAATGGACATCTCTCCCCCTCTCATGGATGGGTAGAATCACGGTTATTAAAATGTCCATCCTCCCTAAAATCTTGTACTTATTCAGAGTTCTTCCAATTAAAGTCCCATAACATTACCTTAGAATACTCCAACGTAAGACCTTCTTTCATTTGGGGCTCATGCAAACCTCGCCTACCCCAACGTACTCTCTACACCCCCCCTGTATAAGGGGTCTAAGTGTCTCTAAATTTGCCAAGTATTACCAAGCTGCTCAACTGGCCAAATTTCACGCAACAAAGGAAATCCCCTTTGGGTGGCCCTAGAATCAGTGGACTGCTCTCCACTGTTTACAGCCAATCTCCTATGGATGCACCCATCGCACCGCCATAACCTCCACAATCCAATTACCAAACACAATTTTTTTTTTTTTTTAAATTGACAAAATCTCTTTAATTATAACAAAAGTCCCCACATTAGCATTATGTACAATTACGGCATAACTGTACCATAATGCTATTATAATCTCACCTCCTGCTACTTTTAGCCTGACCCAGCTGTGTGCTCCTGAGCTCTGCAGGCTGCATTCAGTGCCGTTATATACACAGGATATACAGAGGATGTCACCTCCTATTCTCTTCTTCCCCCTCCACTCCCAGTTTGCATTTACCTCTTCTGCATGCAGGAATTCACATTCCAATCCAGCTATGTGCTCCTTATCTCTGCTAACCCCTCTGCAGTCTGCATACAGTCGCTACCATACACAGGGTCCTGCAACATTCAGCCATGTGCTCCCACTGTCCACACTCCTCCTGGCACTACCCTCAGAGGTTCAGAGGAGCTGGAACTATAGAGAAGGCACCAGGTATCAATGCACATTGACAGTACTCACTGTCAGTGTACATTGCAAACAACATCGGTATCATGTGCGTATTTTTTCTGCACAGAAATATACATGTATGCATTTTTCTGTAGAGAAAAATACTCACATGACATCAACATTGTGGTGTAAGCAGGGCACATAGTTCTAACGTAGGTCTCTGCAAGGACATAAAGAAAACAATTGATTTCTATGTGCCCTGTTCACATTATAATGTTGGTGTCAGATGAGCTCTAAGAGCTCTAATATGTTTTCCATTATTTAAAGCTATTTCTATAATAATTGTGGTTATATCTACAGCTCACTGATCAGATACAGTGTTCCGTGAGCTGTAGATCTGACATTTTTTTTAGGGGTTCCCTGAGATCTCAAACGCTTTGCCAAGGGTTCCTCCACGGTAAAAAGGTTGAGAAACACTGCACTAGATCGTACCTGGTCCCCTCCAGGATATCCAAATTCCACCCGAACTATCCTCCTACTTGCTTCCGTCAGTGCTCAGACCAAGGCAGCCACATGCACATTTGGTGGGATTGCCCGATTGCCCGCGACCTACGGACTGAAGTCTTTTAACTACTATCTCACATGTTTGATACGCCCTTATCACCTGATCCTGTAGTGACTCTCTTGAACGGCAAACCTCCTGCACTGACTCAAAGACAATTTAAACTCTTACTCTTTGTCACATCAGCGACCAAACAGTCCATTGCTAAGGCATGGAAATCCACCACACTTTCCATGGTTCCAATTAAGCACCGAATCAACCAGGCATTTATACATGCTAATACTGAGGTCATCTACCTTGACAAACTCTCCAAATTCGAAAAACTCTGGTATCCATGGATCACCCATGGTCTTCCTCCGGGCTTTTATCAAACACTGATCATAGACAATGGGTGAAGTAACCCCACCTGGTCTACATACTCCTATGCTTCTCTGGGCCAGTACACCCCCTCTGGCCCAGTACACTCCTACTCTGGGCTTTCCCCCTTTCCGCTTCTCTTGATCCTCCTTCCCCTTACTACAATAAATTATCAGTTACGAGAGGCCTTTGCTCCCCCACTTTGGCTGGGCCACTTAGCCGGACCCCAGCTCGGGAAGTAAACCCTCCGACACCTTCGCTCCCTTTTTTATTTTTCTTGTTTCGACCTGATCACACTGGGTTCTTAAGTGCTTTCGCTACTAATGAGCATTGCTGTCTCCTGATATAGTATACCAATTTACCCGTGTTATGATAATACAAATATATGGTAGACTCCTCACTTCTATACTCGGCTATACCACTCAGATTGTTACTTATCACTTATGTAACATTGTTATATTTGTATACTGTTATTTATCCTCTGCTTTCTCACCAATAAAAATGTTTGAAAAGGAAAATTCGATCTTGGTGACTTTATCTCAATCATAAGAAGATAATCAGAAAATAATATGCTTCTTCTCAAGAGGTTTGACAAACATGGAAAAGACCTTTAATGCTCATATTAAGCAAATGTTAAGTGTTTATTTTGCAGTTTTAACAGAAAACATTGTGAGATCTAGTAAGATCATTTTACAGACACCTGATCTATCACTAAAAATTATTTTAGAGAAAATTTGTTTGGGAAAATTATATGACAAGCATTCTGCATTCTTTAAAACTTTGCAATCTAAATCTATACAGGTAAATCTGGTAACAGAACATTTTCAGCAATCTGCACAAACAGAATATATAAATCTTTACAAGCAATTGATATTGCGCAGCCTACTGCACATCTCTCTCTGGTGTAAACATACTAACATAAAGTGCAAAAAGTGCATATAGCAGTGCAAGCAAACACATATATTTATCTCAGTTGTACCAAACACTAGTGCATTATGTGTATGACAATAAACAGTTAAAAAGTGCTTAATGATGGACAGTATAAAATGACAGCTTCAGTCCTTCAAAGGTTTCACCAATGGTAACTATGGTGCAATTACATTGGTTAAATACACAATCACTGTTTCTCCTTGATGCTATTTCAAATTAAAGTGCCTTAGTGCAATCAGTGCAACCTGTGCTCCAATTCATAAAATCTAAAGTGCTTCACTCGTGCAATTCCAGCCAGTTTTGGGGGGAGTTCCTTGCACACCACCAAAAGGACTGTTGGAAGAATGTGGTGGTCCCCGTCCCATGCTCACAGAACTCTCACCTCAAAAAAGAGGAAAAAACGCCCATACATAAATAATCCTCTCCTGAAAGGATGACTTCTCCTTTAAGACCCTTGATGAAGTCACGTGACGTGACGTAACGCGTAGGCGAATGTGATCGGAGGACGAACGTTACTGGACACAGTGTGTGGAGCATAGTAAGAGGCAGAGAGCCGCTGTGTATATTTCACTGCATTGATCACTCTATGTGAATGTGAGTAGGTACTCTGCCAGAATAAACCATCTGTCTGATTTTTAAATACTACACTATGGGAGTCTATATATTTCTTATCTCTATCGGTCCTGTGTATGATTGAGCGGAGAACTGGTGGAAGGTATCCATAACAAACAAGGGAGAAGGAGGAGAGAAGAGGAAGGGTCTTAAAGGAGAAGTCATCCTTTCAGGAGAGGATTATTTATGTATGGACTTTTTTTCCTCTTTTTTGAGGTGAGAGTTCTGTGAGCACGGGACAGGGACCACCACATTCTTCCATCAGTCTTTTTGGTGGTGTGCAAGGAACTCCCCCCAAAACTGGCTGGAATTGCACGAGTGAAGCACTTTAGATTTTATGAATTGGAGCACAGGTTGCACTGATTGCAGTGAAGGCACTTTACTTTGAAACAGCATCAAGGAGAAACAGTGATTGTGTATGTAATTACACCATAGTTGTCATTGGTGAAACCTTTGAAGGACTGAAGCTGTCATTTTATACTGTCCCACATTAACCGCTTGCCGACCGCTGATCGGCAATTGACTGCGACAATGTGGCTCTGTAACGCAAAATGCCGTCATACAACGGCGGCCGCGATACAGAGCCACTGTGAGCGCGCGCGCGCCGCCGGAGGTGCGCGCGCGCTCACTGTGTTCGGGGGGGGCCAGGGAGCGGGTGCGGCGGCTTCGATTGCCGCCGGCCACCCGCGATGCCCCCCCGGAGCGAATGAGCGGAGGTCCGTGTATGTAAACACGGACCTCCGCTCTGTGAGAGGGGGAAGGGCTGTGATCACAGCCTTCCTGTACATGAAGGCTGTGACCACTTCCCTTCCCCAGCTAGGGCAGTCCCCCTTCAGTTAGAACACGCCCAGGGAACATAGTTAACCCTTAGCGCGCCCCCTGCAGGTTAACCCCTTCACTGCCAATGGCATTTACACAGTAATCAGTGCATTTTTATAGCACTGATCGCTGTATAAATGCCAATGGTCCCAAAAAAGTGTCAAAATGTTCCGACATGTCCGCTGAAATATCGCAGTACCACTAAAAATCGCAGATCGCCGCCATTACTAATAAAAAATAAAAAAAAAATAAAAACCCCAAAAATGAATTCTCATCATCCATAAACGCGACCACTTTTGCGCAAACCAATCAATAAACGCCGATTGCGATTTTTTTTATCGCAAGTATGAGGAAGAATATAAATCGGCCAAAAACTGTGAAAAAAAATGTTTTTTTATATTTTTTTTTGGATTTGTATTTTAGCAAAAAGTAAGAAATTTGGGTTTTTTTGCAAAATTGTCGCTCTTCTTTTGTTTATAGCGGCGATCAGAAATGACGCAGAGGTGATCAAATACCACCAAAAGAAAGCTCTATTTGTGGGAAAAAAAGGACGCAAATTTCGTTTGGGTACAACGCCGCACGACCGCGCAATTGTCAGTTAAAGCGACGCAGTGCCGAATCGCAAAAAGGGCTCCGGTCCTAAAGCTGGAAATCCTTCCGGGGCTGAAGTGGTTAAGCACTTTTTAACTGTTTATTGTCATACACATAATGCACTAGTGTTTGGTACAACTGAGATAAATATATGTGTTTGCTTGCACTGCTATATGCACTTTTTGCACTTTATGTTAGTATGTTTACACCAGAGAGAGATGTGCAGTAGGCTGCGCAATATCAATTGCTTGTAAAGATTTATATATTCTGTGATAGATATCAGATATTGCAGCAACCTTTAGAGCACATATGCACATTTTTGGGGATCACCTGTTATACACCTAATATAGCGTATATATATATTCTCAATCAGAGTGAGTGGCGCGAGGTCTATCCAAATAAAATCTGCACAAACAGATGTTTGTATAAATGCATCTAGAAAACCTGTAGATGGTGTTTTTAGAACAAGTGCTGAGACAGGCTTTGAGCCAGTATTTGTTGATGCTATCAAAATTCATTCAGCAGGACGTACTATGTGGTACCCAAAGAATAGTTATGTTTTTCATTACAAATTCTACAGAAAATGCTGAATTGGAAAGATGTCAAAAGTTACAGTACAGCACGCATGACTCTAAATTTAAAGAAGAAATGAATGGACCCAGTCCACTTCAGACTTCTGGGTTGATTTGAAATCATTATTTTTTTGTTTGTGAGAACGAGAGTTCAAGTCATGACCAAAAGGAGAAATTGCGTCCATGTTATATTTAACCACTTGCTGACCGCCCGCTGTGAATTGACGACGGCAAGGTGGTTCGTTATCGCAAACCACCGTCACCTGATGGCGGCCGTGATAATGAGCATTGTGAGCATGCGCGTATTGTGCTCACTGTGTTCTGGGGGGCCAGGGACCGGGTAGGGCAGACCCAATCTTCGCCGGCTACCCGCGATGGCTCCCCTGCAGTGAAAGAACGGAGCTCTGTGTATGTAAACACGGATCTCCGTTCTGACAGAGGGGGAAAGGCTGTGATCACAGGCTTCCTGTATATGGAAGGCTTGATCACTCCCCTCCCCCGGCCAGCCCAGCCCCCATACAGTTAGAACACACTGAGGGAACACAGTTAACCCTTAGAGCTCCCCCTGCAGTTTAACCCCTTCACTGCCAATGGCATTTCCACAGTAATCAGTGCATTTTCATAGCACTGATCGCTGTATAAATGCTAATGGTCCCAAAAAAGTGTCAAAATGGTCCGACATGTCCGCCGCAATATCACAGTACCGCTAAAAATCACAGATTGCCGCCATTACTAGTAAAAAAAAAAAATAAAAATAAAAACCCCATAAATTAATTCTCATCATTCGTAAACGCTGCAACTTTTGCGCAAACCAATGAATAAAAGCAGATTGCGATTTTTTTTTACCATAAATATGAGGAAGAATATAAATCGGCCAAAACCAATGAAAACAATTTTTTATTTATTTTTTTTTTTGGATTTGTATTTTAGCAAAAAGTAAGAAATATTTTTTTGCCAACTTGTCGCTCTTTTTTTGTTTATAGCGGTGATCAGAAATGATGCAGAGGGGATCAAATACCACCAAAAGAAAGCTCTATTTGTGGGAAAAAAAGGACGCAAATTCTCACACATATGGTATCATCACACTCTGGAGGAGTAGCCGAATATATATTGGGGCATACTTCTTGGTATGTCTATGCTGTGTGTTAGAAATATCTTATAAATTGAAAACTTTTTGTAAAAAATAAATTTTCATTTTGCATTTTCCAAAAACTTTTCCACTGTCCTGTTGTTCCAAGGCCTCCAAAAATAATCGATGCAGCTCACGGGTACAGAATATACCGCTCTGCTGTGTATGGCAGGTTTACCAATTCAATTCACTCACTTCCCTCCAGGTGCTCTGGCTCTAAATGCCTCCATGCATTCAACAATGATAGCAGTCCAATAGAGAAAAATGAGCTGACATTGCTGGACATTGCTTTAATCTGCAGTGAACAAGGCTGCTTCTAAGCCGACACATGTAAGCCATTTTATGCTATTTGCTGTATTGTGATGGAATAAAAAGAAGATTTTCTCTATTGGACTGCTCCAAAAAGAATGTTTTAAGTGCAATTTATGCCGCAAGAAAGTCTGAAGGTACTCCTTGGATATTGGATCCCTCTGTGTGGCTAGGCTGTAAAATCCTCATAATTGGGAGGCATAGCTGAATGTGTTTTGTGGTGTAATTCTAAATATGCCTATGATATATATTAGAAATATCTTATTATTTGATAACTTTGTGTAAAAATATACATTTTCATTTTCTTTCCAGCAACTTGTGGCAAAAAATTACATTTTCAAAATACGTATTATGCCTCTTAGAAAATACCTTGGAGTGTTTGATTTCCAAACCGGGGTCATTTTATGGGTGTTTCCACTGTCCTGGTGCTCCAGGGCCTCAAAAAATGTAAAAGGTAGTCAGGAAATTAGATGTGTAATTTAAGTGTAATTTATGTTCCTTAAAAGCCAAAAGGTGCTACTTTGATTTTGGGTCCCTCTATGCATCTAGGCCATGACAAAGTCTCACACATATGGTATCCCCATACTCAGGAGGCATATGTGCACATTTTTCTTCATTTTCTAAAAAAAAGTGACAAAAGTTTACAACTTCAAAAAACTCACTGTGCCTTTTGCTAAATACCTTGGGTTTTCTACTTTCCAAAAAAGGGGTCATTTGGGAGGTATTGGTACTGTCCTGGCATTTTAGGGCCTCAAGAAATGAGATGAGGCAGTCAGTACATCAGGGCTGATCATATTTTCATAGTTCATAGACTCTATAGCTCTCACACAGACTAAATAATATACATTCATTTGGGTCAGTTTTACCAAAAAAATCTAGCAACATGCATTCTGTTCTAAATTTCTGAAGAAATATTATTTATTTGCAAACTTTTATAACAGAAGCTAAGAAAAATGTGTTTTTTTTTAAATGGCATTGTTTTACTTATATAGCAAAACATTGAAAAAAAAAAAGATAATTACCACCAAAATAAAGCTCTATCTGTCTAGAAAATAATAATGATAACCATTTAATTTGGGTACAGTGTTGCATGACTGACTAATTGGCATTTAAAGTGTGACAGTGCTGAAAACAAAAATGCCCTGAGGAGGAAGGGGGTGAAATTGTTCGGTATTGAGGTAGTTAAATGGCAAGTATTGCTGATCAAGATAGCAGAACCTGCTTTGCCGGAAGGATCTGAGGCTACAAAAGATGTTGAGAAATGTTTCAAAACAGACTTGAGAGCACTCCCCTCACAAAAATGTCTTTCTTGTACAAATATGGCATTCGCAGGAGAGGTTTTACATTTTTTGAGAGGCAAACAATCTCCTCCGGTCAGAATTAAGACCTTTTACCTTGTAAGACAACACCCTAAAATATTAAACCTGTAGTTATAGAACGCCAGAGTAAGACTGAATTGTATTAGCCCCCTGGTGTGAAAAGTCAATGTTGGAAAAAGTAAAATACTAAACATACATAGAACCATAAACAAAATGTAAATACCCATAGAAACAACTGTGTTCTATATCTTTTTTTATATTCAATAATCTTTATTAAAGTTTTCTTGAATTACATATACACATTAATGTCTCATTCTTTACCAAACCCACCGACCCACACATCCCATTTATAAAAAGACACAGAGAAATAATAATAAGGAAAGAAAGAGATGTGTCTAAAAAACATCACGATCCACTTTTTACACTTTAGTACTCTATTCACTGTACCCCGCTACACGCCCCCATCCATCCCATTCACACACACCCTCCACTCAATCATCCCACTTGTTCCACTTGTTTTATTTAGGCACCTATATTCCTCTATACACCTCTTTCAGCCAGGGTCCCCATTTCTTTTCAAATTTCTTGAGATTACCGCTCTTCACATAGACCCCTTTCTCTTTCCAAATGATATCATTAACCGTTTTAACCCAGTCCTCCATGGTTGGAGGGTTGGTAGATTGCCATTTTTGGGCGATTAGTGTCCTTGCTTGGAACAGGCATCCCTCTATAGCTGTTGAAATCTTATTCCTTCCTTCCCCTCCCTCTATGAGGCCCAGTATACATATTCTGGCTTCCAGTTCTAGTGTGATGCGGAAAACCCTATTGATGGTACTCGTAACTCCCTCCCAGTATCTAAAGAGTTTGGGGCACCTCCACACCATGTGCATGAGGCCCCCCTCTTCTGACACCTGGGACACTTATCATCTTGCCTTCTTCCAAATTGGAATAGTTTCTGCGGGGTATAGTACACCCTAAATTACAGGAATAAATGTGACATTCTCTGTGAAGGAGACATTGATACCCGTGGGCATGCCCTTAGGATGTCCCTCCATTGTTCAATGGTTATCGCCCCTATATAGAGTTGAGCGGACACCTGGATGTTCGGGTTCGTCGGGTTCGGCCGAACTTTGCGTAAAAGTTTGAGTTCGGCCCCGAACCCGAGCCGAACTTGACCCCGGACCCCGAACCCCATTGAAGTCAATGGTGACCCAAACTTTTGGGCACAAAATGGCTCTAAAAAAGTCCTGGAATAGGCTAGAGGGCTGCAAAAGGAAGCAAAATGGGGGTAAGAGTAGGACAAGTGCCCTGCAAACAAATATGGATAGGGAAATAACTTAAAATCACATAAAAAAAATAAAATTGGAGGAGGAGGTAAATGTGGAGTAGGAACCTAGAGGTCGAAGAGGCGGTGACCGTGGCGGTGTAGGTGGAAGTGGCGGTGGAGGAGGAGGAGGTAGCCAACACTGTTTTTTGTTTGTTTTTTTTTTGGGGGTAGCCCCCAAAATATTGAGATATATTAAAAAAAAAGTATACCAATGACTGTGTGAGGCCAGTCTAAATGTCTATTCTGCACAAGGTACAGACAAGTCTTGTGGGATCCATGCCTGGTTCATTTTAATAAAGGTTAGCTTGTCCACATTGGCTGTGGACAGGCGGCTGCGCTTGTCTGTGATAACGCCCCCAGCCATGCTAAACATATGTTCAGACAATACACTGGCTGCAGGGCAGGCCAGCACCTCCAAGGCATTAAGGGCAAGCTCAGGCCATGTGCCCAATTTGGAGACCCAGAGGTTGAATGGGGCGGACCCATCAGGCAGTATGTGTAGGCGTGTGCACACATACTGTTCCACCATGTTGCTGAAATGCTGCCTCCTGCTAAGATGTTGCCTATCAGCTGGTGGTGCTGTTTGTTGTGGCGGGCTGCTGACAAAGCTTTTCCACATTTCAGCCATGCTAACCCTGCCTTCTGAGGTACTGGCGGTGCCACAGCTGCGTTGGCGACCTCTTCCTCCTCCTCTGCCTTCGCCTTGTGGTTCCACTGAGCCCCCGGTGGCACGTTGTCCTTGTAATGGGTATCCAGCAGGGTGGCCACCCAGTAATCAGCACAAGTTACAATGTGGGCAACTCGGCTGTCATTGAGCAGGCACTGCAGCTCATGTGTGCCAGGCTGCCCAGAGGCAAAGACAAGCTGTCCTCCGTGAGAAGTGTATCATCTGTGTCCTCCGTATCTCCCCAGCTATGCTCCAGTGATGCCAACGAGCTATGTCGGGTGCCACCCTGCTGTGAACACGGTTCCTCCTCCTCCCACTCCTCCTCATCATCCTTGTCCTCCTCATCCTCCAGAACTGTGCCGACTTGAAAATTTTTTACCTGGCCTATGCTGGTGCAGGAACCCACCCTCCGAGCCACTTGGCCTGATAACCGTGGAAATGACCCCTCTTCCTCCTGTACCACATCCTCTTCCATCATCGCCCAAAGTGTTTTTTCAAGGAGACATAGAAGTGGGATAGTAACGCTGAGAACAGCGTCATTGGCACTGGCCATGTTGGTGGAGTACTCGAAACACCACAATATGGTACACAGATCTCGCATGGAGGCCCATTCGTTGGTGGGGAAGTGTTGCTGTTCCACAGAGCGACTGACCCATGCGTGCTGCAGCTGAAACTCCACTATTGCCTGCTGCTGCTCGCACAGTCTCTGCAGCATGTGCAAGGTGGAGCTCCACCTTGTGGGCATGTCGCATAGGAGGTGGTGCGCGGTAAGGCCGAAGTTCCGCTGCAGCGCAGACAGGCGAGCAGCAGCAGGGTGAGAACGCCGAAAGCGCGCACAGATGGCCCGCACTTTTTGCAGCAGCTCTGACATATCCGGGTAGTTTTTTTTAGAAATTTCTGCACCACCAAATTCAGCAAATGCGCCAGGCAAGGGATGTGTGTCAAACCTGCTAGGCCCAGAGCCGCTACGAGATTTCGCCCATTATCGCACACCACCAGGCCAGGCTTGAGGCTCAGCAGCAACATCCACTCATTGGTCTGTTGTTCAATGCCCGTCCACAGCTGCAGCGCAGTGTGGGGTTTATCCCCCAAACATATCAGTTTTAAAACAGCCTGCTGTCGTTTCCCCCTGGATGTGCTGAAGTTGGTGGTGAAGGTGTTACGCTGAGCGGATGAGGAGGTGGTAGAGGAGGAGAGGCAACAGGAGGCAAAGAGAAATGCCCTGCAATTCTCGGTGATGGAAGGACATGCGGCTAGCCGCTTCAGGCCCACCCACCACTACATTTGCCCAGTGTGCAGTAAGAGAGATATAGCGTCCCTGACCGTGCTTACTGGTCCACGTAACAGTGGTTATGTGGACCTTGCCACAGATGGCGTTGTGCAGGGCACACTTGTTTGTGCAGGGAAAGGATGGCTCATCTGGAAAAGTAGTGGCGGTTGGGTACCTTGTACTGTGGGACAGCCACCGCCATCAGGTTTTTGAAACTGTCCGTGTCCACCAGACGGAAAGACAGCATTTCAAAGGCCAGGAATTTTGAAATGCTTTCATTCAGGGCCAGGGATCGCAGGTGGGTAGGGGGGTACTTCCTCTTTCTCTCCAGGGTTTGGGAGATGGACAGCTGTAAGCTTCCATGGGACCGTGTGGAAATGCTTGGGGACGGTGGCGGACATGGTGGCGACAGAAAGGCAGACCACCTGTGCCTGTCAAAGTTTTTGGACTACCGCCACCGACAGGGTGTCATGTTCCATGGGTTGGCGGTGATGAAAAGGTCTACTCGGTAGGAAAGGGACGTGTTTGTTCACACGGGACGTGTTGCGGTAGACACCGTTCCAGGTGTATTGGTGACAATGCACCTGGTCATTCGTGCCAGTCCCTGCGATATAGAGAGAATGACGTGTGACCCGTTTACATCACCACCCACCCGGACTTCGCCGATCGGCGTACAGGAAGGTAGTGGCTCTTAACGTCCCGTAAAGAGAAACGGAGGACAACGGAGAG
>BLSH010470445.1:60916-75578 GCA_018402905.1 Glandirana rugosa
TGAGGGAAATCTGTTATAGGGGAGTATGATACACCCCTAAAATTGGTCGTGAAGGGTTAGAGGAGTCTAATGTTGTGTCGACAATTTGGTTAAAATCCCCACATAGTATGAGGGGATATTGTCTAAAGGGAGTTCGTTTTCCTGTAATCAGTTGGTAGAACTGTGCTTGACCGACATTTGGCTGGTAGATGTTTACCAGCGTCATTAGCCGATCGTTGAATGATGCCTGTAGGATTATGTACCTGCCAAGGGGGTCAACCTCGGCGTGCAGTAGCTTAAAGGTTATTGTGGAACGTATGGCTATCAACACCCCAGCTTTTTTCTTAGGTGCGTTGGATGTAAAACATTGTGGGAACTGTTTGTGGCTACAAATAGGTGGCTTTGAGGCCATGAAGTGTGTTTCTTGGGCACAGATAATATTGGCCTTATGTGTTAGGGCTTCTTTCCAGAGAAGCTGTCTTTTAAAGGGTGAGTTCAGGCCTTTAGCGTTCAAGGAGAGAATGCTAATAGCCATGGTGTGAGTATTGCAGACAATAGAGAATTATAAGAGAAAGCTAGAAAGGGGGACACCTTCTACTTTGCACACTCAAAATGTCCTGACCCCAAAGGGCTTATACAATAGAGTACCAGGTGGTCACAATTAAGTCAGTGAGCGGTTGGGATATAGATGGAGAAAAAAATAGGAGAGGAGAGAGAAAAAAAACAAAAAAAGAGAGAATGCAGAATCAATTTCGTGAAAGATAGTGGCAGAGAAACCAATGCAAATTAGTGGAAAGTGCGTAGCACTTTATCTATGACTCGGGGGAACAGAAGATAATGCCAAAACTGACCTAAGGAACAAACAAGTTAGTGATACTCAGCGAAGACTCAGTTGCTCCAAAGCGTGCGGAGTATGTTGGGTGTGTAGACAGGCATGGCCTGCCAGGAGAGTAGTTTCAACGTTGATAATGGTCCCGTCCCTCGGGACGATAGGAGGATGAGCGACTGCGTTGGGCTTGCTGGAGTCCTCTTCGATCCGGCTGCGGAGGAGGCGAGGAGACAAGCCCCCAGTTTAACAGCCTCTTCATGCCTTCTTTTGGTGAGAGGATATTGGTAGGTTGGTTTTGGTAGGTGACTACGAGCTTGGCTGGGAAGCCCCATTTATAGGGTATGTTATGCCGCGCAGGGTCGTTGTTACTTGGTTAAATTCCCTTTGGCTTCGGGCTGTTGCTGCTGATATGTCCGTGTATAACGAGACATTAGTGAAGGGTTCAGGCAGAGCTTTGTTTATGCGGGCTGCAGACATGAGCTTCTCTTTCACCTGGTAGAAATGGATGCGAGCGAGGACATCTCGAGGAACCGTTTCCGGCAGATAATTTGGTTTTGGGATTCTGTGGGCTCGATCTATGGTGAGATCTGAAGGTGTCAGCTGTGGTATAAGCTTAAGGAACAATTGTTGGAGAAATGTTGAAAGATCCGCCGGTTTGATGGATTCTGGTATGCCTCTGAATTTTATGTTGTTTCTTCTGGAACGATCTTCCAGGTCAGCTACTTTAGCTTGTAGGTATTGGATGTCGTTCGCATGTTGGTGAAACGCATCCGAGGCCTCTACCAGTTTGGCAGCTTGGTCAGTGACTTGCCGTTCAATTGCGTCAGTGCGGTCCTCCACGTGTTCGACTCTAGTTTGCAGCACTGTCAAGGACGAGCGGAGCTTGTTACGCAGGTCGTTTTGCAGTGATAGGAGCATCATTTTTAAGGTGTGTTCTGATGCTGGTTGGTCTCTTGCGGGAAGGTCTGCCAGAGAGTCATGAGGTCCTGGGGGTTCGTGTCTTTCATCCCAGTGTTGTTTTTTTTAGAGAGGAACTTTTGAGGGCGAGGGAGCAGGAGACTGCGCTACTCTTTTGTTTCTATCAGAGGAGGATGGCGAAGGAGGTTGAGCACAGTGGTCTATGCTATCCATCTCTTCCGAGGGGTTGAAAGATGTCTGCTGTTCAGTGGTTGATGGTGCATTAACGCAGGGTGGTACTGCGTTGGGACCTTTGGAGGACTGCATCGTTAATTCTGTAGAGAAAAAGTCAGTGATGGGTTTGTTGAGGATTTTTTTCCGGGAGTACGGTTTGGGCATGCCAGTACAAGGAGGCGTTCTGGATAGTTGCTCCCTATGAGAGCCTCTAGGCCGTCACCCCGGTGTTAGTCTGGAGAGGGGGTAATGGACAGGCCGTCTTGTGGGATACGGGCTGAAGGTCTAACCGTGGGAGCTGCAGCTGACTATTCTTTAATAGTCCAACTCTTCTGTAGTGGCGTTCTTAGTCTGCCTTTCTAGGTGTAATTACTGTGTTCTTTGTGTCACTGCAGGTGTACAGCAGCTTTGTGTAGGGCACAACAGGGCGTTGCCTTTCAGAAGTAGGTAGGCCTGAGCTAGGCCTCAATTATAGGGATCCCATCTCATTGCCCAAGGTGGTATGAAAGAGTCAGGTGCAGGGCAGTAAGTGAGGTCCACTGCTAGTGTAAGTGCAGTACAGGAGCGTCTTTGTCTAATTTAAGCCCCCTTTAGAGAGTGAAAGCAGGGCCTCTGGCACTAATGGGTGTACCAATATGGCGGACGGCCCGCTCTAACCTGGAGGAGCGTGGGACTATGGAACGCCTGAGGCGTGTACTGCTCCCCTGTGCAGTGATGGGCACCTCAACAAGTTCCCCTCCGTGGGGAGATCACCGCCGGGATTGCCAAAAGCAGGGCTGGGAGCCGCGAAGCGGCGTGGATATGAAGGCCGCAAGATGGCGGCCGCTGCTCCCGTGAGGCGAGGTGACGTCCGGCAGTTTGTCCTTCCTGGCGCGGTGAGTGTGGGAAATGAGCGGTGCGGTCGAGGGAGGCAGCTGCTAGGATGCCTAGCTAGGGATGCAGATGGCTCACCCGAACTCCTGGAGGACCGAGGGTTCCGTGCAGGGACTGATGGATTGGCGGCCGCGCTGCTACTAGCGCCGTTAGTGTGACAGGCAGCTTTAGGACCTCTTCTCTGTAGGAGTGTGGCTCAAAGTCTCCAGTAATGCTGGGGACGTTGATGAGATCCCGTAGGGATGATTAGTGGGGTTCTCCTGCGCTAGTGTCTGTTCAGGGTTGCTGAGGAGTCTCGTGCTGAGGAGAGATAGTGAATCACACGTCCATCTTGGTCAGTAGCTGGCCACGCCCCCCTCCCCCATAGTTCTTTTAAATAAAAAAGAAGGTCCAGCTGCTATACACAACTGATCTATGGTTTCTGTCCTCTGCAGACTTACTGATCCAGTGATGTGCCATTCCTCTTCCAGGTTGCGCAGTAATATTCAGCCCACATCCTTTCAGCCCAGGGCATTAAGGTTCCACCTGCCACCCTAGACTCACCAAAGAATGTTGCAGAAAGCACAATTCTTTGCAGCAGTTAAGCCAGACACTGATGGTTTGAATCTAAACCGGTTCAGCAGGGACATCCCTGGCTCATTATCCCTGGCTCATCCATCCATGCATCCCTGGCTCATCCATGCATCCCTGGCTCATCCATCCATGCCTGGCTCATCCATGCATCCCTGGCTCATACATCCATCACTGGCTCATCTATCCATCCCTGGCTCATCCATCCATACATCCCTGACTCATCCATCCATACATCCCTGGCTCATCCATCCATACATCCCTGGTTGATCCATGCATACATCCCTGGCTCATGCATCCATACATCCCTGGCTCATCCATACATCCACCACTGGCTCATTCATCCACCCATCCCTAGCTTACCCATACCTATCTCATGCATTCATTCATGGCTCACTCATTGATTCCTGGCTCACCCATTCCCTGGCTCACCCGTCCATGGCTCACCCAGTCCCTGGCTCACCCAGTCCCTGGCTCACCCAGTCCCTGGCTCACCCGTCTCTGGCTCCCCCATCCCTGGCACACCCAGTCCTTGTCTCACCCATCCCTGGCTCACCCAGTCCCTGGTTTACCCATCCTTGGCTCACCCAGTCCCTGGCTCACCCGTCTCTGGCTCACCCAATCCCTGGCTCACCCATCCCTGGCTCACCCAGTCCCTGGCACACCTGTCCCTGGCTCACCCAGGCCCTGGCTCACCCTGGCCCTGGCTCACCCGTCCCTGGTTTATCCAGTCCCTGGCTCCCCCATCCCTGGCTCACCCATCCCTGGCTCATCCCTTGCTCATCCATCCATCCCTGGCTCATCCATCCATCCCTGGCTCATCCATGCGCAATCCCTGGCTCATCCATCCATCCCTGACTCATCCATCCAGTTTCATTCTTATCCATGCTCCATCCCTGGCTCACCCATCCACATCCATGCTCCATTCCTGGCTCATCCATCCACATCCATGTTCCACCCCTGGCTCATCCATCCACATTCATGTTACATCCCTTGCTCATCCGTCCACATCAAAGTTACATCCTTGGCTCATCCATCCACATCCATGCCACTACAGTGCTCATCAATGCCTCACAAAAGTGTGATAGGTAGTCAAATTAGATTTAAAATGTGTGTCCCTATAATGCCTGATGGTGCTCCCTGCATGTTGGCCCTCTGTATGTGGCCAAGCTGTGAAAATAACCTCACACATGTAAAAATATGGTTTCATTTTCTTTCCACATTTTCCAAAAATTTGTGGAAAAATATGACATGTTCCTAAAACTCATTACATCTCACAGAATATACGTTGGGGTGTTTACTTTCCAAAATGGGGTAATTTTTTGGTTGTTTCTATTGTCCTGGTGCTCCAGGGCCTTCAAAAGTGTGATAGGTAGTCAAGATATTTTATGTGTAATTTATGCTCCTAGAACGCCTAATGGTGCTCCATGCATGTTGGACCTCTGTATGTGGCCAGGCTGAGTAAAAGTCTAACACGTGGGGTATCGCCATATTCAGGAGGAGTAACAGAATGTGTTTTGGGTTGTGATTTGGGATATGCATATGCTGTGTGTGAGAAATAACCTGTTATTATGACAATTCTATGAAAAAAATAAAAAGTAAAAATCTTCATTTTGCAAAGAATTGTGGGAAAAAATGACATCTTCAAAAAACTCACCATGCCTCTTACTAAGTACCTTGGACTGTCTACTTTCTAAAAAGGGATCATTTGGGGAGTATTTGTGCTTTCCTGGCTTGTTAGGGTCTCACGAAATGAGATAGGCCGTACATCAGGTGTGATCAATTTTCAGTGATTGCCACCATAGCTTGTAGACTCTATACCTTTCATAAAGGCCAAATAATATACACACATTTGGGTTATTTTTTACCAAAGATAAGTAGCAATATAAATTTTGTACAAAAATTTATGAAGAAAAATTACTAATTTGCAAAATTTTATAACAGGAACTAAGAAAAATGCAATTTTTTACAAAATTTTTGGTCTTTTCATTTATAGCACAAAAAATAAAAAAACCCAGCAGTGATTAACTACCACTAAAAGAAAGCGCTATTTGTGGGAAAAAAAGACAGACATTTCTTATGAGTACAGTGTAGTATGTCATTCAAAATGTGACAGCGTTGAAAGTTGAAGATTGGTCTGGTTAGGAAGGGGGTTTAAGTGCCCAGTGGTCAAGTGGTTAAAGCTGATTGGCTACCATGCACAGCTGCACCAGATTTTGCACTTTCCAGTTTTAGTAAACCAATCCCTAAAGCTGGATACACACTATACAATTGTATTCAGATTTTTTCCTTTAGATTTACTAAAACCATATAATATGAGGTCAGGCCTTAAGGGCACTTTCACACTGGGGTGGGGAGAAGAGGCAGCAGTAAAGTGCCGCTAATTAGCGACGCATTTACCGCTATTATAGCGGCGCTATGGCATCGCTATGCAGTCGGGAGCAGGGTGCTTTTAACCCCCAAGAAGGGGTAAACAAGGGGTTAAAAGCACCACCATGCGGCACTTCCGAGGCGGTGTACAACCCACTTGGAGAGCGCCGTCCATTGATTTCAATAGAGGGGGCGGTGGAGGAGCGGTGGAGGAGTGGTGTATACACCGCTCAGCGCACCACCCCAAAGATGCTGCTTGCAGGACTTTTCTTCTCCTCCTGCAAGTGCACCGCCACAGTGTGAAAGCACTCTGGCTTTCACACTGGGGAGAATGGGGGGGAGTTTTTCAGGCACTGTACAGGCGCTATTTTTAGCACTGCACTTTTCTAAAGCACTTTTGTAAACACTTTTGTTTGCCAGACAGTTCAAAGAAGCCGTAATGGCAATATCATTCTGCTTAATATCCAGCTCTAACATTTTTTGATAGAGTGAAGGGGTTAGAACCTATTTCAGGTTTCATTACTGTCTTTCTTTCTAACAGTGGAGGCTGATGAAATTTTAGGATGGGGGTGCCAGGCCCCGTCGTTAGCTTTTGACCCCTCCTACTTTGCATAAGCCCCACCCCTTATATATTCCACCCATTGTATCAGAAGTATACAGCCCAGCATCACCAGATAGGGTATACAGCATTGCCAGATAGGGGTATACACAGCATCGCCAATTAGGGGTATATACAGCATCACAGATAGGGGTATATACAGCATCACAGATTGGGGTATATACAACACCATAGATAGGGGTATATACAGCACCATAGATAGGTATATACAGCACCATAGATATGAATATACTGCCCACAGATAGGTATATACTGCCCACAGATAGGTATATACTGCCCATAGACAGGTACATACTACCCACAGATACAGTATCTCACAAAAGTGAGTACACCCCTCAGATTTTTGTTAATATTTTATTATACCTTTTCATGTGACAACACTGAAGAAATGACACTTTGCTACAATGTAAAGTAGTGGGTGTACAGCCTGTATAACAGTGTAAATTTGCTGTCCCCTCAAAATAACTCAAAACACAGCCATTAATGCCTAAACAACTGGCAACAAAAGTGAGTACATCCTTAAGCAAAAATGTCCAAATTGGGCCCAAAGTGTCAATATTTTATGTGGCCACCTTTATTTTCCAGCACTGCCTTAACCCTCTTGGGCATGGAGTTCACCAGAGCTTCACAGGTTGCCACTGGAGTCCTCTTCTACTCCTCCATGATGACATCGCAGAGCTGGTGGATGTTAGAGACCTTGTGCTCCTCCACCTTTCGCTTGAAGATGCCCCCAAGATGCTCAATAGGGTTTAGGTATGGAGACATGCTTGGCCAGTCCATCACCTTTACCCTCAGCTTCTTTAGCAAGCAGTGGTCGTCTTGGAGGTGTGCTTGGGGTCGTTATCATGTTGGAATACTGCCCAGTCTCCGAAAGGAGGGGACCATGCCCTGCTTCAGTGTGTCACAGTACATGTTGGTATTCATGATTTCCTCAATGAACTGTAGCTCCCCAGTGCCAGCAGCACTCATGCAGCCCCAGACCATGACACTCCCACCCCCATGCTTGACTTTAGGCAAGACACACTTGTCTTTGTACCATACATACTTGACACCATCTGAACCAAATGAGTTTATCTTGGTCTCATCAAGACATGGTTTCAGTAATCCATGTCCTTAGTCTGCTTGTCTTTAGCAAACTGTTTGTGGGCTTTCTTGCGCATCATCTTTAGAAGAGGCTTCCTTCTGGGATAAAAACCATGCACCGCCAGCTTGCGGCACTGGCTTAACCCCCCCGGGTAGTCGGGACATCAAAGTCCCACACTTACCCCATCTAGGAGTGGGCGAGCAGCAGGCAGAGTCCAGCGAGCAGGGAGCGATGTCCGACGAGTGGCTATGCTTCCTCCTCCGACGAGAAAGGCATCCAATTGGATCGGGAAGCCAGTAACATACCTAAGGGCATGTGGCGGCACACTCTGTGCCACAAGCCACACTTTAATGAAGCCTATTAGAGCCTAAGGCTTTAATGACATGCTTCAAAGTACCCCCACAAGCGGTAATTCATGCGGCCAGCTCCTCAAAGGGGCTGGCCCGCAGGAATAGGGGGTGGTTGCGGGTGGCCATAGATAGATTAATGCTATGCATGAATCTATCCATGGCATAGAGGGAGTGGCGAGGAGAGAGGGGGCAGTGCCCATGTACCCTAATGGATGGGCCGCCCCTGCTTTCTAATGGGGAACTTTCCCCTCACTTCCTTTCCTTTTTGACAGATAGTCACAGTAACAGGAAGTCTGTCCTTGGATGGGACAGCCACAGCAGCAAAAATATAGTAGATTAGGAAATGGATAAAAACCTTGCTGCGTGTGCTTTTTCTTTCATATAATTTTTATTGATAAAAACCAAGACAGGATAATATGAGTAATATCATTACATACTATTGATATTGTCAGAACATAACTTATGAGGAGTTCGACTAGGGGTTACAAAGACTGTATAAAACCAGGCTTATTGACTATAGATGTTGGAGAAGATTTTTATATTTACTCAAAAAGTTTTAAGTGAACAGAGCACGTAGGTCAAGATTAAACAAATCTGTTGAGGCATTTGGAGTTTTGTTGTCCTTACCTCAATTGAGAGAGCCTCAGCTGCTCCCCTCCGACCCCCATATGGGAACTAGCTGTGTCGGAGGGGGTGAGCCGCCATCCCCCCCAACCCCCGGGCGGGAATGTCTATCTTCTATTGTGACCTTAGAGTCAATTATTCTCACATTCTCACATCCTCCCTATCTAGAATTTTGCTAAAGCAAGATCTCTCAACATTATTATGGTATCTCATCTAGTTAACATCAAAATCCCCACACAGATCCTTCTCAGAATTAAGACCTGCAATATCGATATAAAAGTCATTAAAACAAGAACTTTAAGGAAGAGAGGACAAGATCAGAGATGGAAAAAGAAAGAAGGGAGGATAGGAGAGAGCTAATACCATATCCCTCAGGGAAATGTGATCATGCAGTGATCTGACAGTGATTAGAGATGGCCATTCCTGGGAAGAGGGGGATACCTATAAAAGAGGCCCAAGGTTCCCAGGTAGCTTCAATTTTTTTTGAGGAATCTGTGAGTGCGCTTGTTAGTTTTTCCTGCAACATTATCCAAGAGATCTTTCTAATCACAGCTTTCAGAGAGGTATGGCTGTTCTTCCAGGATTTAGCTATAGAGACCTTAGTACTTAGGAAGATAAAATTAATTAATCTATTCGTCAGCTTCGGGATTTTTGGTATATGTGCGTTTAATAGTGCAACTGTTGGAGTTCTGGGAAGTTTGATATTTGTTACTCTATATATAAGGTTAAATATTTTTTTCCACAGGGGTCTGATCCTGGGGAATTCCCACCAGATGTGACTCATAGTGCCTCTCAACTGGCATCCCTGAAGCAAAGAGGGTCAGCTGAAGGGTATATGCTAGCCAGCCTGGATGGAGTATGCCAGCGGCTTAAGACTTTGACATTCGCTTCCATTAGTGAGATGTCAAGAATTCCTTTATATGCCGCTGTCATGGCGTTATGCTAGGTTTCTAGATTCCAATGGAACTTCCTCCCAGGCCAGCATATAATGGGATTTGATTTTTTGATTGATGAGTAATGCATAGATGATCGATATCCCCCCTCTCTGCTCCATGGCTAAGCCACACCAATTTTCATAATCTGTCAAAAGGGGAGGGTTGGGCTTATCAATCCATATACTATGGAGGAAGTGGCTAATTTTTCTGAACCTGAACCTTTCGGAGTTCGGGAGGTTCAGTTTACTCACGCAATAGGCTAGGGAGATTGGGCCTGTAGAAGTAAAGAAGTGTCCTATCCTGTATAGGCCTTTGTCTAGCCACCATTTAAAGGCTTTGATATTTCCACCTGGCGGGAAATCCGGGTTATTAAAGATATTTGCTAGAGGCTGAGTAGCAGAGACCAGGGCTGGTATTTTCTTCAGTTTATCCCAGAGGGAGATGGAGGTGGATAGTGTTGGAGACAGAATAACTGAGCGTATTTTGGGATTACACCAGAGAAGGAAATCAAGTGTAAAGTTCGGAATTGCTTGGCGCTCTATCTGTATCCACTCCGGTTTCTCCTCTTTAAAATAAACTGTGGAGAGTTGGGATAGTCTAGTTGCATAAAAATATTTAACTAGGTTAGGCACCCCCAAACCTCCTTTCTTCCTAGAGAGGAATAGTGTTTGTTGCTTAATTCTATGTCCCGCTCCTTCCCAAATAAATGTAAGTATTTTGCTTTGAAACAACCTTATATGGTCTCTCCTGATCAGTATGGGCAGGGATCTGAACAGATATAAAATTCTAGGCAGAAGGGTCATTTTGATTGGATTAATGCAACCAAAGCATGATAGGCTCTGCTTATCCCAATCCTTGAGATCAAGTTCCAGTTTACGGATCAAGGGGGAGTAATTGCAAGCATACAGATCCTCAAATTTAGGTGTCAGATAGATGCCCAGATATTTGATGTTTGAATCGCTACAAGAGAATTTGAAGGATTCTCTTAGAGTCGAAAGAGTCTCTCATGTGAGAGAAATGTTCAAAGCTTGTGATTTTTCGTAAATCACCTTTAGACCTGATAGGTGAGAGAAAGTCTTCAAGGTCTGGCAGAGGTTAGGGAGGGAAGTAATCCGGGCAGTGAGAAATAGGAGCATATCATCCGCAAATAAAGCGCATTTGTGGACTTGGGTTCTGCAAGTTACTCCCTTTATGTTGGGATCTTCCCTAATTGCAATTGCTAGGGTCTCAATGGCAATCGCAAAGATTAGGGGTGACAAAGGACAACCCTGTCTTGTACCCCTTTCAATGGTTATCGGAGAGGAATAGTACCCCTGCACACAAATAAGCGCTTTCGGGCAGGAGTAAAGGGAGTGCATAATACCTAAGAATCGGTCCCTGAACCCCCAATGTTCCAAAAGCTGAAACATGTAAGGCCAGT
This sequence comes from Glandirana rugosa, assembly GCA_018402905.1. NCBI lineage: Eukaryota > Metazoa > Chordata > Amphibia > Anura > Ranidae > Glandirana > Glandirana rugosa. Next base: position 71,701 of record BLSH010470445.1, read on the forward strand.
AGACCGGCTTTCTGGATGTCCAGCGATAGCAGCATCCCTCGCTGTGGTGGACCCCCCGGCCAATTAGATTGAAGCATAGATATAATATCGATTGCCCGTCTAGTCTGGTCAGGGCCCTGTCTCCCTGGAATGAACGCTACTTGGTCCTTGTGAATATATAAGTTAATAAAGGAAGCAAAGCGATTCGCTAGCACTTTTGTTAAAATTTTGAGCTCATACGACTTCCGGTTCTGGCGCCGCATGGAGAGGAGCTAGGAGATCTCAGCTCCCGCCATTCTCCCCAGAATACTGCATCTTAAACCTGCACAGTCCGAGGCAATCTGTTCCCTGGCTTCTACCCTCAGAGGGGGACATAATGGACCGCTTTGTGGAGCGATCGCCTACATCTCGGCCGCCCGTGGCGCCGAACAAGGACGGAGGGGGCAGCCCGCGCCTAATATGGCACCACGGATGCACGATCGGACTCCGTGTTCATTCGTCCAGACCCTTCGCTCAATGCCCCACGATCGGAGACCACGAGCGTTCGCTCGGACCCAACGATCTCTACTGTGTTGCCTCGTTCGGATCCTTTGTTCGTTCCACTGCCGACAGAGAACTTGCCTTCTACACAGCCAGAACCAACCTCTACAGCTGGCATAGAACAGGCAGTGGTTCAACTTCTCCCTCCAATGCTAACCGAAGCCGGGGACAAGGCGGTCTATAGAGGGCTCGAACAACTGCATAGAGACTTACAGCAGCAGACCCTCAGACTAGATCATGCGGAAGAGCAAATAGCTACCATGGAGGACGACACCACAGCATTATCGGCCTCAGTGGCCAAACTATTGACGCTCCAAAAAGACCTACAGGAGAAAGTCGACGACCTGGAAAACAGGTCTAGATGCAACAATCTGCGCATTGTAGGCCTGCCCGAGTCGGTCCCACACTCCTCCCTGAACAGCTGGGACTACGCACCCCATGTGTGGTGGAAAGGGCACACCGCATTGGAAAAATGACTGATACACGTTCCAAACCCCGGCCAGTAATTGTCAAATACCTCAATTATACTGACAAGCAGGTGATACTACAACGTTTCCGAAGGGAACGCAAGCTGGCTTTCGAAAACGAACCACTCCTAGTCTTCGCAGACTATTCTGTCGAGGTTATGAACAAACGCAAGGCTTTCGCGACGGTGTGCTCCACCCTGCACGCTAACCAGATCAAGTTCAGTCTGGCCTATCCTGCCACTCTCTACATTCAAACACCTGCTGGAGAATGACTGTCCTTTAAATCACCCCTGGAAGCAGAGTGTTACATAGCAGACACGATCCAGTCGGACATGGAACAGGAAGCCCCTGCCTCCCCTCAGGGCTCGCCTCTCCCCAGGAAATCTTCTCTCTCATCCAGTCGACAACAACCAAGTCCGGAGAAGCCCCCAGTCAAGAGGGTGAGATTCGGCCCCTCGGAAAAGAGGCTCTTCCACAAATAAAGGCTGGCACTTTCAGACTCTGCAAACTCCAGCAAAATATAAGGTGAGATGGGCCCGCCCCCTGTTATTGCTCCCAGACCCCATAGACTGTGAGTCGGAGCATGGACACGTAGCCTCCCATATAGCACTAAATGCATCTAATTTTGACATTGCTCTTGAGGTCCTGGCACCCTCTGTTAATGTTGTTCTGTTTAAGTGCCTGGCCCGAGACGTCCTGCTATATTTGCGCTATTGTTCCTGATCCTCAAAAGTCCTAGTCCAAAAAATCCCTACTGCAATTGGGTCCCTCCGGCCGACCCCCCCCCTGGTTCAGTATCCTTTACCTTCAACTTCATCTCTCTGCAATCTGTCTTTTATCGTCCCTTCTTCTATCCCCCTCTCCCCCACACCCTTCCTTGTACCCTGTTCTCTCTTTCTCCTCCTCGAAGCTCTGACTCACCTGGCTACCATGGGGAGATCTACCAGGCGGGGGCCTTGGTGGGTTGTGCTCAGTGGGGAAGAAAGTGAGGTCACGTAAATGTTTTGGGGTTTCACCCCCCCACTTGCTATAGTTCTGTTATCTAGGTCAGTTAGGCCTGAGTGTAATCTGAATGTTTTTACTCTGATTGTTCTTCTAGAAACCTCTACCGACCCTATGACTCCTTTTCAGGTGGAAGCCATCTCTGTCTTAAACAAGCCTACGCTAGGGATACTTCTTAATGCACGTTTAATACAGCCATGGCGTCTCCAGGTTCTGGGGATCACATAAAAGTGGTGTCTTGGAATGTCAAGGGGCTACGCTCTCCCCACAAGTGCATGCAAGTTTTACGGCACCTGAAACGCTTGAGAGCAGGCGTAGCACTATTGCAGGAAACGCACCTTGGAGCAAATGATCTGTCCCGGCTCTGTAAGCTATGGGTGGGCAAGGCTTTTGGCTCCCCGGCAGTGGGGCGCAAGGCGGGAGTGGTAACCCTGCTCCATAAGAATCTTTCCCACACAGTTCGCTCGATCGACAGTGACCCGGCGGGTCGCAGGCTTACCCTACATTTAAAGGTTGCCGACCGGTATATCGCCCTTTCTAATGTGTATGCCATCAACTCACCGGGATAACCCTTCTTTCAGGACCTTACCTCCTGGGTATCGCAAATCCCAGAACCCCTTCACCATATTGGAGGTGACTTTAATGCTGTCATGCACTCGATCGAGGATCGCTCCTCAGGGCCGGAAAAGAAAAACGGTTCGACGGGCACCACCACCCCCTTAGCTCAGTCGATGGAGCTACTTCATATGACTGACGTATGGCGCACAGCGCATCCTATAGACAGGGACTTCACCTACTTCTCCCCTCCGCATCACTCATTCTCTCACATCAACTATTTTTTCTGTTCCCCGGGCCTACTACCTCTCACCTCTGCCACCTCCATAGAGGCTATGGCAATCTCTGACCATGCTCCCATAACCATAGAGATTGCAGGGCTGCTAGCTCCCGTCTCTCGCAAACCTGGAGATTTCGCTCCTATCTGGCTGACGAGGAGCTTAAATGCTCTCTTCAAGCGGCCTGGGATAACCAAGCACATCTATCCTCCCCCAATCTATTCTGGGAGGCGGGGAAAGCTTTTCTCAGAGGGCACATCATCTCATTCGCAGCTCACTACAAAAAGCTAGTGCGCGCAAATTATCTACAAGCCAGCGATGCTCTCCGCCAGGCACACTGCAAATTATTGATCTCTCGCACTCCAGCTAATATTCAGGACTGGCAAGTAGCTAAACAAACATTTGACCACTGGTCCGCAAAACATAAAAGTACTAAATATAGAAAAAAAGGGCTTTTGACGTAATGGGACTTTAAAAGAGACACACGGGTTATAAAAAACATGCGTTTTTATTGAGGCAATTTTCATCGAGGTAGTATAGTAGACATTCCATACATCTTTTATTGCATATATTGGGCTACAATTGCCTCTAATATATATTTGGGGCACATTGCCTCCACTAAAAATGACATATAGACTGGAAACAGATACATACAGTCCTGCTCACCATTATTGGCACCCCTTCATGTTTTGCATAACTGAGTGAATGTCTTCAGAAATAAATGGAAATGTACCAAATTTATATCAGCAGGATCTTTTAATTGGAGGTCCAAAGTAATTTAACAAAGACAATTGTTATTTCAACATAGATATTGTAATTATAAAGAAAAAACAGAAAACCAGCATGTGCACTAATATTGGCACCCCTCCTTAATATTTGGTTGCACACCCTTTGGCAGCGATGACAGCCTCCAAACGTTTCTTATATCCATCGATAAGCTTCTTGCACTTCTCGAGTGGCATTTTCTCCCACACTTCCTTTGCAATATGCTCAAGCTCTTGAACATTTGCAGGGTTCCTTTCTCCAATGGCAGTTTTCAGCTCCCCCTAAAGATTTT
>BLSH010470445.1:75588-88219 GCA_018402905.1 Glandirana rugosa
CACCGTCGTCGCCGCGCGCGTGCGCGCGCACGGGCACGGAGCCCGCCTGAGCTACAGGCGGGCCTGGGCGGCTAGAGGAAGTCCTCGGAGTCTTGCCCCTTGGCGGCAACATTTGTGCCGCCAAGGGGCAAGACACTGTCCCCTGTATGGTCTAGATGACTAGGGACAGTGACCCTAGTCAATCTAGACAATACAGGGCCGGTCGGGACGGGGGGGTGTCAATCTTGTGTGGGTCCCTTGTAAACAATTGGGGAAGTGACGGGGGACGACCAATTGGGGAAGTGACGGTTACTGTAAATGTGTCATTAGTCACCTGAAGGAGATCGGCGGGTCCGGGCGGACATCGAGTCCGCCCGAGGCACGGGCACGCGCGCGTGCGCGCGCCGCTGCTGCCACTAGGGGGCGCGCGAGGAGCGCGCAAAGGGGGTGACGTCCATGGACGTCGTCCCGGCATTCCAGATCCGCGCTGGAGCCGTACTATGGCAATAGCGCGGATCTGGAGTGGTTAAATGAGACACACGGGTTATAAAAAACATGCGTTTTTATTGAGGCAATTTTCATCGAGGTAGTATAGTAGACATTCCATACATCTTTTATTGCATATATTGGGCTACAATTGCCTCTAATATATATTTGGGGCACATTGCCTCCACTAAAAATGACATATAGACTGGAAACAGATACATAATTCACAAATAATGAAAATAGGCTCCATACAATACAATACAATCTCTGCAGCATAGGACAACTTAAATAATAATTAATATGGCATATAACTGCTCTACGCGTTTCGTGCAGTTATGATCCACTCATCAGGAGCATGCACGTATAACCAACATATTCGCTGCATGGAGCGATGCCAATGATGATCCGGACAGACCCCACTAGGGGGTATCCCCTGAAGGGAGCTGAGATGGGGGGGTTTTGGACACATGAACCCCAAAAGGACCACATCCAAGGACCAGATGACAAGGAAAAGGGAAGTGTATATTGGCCAGGGAAGCTGACCCATGTGGGAAGCTTCTGAAAAGTGCCCAGTGACTGGTTGGGGATGGTGTGCAGAGGGGTATGGTGTATCCAGCAGTGGTACTAAACATTCCTACTCGACGCTTATGTTTCACAAACATGGCAACAAAGCAGGCAAACTGCTGGCTAGACTCTGCTCTAGACGCCATAATCCCACATTCATCGGAGCGCTGTGAGACCCAAATGGAAACATTGTTAAGAGCCCCTCTGAGATCAGCTCCCTTCTCACCCACTTCTATTCCTCCCTCTACGCGGAAGACCCCATCGACTCGATAAAGGCCTCTGACCTTCTTGCAGGGATAGACCTCCCCACTTTATCCCCCGAACAGCTGGAAAGGCTGAACGCCCCCATTACCCTCGAAGACGTGCGCACCACAATTAAAACTCTCGCGACCGGGAAAGCCCCAGGACCCAATGGACTGTCCGCAGAATTCTATAAACTCACAGCGGAGTTTATCCCAGACACTCTCACCCAAGTTTTTAGTTAATTCGTTTAGTTTAGTTTAGTTTTTAGTTTGCGGGTGATCCCTACCTGCCCTCTGGGTCCCAGGCATATATCAAGCTAATTGCAAAAAAAGACAAAGACCCCCTCCTCCCTGGCTCCTACAGGCCTATCTCACTCATTAATGTTGATGCCAAACTTCTATCCAAAATACTAGCTTCCCGGCTTGCGACCCTTCTTCCCTCCCTTTTACACCACGCGCAATCAGGTTTAGTGCCCGGATGCTCGGCTACCCTCAACATTTGCAAAGTTTTGATCGCCCTTGAACATGCCAAATCTCACCCAGACAGGGATATAGCTATTATATCACTCAATGCCGAAAAGGTCTTTGATAATATTAGCTTCGCTTGGCTTTTTATGGTTATGAGAGCCTTTGGCATACAAGGCCCCTTTCTTCAGCTGATCCAAAAAATGTACGCTGCCCCTTCCGCGCGATTAGTCACTCTCAATTTTATGTCCCCGGTCATTCGGCTCACAAAAGGCACACGCCAGGGATGCGCCCTCTCCCCTCTACTATTCAATATGGCCCTTGAACCTCTCTCCAGGATTCTCAACTCCCCGAAAGGAATCAGTGGTATCACGATCGACAACCAAACTCTCCAGTCTGCACTTTTTGCAGATGATGTCCTTCTCTTTTCCTCGTCCCCACCTGCGGATATCACAATCCTGCAAGATTTGCTTGCGACATTTTGAGCATGTTCGGGCCTTAGGGTGAATTTTGATAAGAGCGAGATCCTGCCCTTAAACCCATGCCTTGCTGGAGCATGGACAGAATCATCCCCATTCATGGTTGCAAAGCAGCATATAACCTATCTTGGTCTACGAATTGGTAAGGAACCCTCTTCATTGTATAACTTGAATTTCCCTCCAGTCATAAACAAGATTGTTCGGGAGTTGGAAGCGTGGGGGGGCCCTCCCCCTCTCGCTCTTCGGGAGATGTCACCTGTTTAAGATGATATCATTTGCCAGGCTACTCTACCCCCTCCAAACCCTACCTTTGCTGCTCAAACACTCTGACATTAATAAGATTCAGACGGCCCTCAATGCCTTTATATGGCAGGGAAAAAAACCCAGAATTGCACTCCAAAAACTTTGCCTCCCGAAGAGTGAGGGAGGGGCGAGCCTCCCCAATATTAGATTTTATAACTTAGCCTGCTTAATGCGACAAGCCTTAGACTGGCTTTCTGAACACTCTAGGTATTCTAACTTTATGTTGGAGGGAGCCCTGGTGCGCCCACTTAACATCCAGGCTGTCTTGCACTCCAAATTGAGCGTACTGCCTAGCTCTTTGAGATCCAACCATTTAATTAAAGACACTCTTATAGCTTGGCGGGAGGTGCGGCGGCTCCTGGGCCTCCCCTCCAACATCTCTCAATACCTGCCTATCTCGGGCAACCCCATGTTCCCCCCTTCTTTGGACACTACAATCTTCTCTCAATGGTCAGCTCTGGGACTGAAAACAGCATCCCAAATCATCAACCTGATACACGGAACTATTACATCTTTTTCTGAAGCTTCAGCTGAGTTTCATATACCGCTGCACCAGGCTTTCCAATACACCCAACTAACAAGCTACCTCAAATCCTGCTGCTCCTCCCGCAAAGACTCTTGCAAAAAGTCCTTCATTGACCTATTGATATCAAAGGGCCAATACTCTATTTCAGACGTATACTCAAACCTCATCATCCACCAAGCCTCTAAATACTCCCTGGCCCTTTTCCAGGCTTGGACACCAATACTGGACAATCAAGAGGCTCCCTCCAAAATCTTAGCAGGTTACCAAACTATCCAGAACCTAATAATTTCTGAAAAGTGGCGAGAGACCCAATTTAAAATAGCCCACCACGCCTACCTTCCATTCTAGCGCAGCAGTGCAGACTCAACACAACTCATCTGCCCCTGGTGCTCACTCAGGAGGCCTACTCTATATCACAGACTATGGACCTGACAAAAAGTGTCTGCCTTCTGGGACAACGTAAAGGGATATATAGACTCAGTATGTTCTATGGATCTCCCCAAGCACCCAATGCTATATCTCTTCAGTGCCCATCCGCCACAAACCACACCACAGGAACAGATGTTGGACCCTCTCCCACACTGGGTCCACATTTGTCTCCTGGCAGCCCACAGGGCCATACTCCTCTCCTGGATACAGCCAGAGCCACCTCACGTTGCCAAGGTGAAACAATCCCTAAGAGACCTCTTTTTCATTGAAAAACTGGATTGCAGACCCGCAAAACGCTTCTTTGCTAGATGGCGGAAATTCATTGAACACTCTTTTAACCAATCAGAGATTGCAGACCTTATGCTCCCCTTCCGCCTATCCATTTGGTATCTCCGAGCTGAGCTCACCAACACTCTAGGCAAATTGAAGGTTGACGTCCCACCAGCCAGAAACTCCATCCCACAATCCCCTTGACATTCCCAATAACCTTTTAGCTTTTGATCCTACATCACTTTCATCTAAGTCTTTATCGGTATATACTTATCTACCTCCCCTTTAGTCTAGGATATCTATTACCCTGCTTCCACTCCTCAGGCAATGTTCATATATTTGAAATCAGGTTTCTACCACTATACTTTATGTATTTCTCAGGCCTTTCTAATCACGGTTAAATCTTGTACAGATAGATTTACTTGTTTGATATCTCCTTTCTGGTGTTTTGTATTATGCTGGCAAACTACTATCTCTATATCAAGCAATGGCCTATAATTGACTGTATCTTGTTGTCAGTACTCAATAAAGCTCTTTGAAACTCTTTGAAAAAAAAATTTTGAGATCATTATTGATCAGAGATATGGGCCTATAGTTCCCCACTTCTTCTGGGTTCCTGTCTGGTTTAGGAATAACCGTAATAAATGCTGTGTTTAAATCAGGTTTTAATGGTGTCCCCGATACTTTTGAGTTAAAAAATGTGTTCATATGGGGAACCAGAGTGGAGGCAAACGCTTTATAGTAAGGTGCTGACAAACTATCGGGTCCAGGGGCAGATCTATTTTTTAGTTGCTTAATAACATCCGTGATCTCCGTGTCTGAGATAGCACTATCTAGGGAGGCCATATGTTCCTCTGATAATTTTGGGATCGGGAGGGAATCCAAGAACTGCAAGATTACCTTTTTATGGATATGAGTAGGGGCACTGTATAATTTGGTATAATAATCTGCAAATGCTTGGAGAATCTTAGTGGGATTGAGGGTCAGTCCCTGATCTCGGGTCCGTATTTTGGGGAGGGCAAGAACTCTGAGGCGCGGAGTAAAACGGTTCGCTAGCATGGATCCCAACTAATCTTTTTGGGCATAAAACATGGCACCGCTCCACCGGATCTGTTTTTCTGCTTTGGTCGTAAACTCAAGGTTTAATTGCGTCCTGATTGTGTCTATTTGGTTGAGGTTGATCGAGGAAGGGTTATTTTTATGCTTAGCTTTAGCTGACCTATAGGCGTCTTCTAGCTTTTCAATTGTTATTGTATGTTCTTTCTTCTGTTTAGAAGTGATCTGGATCAAGATCCCCCTTATTGACACTTTATGGTCAGCCCATATTGTTTCCGCAGAAACCTCCTCAGTGTTATTTAACAAGAAATATTCTTTCAAGGCTATTTTGATTATAGTAACCGTTACTGGGTCATTGAGAAGGAATTAATTTAATCTCCAATAGGAGGACGAGCGACTAGGGGAATCACATATGAAGGTCATAGTGACCAGAGAGTGGTCCGAAATAGGAGTATCTATAATTTGTGAGTTAAGCACTAGTGGGAGTTTGTGGGTGGGTATCAGAATGTGATCAATCCGTGAATAGGATTGATGAGGGGTTGAAAAATGGGTATAGTCTCTTTTTGCAGGATAAACCTCCCGCCAAACATCTGCCAGACCCCTAGCATGTAAAAGTCGAGCAATTTTAAGGCTAGTTTTTGCAGGGCGGGTTAATTGTGGTTTCAGTGGGTTCAACTTATCTAGACCTTGATCGAATGCTGCATTAGAGTCCCCCCCCCAAAGATGGGAGTTCCCTCTAAAAGGGGATCTAGAGCCTGAAACATGGTTCGGAAGAATTCATTTTGGTTTCTATTGGGCGCGTAATAAGAGATGAAAGAATATAGATGGCCACTCAATCACCCCTTAACTTGGATAAATCTGCCGTGAGGATCCTTATACTCATCCTTTAGGGATAAATTGCATTGTTTAGAGAATAGCACAGCTACTCCTTTAGTTTTGCTTTCCGTACCTGACAAGTGGAATATAGGGAAATGTTGGTGAATAAATTTTGGAGAGAACTTAAGTGGGAAGTGTGTCTCCTGAATTAGAGCTACATCAATATGTTTGGACTTATAAAGATTAAATATTTTCCGTCGTTTGACTGGAGAATTAAGCCCCTGAGCCTTATGAGTGGCTAGTTTCAATTTCATTCGATTACTGTTAGCCATGGAGCAGAACTGTGGGGAAACGATATAACCACGCACCAATTACCTTGCTTAATGTTGAAGAAGGCCTCCAGTAAATGGATCTGAGCGGCCCCTGTGGAAACGATTTACCAATCTTTAGTCCTTACCACTGTGAAGGAGGTAGAAGAAGAAGAAGATAATGGGTTAGCTCTCCCTTAAGCATAGAGGAAGACGAAAAGAAGAAAAAGGTCGAGAAAAGGTAGAAAAAGAAGACAAAAAAACCAAACAAGATGTGAAAAAGCGTAAAACACCATCTTCTAGTTTTGTGCGTATTCAGGGGGGAAAAATCCTCCACAGATACACACCAAACGTGTCTGAGACTAAGTTCAGACTCCCACTACCCCAGAGACCTGGGTATCTGAGGAGAAGGAGGAGGCACATGTGTAGCGCCCTTGAGCGGAGCCTAATTCTAATCTTAAACTGTATAAAGATAATAAGAGCCTAAAGCTAGTACAGTGGCTTACTAGAATGTGGGGTTTGGACCCATGATAAAAAAGAGAAAATGAGACACCACTGTCAAATCCCGAGGTCACACCCCCCGCCCCCCAACTCGGGGGATGCCGGAGATAGGGAAACCTACGTCTATTTATCTCAGCCAGAGAGGGCCACATACTAGCCCATTTGGTAAGCATAAAATTACAGGTATAGGACTTCTCCTCAGGTAAACAAAAACTGTTATATAAACTTGTAATCTGAGTCTGTAACCATCTGGGGAAGAACTCCTCTCTAAGACCTGTGGATAGTCAAGGGGAGGTCTCCCAAGACAGGAGGGGTGGCCTCCCTGACCCACCCCGGGGGTGGACCGGGGGGGACCCTTGTCTAGCAGGTCAGCTAATCTCTGGTAGCGATCCCCAGGGGGAGAGGGGGAGTCCAGAGCGGGGATATTGGGTATAATGGTGTCCTGGTAAGGGGAGTGTGGTAGGCCCGAGGGAGACCCTGCTGATATACCAAATTCTCTGCCCAGGAGGGATTCAGTGGACGTTGGAGATGGGCTAAGGCCCTGTACCGTGTCTCTCTGGAGCTTCGGTGTATAAGTTAGGGACGCTGGAGAAATCACTTGCCTGCCTTCTGGTGATTCCTCCCCTCTTCTCGTCTGCCTCGTGGATTCAGCGGCCATCTTGGTACACCCGTTCAGATCTACCGAACGGAGTTGCGGGCCAAGGTCTCCCCGTACCGGGCCCTTAGACATATGCGGGGGTGCCCAGTATGCTCAGGGGTCTAGAGGAGTGTAAGGTAAGCGGGAATCAGGGCTCCAAATGGTGCTGATGGCTCCAGGCTTTCTGGGCGCTGCGGAGGACCCGGTTCACGCGGCCTTCTTGGATCGTCCGCGTATATGCACTCCGCTGCGTGTGCTTTTAAGTCCTGTTGACCCCAACCACCACCACCCCCCATTCCTTGTCTTCCGTACTAAAGGGGTAAACAGTAAGTAGAGATTTCCTCAATAGAGTCATAGACAGCAACAAACTCCTGACACAAGATCTATCATCTGACACTTCATTTAAAACTAAAAATATAAGGTTTTGGCTGGAGTTTAAGGGTTACAGTACGAAGATGCAGTTATTTTCACTAAAGTGGTGTTTAAACAAAATACAAAAAGCTGTACAAATTTAGGATAATTTAAGCCAACACAAATGTAAATCATAAACAACAGCACAGCTCAGCAAGAGAGGTAATGATTACAAAGTAGATCCCTGCTCAAAAACAAACTCATTGAATCTCATTAATGAAATCATGAGTTCGAGCCTTGATTATGTTCAGTAATTCTATCTCACACACTGCAAAAACCATCATCACCATTCTTAAATGACACTAATTTAGTCCTCAGTACTCCTGAAATGACTGCATGATTGAAAGTGGAGATTTTAATGAGCCTTTGATAACATTGCGTCTCCAAATAAATGTAAAATCTGCTTCTTAACTTGAGCTGCTACTGCTCTTAAATACTAAAGAAATTGTGTATTCTTTAGTCAAGTCTAAAATATTAATCACTGAACACTGTCAAATGTATTGGCATGGTTCCTTTTATTGATATATCTCCAAACTGAACAATACTTAAGTGTACCACTGCTGTAGACTACTTATGCTCTCAGAGATAGGTAAGGTACATTTTATAATTATTTCTTAAACTCTTTCCATTTAAATGAGTAAAGGGTACATACCATCCTTAGTTGCTCATTTACAGTTAATGTACAGTGTAAATAAACACAAAGACACCATTGATAAAGTATTTTAATTAAAAAAACAACAACAACAAAACATGTCCCATTGTGTAAATCAAACAGAGAACAAACAGGGGGCAATCTCAGAGTTGGCCTCTAATATTGCAAAAAAGACTCCACTTCACAAAACATTTTCTATGTTTGTTTTTTAATATAAAAATGGTCATTCTCTATATCCCTTGCAAAACTACATGTTCTAGGGCAGTCATTCTAGTACATTCAATCTTGCTGAACTGATTGCTGAAACAAGATTCATAGCATTTTTCCAGTCAGTTGCTCAGAAATTCAAAGATTAGCAAGATAGTCAATAAAGTTTTAGCCAGTGAGAAGAACTGGTCAATGGCCATTTTCATGGGAACCTATCACAGAAGTACAACTCCCAGTGTCAGATTCCATATCATCATGTAAAACATGACGTTTTCTTTAATATTTATACATATGTCATCCATATGTCATCTTTTGTACCCTTCCACATCTTCACACTTTTCCTCCTCTTTCTGTCACTGTTCTCTCAATGAGGATAAAAGACCCTCTTGCAGAGACTGTACTTACGGGTAGAAAAAAGAGAAGAAATGATGGCATGTCATGTCAGTCAATGGAAATTCAAATGTTAATGCAACATATCCACTTTTTAGATTGAACCATCCATTTTTTGCCAATTTAAAATACATGATTACAATGATTACTGCAATTTAGTCTTTTGGAAAAAGTGCACTTATACATTGATTGCTGTGAAGTTAATTATTAGGGTCATATCTGTTTACACTACATATTAATGAACCACTTTGTTCTGCGCAGATGACATGTAGATGACTGTAAAAGGTCATATGAGGAGTATGTGAACTGATTATATACAGATGAGCATGCACTTAAATATATCTTCAGGGTTCAAAGATAAAAAATGTCAGTTGCACATTTAGTACAATATAGAAATGCCCTGGATATATGCAATCTAATTCCTATATTAATGCATATACATTAGTACATTAGAAGGTCTTCATCTTTTTAAAATAGTCTTTGTATTAATGAAATACCTATTTTAACCTTGGTATAAAGAAGCCCATGTGCGAGTTACTCTAGTTTAAGTATGTTTTCTATGACCCATGACAAGTATAAAAACAGTGATGTCAAAGCAAACATTCAGAAGAAAATGGTACAATGGCAGCCTTCAAGTTTTTATTAGCATCAACACAATTTCCTTTAACTGGCTTGTGCGATGATTTGGCTAGATACAAGTAGTCAGCAATGGCTATGTGAACATCCTAAACCTCTATTGGGGAGACAGCAATCAGTAGATCACTATCTACCAGTCACGGACAGATGACTGGTAGATCTCAGTCTGGGCTGGCTGACTCACCATTCCAGAGCATCAAACAGAGTGCAATGCAGAGGGACTACTTGTAAGGTTGGATCTGTAGTAGGGAATAAGAGCCACATAAGCGGATGCCTCCTCAGTGATGCTGGATCCTGTCCCATACGGAGTGATACCAACTGCATCTCTTATCCTGGCTAGCGGTCTCCAAAGTGGTGCCCGCAGCAGGAAAGAAGAGATATTCAGGTCAGTGATAAGCAATACACTGGGCATAATAGTATAGGGCTGTTTCACACTGAGACGCTGCAGGTAAACCACAAAACATCCTTGTGAAAGCAGCCTTATAGGGTGCTCAGAACAGTAAGGCCCCTTTCCCACATACGGACCGTTTGTCCGTTTTTCATCCATCCGTTAACGGATGAAAAATGGACATCGATGCATCTCTATGTAAAAACGGATGACAACGGATGATCATTCATTTGCATCCGTTTTCATCCGCCTCCGTCAACATCCTTTTTTGAATAGATGAAAGTCTTATTTTTCATCCGTCAAAAAAACGGGTCGGACGAAAAACGGATGTAAACAGACGAATGGTCCGTTTTTGCATGAAAAAATAACTACAGGACTCAAGTAGTTAAGGACTAAAAAAAAAACGAATGAAAAAACGGATGAAAAACTGATGTAAACTTCATCCGTTTTTTTCTTTGAAAAAAGTGACTGAACTCAAACAAATGGTCTGTATGTGTGAAAGGACCCTAAGGCCTCATGCACACAGGAAGTTTTTTGACGTTTTTACAGGTGCTGTTTTCAGCTGCAGACATTTTTTTTCTACAGTGAATAAACCCTCCATCATGTTATCTTATGTGTTCATGCACACAAAGGCTGTTAGCAACTGTTTTGAGCAGTGACGTTTTTGAGCTGTAAAATAAAAACCCAAAAACCCATGACCAGAGGGTTCTGAGAGACGTTTTTCAGCTGTAAAAATGCTCTGATGCCCAAAAACACTCACTAACGCTCAATAACACCACTCACCAACATTTTTGGATGTTTTGTATCCATTGAAAAAAAAAAACGCCCAAAAACGCCAGCACTAAAAAACGCTCACTAACACTCATTAATGTTCAACAAAGCCGTCGCAAAAACGCTCAAAAAAGCTGAAAAAAACACTGATAAGCTAGTGACATTTTTAGGACTGTTTTAAAATGTCCTGTGTGCATGAAGCCTAAGGGTTAATTTACATTTGAAGTTTTGGGTTGGTAAAACCTCATAGTTAAGACATGTTTTTATCAACCATGCCCAAACCACACCCCCTTTAGCTGCAGTGGCCAGGGGTGTACACATGTTGCAGCCGCAGCAGGAGTTATACACCCTGTCAAGGTTGGTGGGTGTAGCACCTGCCAGGCATGATCCATTTAAGTGAATGAGGCCACTCTGCAAGTGCCATGCAACCTTGTGCAGTACAGCAAACAAGAGTTTAAAGTAGGCAGTGTTGTGTTGCTTTCTCACCATCTGCTTTAACCCCTTGGACCCTGCAGAAGCATGCAGTTGTGGGGCACTTGCAGAGTGGCCTCATTTACTTGAACGAGTCATGATTCACAGGCGGTAGCATCCACTATGGTAGTACAGCAATTACAGGTTTAAATCAGGTGTGAGTAGGCGGCACTGTGCCCAGTGATCTTTGACTTCTCCCATGTTGTTCAGGTAGATCTCCATCTCTTTAAGGTTGCCTACCACTGCTCTATTGTATAGGTCCTCCTGATTATACATTATTGGCTGTTTCACCTTTTTATCATAAAGGCATAAGTTATAGCAGCTAAATATAAATATGCAACAGTAGACAAGCAAAAGACTATCTTGTTATCAATTAAATATATTTTGAACTAGAATGGTAGATCTATTGTTGTGACTGAACACGAGACTCAAAATATTGAAGCATTTACTGCCTACTGACATAAGCCAGGTATAACTTTATGTATGCTTACTGTTTACTGTATGCAGAACCCCCTCCAGATCCTCTTTATACTTATCTGAGCCTGATCTCAATCCACCAATGTGCACAAGAGCAGTGACTCTCTCAGCTTTTTCACTTGTTATTGACTCAGAGACAGCAAGGGGAGTCATTGGCTTCTGCTGCTGTCAATCACAGCCAGTGAGGGGGGAGCAGGGGACGGGGCTGAGCTAACAAATGTGTCAATGGGCTTGGGAGTGAGCATGCACAATTGCCCCCAGAGCAAGTGGCTTGCTATAGGGGCACTCGGCGGGGGGAGGGCAGCCAGGAGAGCTGGCGGGGGACCCAAGAAGAGAAGGATTGCACAGAGCAGGTAAGTATACCATGTTTTTTATGTTAATAAAAAACAATTTGAGCATGTACAATCATGTTAAGACAACATCAATTATATTTTAACATTATTTATGACCTATTACTTCTCCTCCTGTGGGCAGATATGACAGTCATTTAAGATTGGCTATGTAGTTTTCTTACTAGTGCAAATTATAAGAATAGAGACCGGGAACAGGAGTGTGTTAATAGTAATGAATAAAAAGTGTAGTATTCGCTCACATGTAGTAAAAGATAACAAGCAAGCGAGATTCTCCACAGCTCTGCAGAAAGGGCAATAGGCAGCAGTCCCAGGATTTTCAGTTTGCTGCTCATCCGTTAAAAGCCAGCACTGTCAAATTGGATTCTGTACTGTCAATGATGATGAGTGGCATAAAAGGCTGGAGCCATTGTTTATAATTGCACCTTATAATATTGGATGAGTTTGGGTATACTGTTGGTCGCTAACATTTATAATTGTGTATTTTAAAGGAAGAGCTGTACAGTGGTTTCCAAAAATCTAAGAGTGCCTTGGATAATATATTGTTTCACTTATGTGTAGGAGGGTTTCACCACTATTATAAAAGATTCATACATTATAGATATAGTAGCCCTGCACTTTTTTTGCATTATAGGTCTATTTTTATATAGGCCATTGTAAGCTTGGGTTCAAAACATATATTGTTGGGATTAATCTGAAAAAGTAGCAGCTTCTCTTTCCACTCATACTTATGGGTATACATATTGTGACCCCGTGCTACTCTGTAAAATGGTGGTCTAGGTCATATTTTGTTGGAAACAAGCACACTGATGGCACA
>BLSH010470445.1:168971-186311 GCA_018402905.1 Glandirana rugosa
CTTCGTCCACCTGGCTTCCGCACTTCTGCTGCTCGGGGTCGCCTCGTTCCACTAACTGAGTAGTCGTACCGTCTTCATCTCACAGCAGTTTTAGGCCCCCATCCACCACAAATTAGGTTCCCGCGGTAAACCAAAGCTTAGATACATAAAACAACCAAAGCTACCGGTCGTAAAATCTTACCTGGTCATGGGACAAGTAGGATGGGTCACAAAGCCCCTCGTTGTTCCAACGCCTAAAGGTTCGAAAACGATAGCAAACAAACCGTCGGCACCACTCTACGTATTCGTCAACTTTGACCTCCGCCCAATCCGGTAGACCAAAGTCTAAGTTATTCTATTGAATCTGAAACCAGATGGCCTAACCCGCCTCCAGTTTCAACTGCTTATGCATCTCACCACGGCTGCCAAACAAACGATAGCAAAAGCTTGGAAATCCGCAACCTTATTGCTCCCCGAAACACTGGGTAGGATGAACAGGGTACTGGTCCACTCTAAAATGCTGGCCATCGAAACCAACAAAATACATAGATCCGAAACCAAATGGCGCCCTTGGATTAAACACCACCTACCCCCGGATTTTGACGACACTCTACTTCTGCCATGCTGATGAGTCAATCACCTTGCTCCGCTGGGGCTCGTCGTCTTCACGCCTTCGGTCCACCTGCTTCTTCTCCCCTTGCTACTACTCTTCTCTCACTTTCTCTCTAAACTTTCCTCCACTCCCCCCTGACCTCCTTCTCTCTGGTACTCTATCTCACTGAGTACAGTTTCATGTTGTTACCCTGTTATGTTAATTGCAGCGTTTCCTACCCCTCTGCATCACTTTTGATATGTGCGCAGATGGAGTCCAATGTTAGAAGCTACTTGTGCAGACGGGGCCCTGACCCTGACTCTGAAACAGTCTCGATACCATCTTGATTATAGAATGTCACTTAGCTGTTTCGCTGCTCAGCAGGTCATAACCTTACACCATCCTTTGATTCAAAGTGGGTGTGCCCGGGCACGTATTATCCTGGACACAGCTAGACCCCATCGGGGTGTCCAGGAGCACAACTCCATTGATTCCGCTTGCCCCCACCCTACCCAATAAGTATTTCGTTTCAACAGGCCCCTGTCTGCACGGTTAGTCTCATACCAACCTTTGCACCACTATGTCTTGAAAGCTGACTATGTATGTCTTATCTTTGGACTCTCCTATGTACCTATGATGCTGTACCAATATTTTCTCTCTGTATCATTCTCAAAACTGCAATAAAAACCTTAAACAAGAAAAAAAAAAAAATAAATAAATAAATAAATAAATAAATAAATAAATCAATAAACAAATAGGTAGTGTGATTTACAATACCACCAAGCACCACATACAAGCGCAATTGGCTAGCAATAGGTGTAGTCACTCATCCAAGGTGCATTTTTAAAAAAAAATCAATACCAATTTATTAAAGGAACACTTTTGCAAATGAAGGTAGCCAATTCTATTATGATTAGCAAACACTGGGAAGAGTTAAGGATTCTGTCCCTGGTTACATTAGCCATAGACTATGCCAACCTGAATAACATGCTATCCTGCTTCAAATGGTAGGTGTTAAATACAGGAACCTATTCTTAGTACTTAAATTGTATCTGAGCCAAAAAATGGGATATAATGCAGCTTACCAGTCCATAAATGTGGCAACTGGATTTGTCTTTTTTTCAGGCTTTTCCTTTACTTCCACCAGGTGATCCTACCAGTAACACTTCCCGTCTTAGACTCTTAGTGTGGCAGAGCTCAGTGTCACTCGAGGGCAGGACATTTTTTTCAGGACTACAGAACACATCCCTCTCTTTGCTTCTGTATAGTTTAGTGGGATGTGTTTTTTAGTCCATGGACAGAGCTGTTAACAACGCTAACTGATAACAGTGTAGCATTGTCACAGTGTACAGAAAAGAATCAGCTGTCTAGAGTTCCAACAGGGTCAATAGGTATTTTTTTGAGTTATCGAAGAACAGCAAAACACTTTTAATGGGATATTTACAGACCAAAATGGAGAAAGTATGTGTGTTGTTATGATATAAAAACACTTTCCCAAAAAAACAAAATGCTACATAAAACATACTTTTAATTAAAAAAATAAAATATATAAGGATATTGACTTGTACTAAGTATTCCAAAACACAATGAA
The DNA here is from genome assembly GCA_018402905.1 of Glandirana rugosa. NCBI lineage: Eukaryota > Metazoa > Chordata > Amphibia > Anura > Ranidae > Glandirana > Glandirana rugosa. Next base: position 171,134 of record BLSH010470445.1, read on the forward strand.
AGAAAATTAAAATGAGTGATTTAATGTGAGTACAGTGGTACATTAAAACCTAATCATTACTACTTGCATAAAGCACAATAACATCGGAGCCCACTATGATCTTCATGCAGACATGCTAGCTTGTATTACAGCAGGAATCCTCTTCAGTGTCCTAGCTTTAAGTCTCATATTATTATAAAACATGTTAGCATCTCCCTTGTGTTAAGTAATTTCAATTATTTCAGGAATTAACAGCTTTAAGAAAAAAACATTAGATTTTCAAAATTCACCCAAAACTCTGTATTTTCCATTTAAATATACACTATGTATGAGTGTCTATTAGTTTAAATGTAAATACCTAATGTATATAATATGATCATGTTGTGATATCATAACGCTGTCTGCCTTTGTAATGTTCTTTTTATTCATTTAACTGCATGACTCCAAAATGATGTACATTTGCTTAACATAATAATTTTATTATGTAAATGTTGCATATGTATATTTAGATAACTTTGGGATATAAAAAATGGAAACCAAAAAGAGCAAAAGCATATAAAAATGTAATTATCTGACACTGATCTTCTTCACATTGCATCACTGAAATTTCATTTTTAAGAATGAGTTATTGCGTGGCAAATTCACAAAGGTGAGCTGTGTGTTGTTCAAGCTTTGGGCTTGTGTGATCGATGCCTAATCCTTTTTAATTTAAATGTCAAGTCTTGCGGAACATTACTTTTTTGTTTCTATACATGCAAATACTCCTTCACATGCATGCAAACATGTCACCTATCAATAGGTGCTAAAGTGACATTCCATAATCAGTTAATTAATTACAGATATGGATGGACTCTGTCATACTGAATCCTCCATTAGCTTCCTAAATCTCTTTGGGTGGATCTTTAGTAACTTTAAAGTCTGCATTAATACACACATGACATGATACAATAAAGCAACATAATATCCTTTTAAAAATACTTTATTTAAAATCAATCCCTAAACTCCAGTTCAGTGACTTTGCCTAAACTGAGATGATGTCATCAATCTGTTGAGGATAAGAGGAACTATTTCCTCTGTCTCCTCTCCCCTATTGGTAATTTTGCAACATTGTAACTTTGCACATAGGTCGGAAGCTGCAGCAGGGGCTGTTCTATAAACAATAATGTGCAGAACCTCTATACAAACATATACACATACAGTATCTCACAAAATGAGTACACCCCTGACATTTTTGTAAATATTTTATTAAATCTTTACATGTGACAACACTGAAGAAATTACACTTTGCTACAATATAAAATAGTGAGTGTACAGCTTGTATAACAGTGTAAATTTGCTGTCCCCTCAACACACAACCATTAATGTCTAAGCTGCTGGCAACAAAAGTGATTATACCCCTAAGTGAAAATGTCCAAATTGGGCACAATTGGCCATTTTCCCTCCCCGGTGTTATGTGACTCATTAGTGTTACAAGGTCTCAGGTGTGAATGGGGAGCAGGTGTGTTAAATTTGGTGTTATCACTCTCACTCTCTCATACTGGTCACTGGGAGTCCAACATGGCACCTCATGGCAAAGAACTCTGAAAAAAAGAAGTGTTGCTCTATATAAAGATGGCCTATGCTATACGAAGATTGCCAAGCCCCTGAAACTGAGCTGAAGCACAGTGGCCAAGACCATACAGTGGCTTAACAGGACAGGTTTCACTCAGAACAAGCTTCGCCATGTTCGACCAAAGAAGTTGGGGGCACGTACTCAGCATCATATCTGTCTTTGGGAAATAGACGTATGAGTGCTGCCAGCATTGCTGCAGAGGTTGAAGGGGTGGGGGGTCAGCCTGTCAGTGCTCAGACCATACGCCGCACACTGCATCAAATTGGTCTGCGTGGCTGTCATCCCAGAAGGAAGCCTCTTCTAAAGATGATGCACAAGAAAGCCCGCAAACAGTTTGTTGAAGACAAGCGGACTAAGGAAAAGGATTACTGGAACCATGTCCTGTGGTCTGATGAGACCAAGATAAACTTATTTGGTTCAGATGGTGTCAAGCGTGTGTGGCAGCAACCAGGTGAGGAACACAAGACAAGTGTGTCTTGCCTACAGTCAAGCATGATGGTGGGAGTGTCATGGTCTTGGGCTGCATGAGTGCTGTCCGCACTGGGGAGCTACAGTTCATTGAGGGAGCCATGAATGCCAACATGTACTGTGACATACTAAAGCAGAGCATAATCGCCTCCCTTTAGAGACTGGGCCGCAGGGAAGTATTCCAACATAACAACCTCAAACACACCTCCAAGACAAACACTGCCTTGCTAAAGAAGCTGAGAGTAAAGGTGATAGACTGGCCAAGCATGTCTCCAGACCTAAACCATATTGAGCATCTGTGGGACATCTTCAAATGGAAGGTGGAGGAGTGCAAGGTCTCTAACATCCACCAGCTCTGTGATGCTGTCATGGAGGAGTGGAAGAGGACTCCAGTGGCAACCTGTGAAGCTCTGGTGAACTCCATGCTCAAGATGGTTGAGAAAGTGCTGGAAAATAACGGTGGCCACACAAAATATTGACACTTTGGGCCCAATTTGGACATCTTCACTTGGGGGTGTACTCACTTATGTTACCAGCGGATTAGACATTAATGGCTGTGTGTTGAGTTATTATGAGGGGACAGCAAATTTACACTGTTATTCAAGCTGTACACTCACTACTTTACTTTGTAGCAAAGTGTCATTTCTTTAGTGTTGTAACATGAAAAGATATAATAAAATATTTACAAAAATGTGAGGGGTGTACTCACTTTTGTGAGATACTATGTATATATGAAAAACACAATATGTGTATATGAATCATATGTAAAGCAATAAAGTTATATTAACCGTGATGTTATATTGAATCAAAAAAGTCCCAGAATAAAGTATATTCAAATGAGAAAAAATGAATATCAATGAAAATAAACCAAATGCCCTCTTAGGATGTGCCTTTGCACAAAATACATTGAGGCTGGATTATGCGCTGATGCCACACCACCATTTCTGGGGATCGGAATTGGTGGCCATCTTAGTAAGTAGAGTTGAGCGAACACCTGGACGTTCGGGTTCGGCGGGTTCGCAGAACTTTCCATAAACGTTCGGGTTCGGTACCGAACCTTATCCGAACTTTACCCCGGACCCTGAACCCCATTGAATTCAATTGGGACCCAAACTTTTGGGCACAAAAATGACTGTAAAATGTCCTGGAAAGTGCTAGAGGGCTGCAAAAGGAAGAAAAATGGGAGATGTTATTAGATCTGCAATCTGTCCCTTTAGATCATTCTGTAATGCAGGATGAGAGATCGTTCTGTAATCAGATTGTTCTGTAATGCAGGATGAGAGATCGTTCTGTAATCAGATCTTTCTGTAATGCAGGATGAGATGTTATAGATCTACAATCTGTCCCTCAAAGCAGTAGTAGTAATCTCTACCTAGTTATTATGACTGCAAACTGTCCCTCACAATCTGTCCCTCACAGCGCCGGCAGCATCCTCTCCCTACACTAACCTAAGAGCATGTGACATGCAGCACTTTGACTCCAGCCTCATATAGAGGCTGGGTCACATGATGCACTGGCCAATCACAGCCATGCCATTAGTAGGCATGCCTGTGATGGCTTCTAGGGAAAACTAGTGAAACGCTTGTTGATTGGCTGCCCTGCAGCTATTCAACAAGCGTGATAAAATACCAGAACCCAGAACCCGAACCCGAACGTTTTCTCAAACGTTCGGGATCGGATTTGGGACACGGACACCCGAAAGTTCTGTACGAACCCCAACGTTACAGTTTGGGTTCGCTCAACTCTATTAGTAAGTGAATTTGAATTGCTGTTTTTATATTCCTTGTTTTCCTTTTGGATGTATCTTATTTTATGTGGATCCTTTACATTTTATTACATTGCTACACTATATGAAACCCTCTGGTATGACTCTGTGTGGTGATCACCCTATTTCCACACAGCCCTTGTATGCACAGTGTGACACTTCCCTCTGGCATACGTCGGAACTTTGGACACCTGTAGACCTAATTAGCAGTTGGATGGTTGTGTATGTGGGGCTGGGAGTTTCTATCTGATATTGGAGCACTGCGTGCTGCTAATGGCAGCATAGAATCTGGTGAGTGCATCATTAGCACTGTGCACAAGTGGTGGTGTGTTAAGATTCAAGGTGGAAGGTTTTCTTTGAACACTGGGAGACACACCTTTTCCTCTCATTGCTATACATTTTTTTTCTCATTGGAATACACTTTATTCTGGGACTTTTTTTATTCAATATATCATCACAGTTAATAAGACTTAATTGCTTTACATATGATTATTTTTTTCATATATATATATATATATATATATATATATATATATATATATTATACACAGTATGTGTGCAGAGGCACTGCACATTATTGTTTTAGTTTATGTTTTAGTTGGGTTTTGTATGTAGACCTATTGCTAAATGCCTCCTCTATACCTTTAGCACCGACTTCTCCTTTACTAGGGGCTGTTCTATACTTGGGATTTGTGAACAGAGGCAAGAATGACACAGACACTGGTATTTACACGACTGGGTTGCTAGGCAGCTTCGGCTCCTTCCTGCATCTCCTCCTGTTGGGCGACAGCTTCTTCCTTGGCAGCTTCATCCTGCATCTCGGGCTTCGCGCTGGATTCCTCCTCGGCAGCTTCCCTTCTCCTTCCTTCGGTGGCCAATATGATCACTTCTCCTCTCAGCCAATCGGGTCTTAAGACCCACTTCCTGATTGGCCGGGAGGAGAATATTAATTCGCTATTGTCACACAACTGGGTGGACACAGTACTCTACGCCCCGAGCCCACCCTTTTTTGAAGCCAATTAGAGCCTCAGGCTCTAATCATTAGAAATTCATTACAACACAGCTAGAATCACAAGAATTCAGTCTGATCGTCTCAACATTTGTGATAAGGGGTGTGGCCATTACTCAGCTCTGCCAGCACAGAACACTAAAGTCTAGAGGCAGGAAGCTGCATTTGCATTGTGAGAAAACTATATATTTAAGCTATGTTCAAGCAAACATCAGTTACATGTCATAACATGCAGGGTAAAGGACTATACAGAGATACATACAGTAGGTGGACATTGTGCAAGCACTGCTTAGGGTCATTAGATAAATGTTGATATTTGTCTTCATGTGAACCTGACATGAAAAATATAAAAAGTGATTCAAGGATCTGTGGATGAAAATACAAAGGCATTATTAACACTGCTTATAATTATAGATGACAGTAATAAGTAGAAATAACTTTTACAAAATGCTGTACGCTATTAAGTAATAAACAAGGGACTGCTGAACAATAGATTTTTTACTGAGCATACAATGGGACAGATGCTGCTTCATTTATAAAGAATCTTCTTTAGGCTGTTAATTAGCTTTGTCACTCAGCTGTCGCACATCACATTATTGAGCTCTTCCATATTTGTGATTCTTTAAACTAACATCTTGACTTTGCCGGCAGGTGTGTTAATATTCTGGTGACATGAGAAGAATGTATTATCTTTCATGTAGCTTTTTGTGAAATCTAGTAGGAACTACTGTATGTTTAGATTACCAAAACATTGTCTGAGGGGCACTTTCAATTATAAGTACCAAAAATCTACTTAACCTTAATTGTAATTTATTAGATATGTATTCTGTTTATAAAAAAATCTAAAACTCAAAGCTTATAAAAAAAAACCCATAAAATGAATATACTGTACATAGGAATTGATGCACTAAAACTGGAGAGTGCAAAATCTGTTGCAGCTGTGCATTGGTTGCCAACCATCTCCTAACAGCTTGTTCAATTAAAGTGATTGTAAAGGGGTTTTTTTTTCTTCTTTTTTTTTTAAATAACAAACATGTTATATTTACCTCCTCTGTGCAGTTGGATTTGGACAGAACAGCCTGGATCCTCACTCTTCTCGGGTCCCTCTTTGCTGCTCCTGGCCCCTCCTCCCATTGAGTGCCTCCTCAGCCAGCAGCTTGTTACAGGGGGCACCCGAGCTGAGTCAGAGCTCCATGTGTCCATTCAGACACGGAGACCAAACCTGGTCCCATCCCCTCTCTTTCCTGATTGGCTGACTGACTTTGACAGCCGTGGGAGCCAATGGCGCTGCTGCAGTGTCTCAGCTAATCAGGAGGAGGGTCCTGGATGGCTAAGACACTCGTGGACATCGCTGGAGAGAGAAGGGGCTCAGGTAAGTAAGGAGTTTTGTAGTGAGGCAGATGGACCTTGAATCTGAACTGAGAGACTAGTTCACCAACAGGATCACTTTGCCTGTGATGGGCAGCTCATGTCAGTGAGAGGAGTAGAATTGGCTGGGTGGAGTCTGATGTGTGAACTCTTTTCCCATTAGTCCTGCCTCCCATATTAATCATTGTTGCCAAAATATGGGCATTGTCATATTCGGATAATAATGCCATCCATCAATTCTGTCCCTTTATTTTCATTCAGCTTTCAGCCAGGGTAATCTACTTTCTGGCAGCTAAAATGGGCTAATATAAGCCATTGGCAGCCTCCCCCTGTAAGCCAGCTCAGAGTTGGCTTTGATTAACACCAGTTTCTTAATCTGAATCTGAACAGTAATTATTTAATGGGTTAGTTCACATTTAGCAAAGTTGCATATGCAGGTAAGAGGCATCTGTAAATTAAAAATAAACTGTTTAGCTTTGACCAAAATTAAATAATGCCCTTGCTATAGGTGTAGGCTATTTACATACCCCCTGAAGCCTGGCTTAAAAACTGATAGACATAGCATCACCCTATCCTGCCGTGTTGCTAAGATGTTGCTAAGGCACTCCTAGCCAAGTCAAAATCCCTTTCATGCACTTTCCCTCCCCTTTCACAGTAACTCTGAGCTCAGCAAAGGTGGTGCTACACATGTGCAGGGGTTTGAGAGCCCACTCCTATGATTATGGGATTGACAGTAATGGACGTGGGTGTCTTATTAACTTCCTAGCAACAAGGCAGGGTGGGGGTGCCATCTCTGGGAGTTTTTCAGGCAGGTCTCAGGAGGTATCTTTGTGACCTACAACTATTGCAAGGGCATTGGTCAATCTTAGTCAAAGTCTGCACAGTTTATTTTATCTACAGGTGCCCCTAACCTGCATAGACAGTTTTTTGGTAATGGCAACTAACCCTTTTAGAATATGTCAAACATAGCAACAGGCTCATAAAGTGACATTAGTATGACCTACCTGAATTTGTCTCATGTTTTGCTATTGTTACCGAAAATGTTGTAAATGCTTCTCTGAACAAGGCTCAGGTAGTTTTAAAGGGACATACTTTCAAAAAAGTTGTAAATGCTTTATTAAATTCCCCAAATTAAATTGGAGCTAGTTTATACATACTTTTGAACAAACCTAAATGCATGTTGAGGGGAAAATACTGAGAATTTAACCACTTCCTGCCCAGCCTATAGCAAAATGACAGCCAGGCGTTGGTTCCGTTATCCTGACTGGATGTTATATGACATCTATAAGCATAACCCGCACATCATGGTGATTGGTGGTGCGGTGTGTCAGTCTGACACACCGCATTACCAATCTCAGTAAAGAGCTTCCATTGGAATCTATTTACCATGTAATCAGCCGTGACCAATCACGGCTTGTCACAGTGTAAACAGGAAGAGCCGTTTATAGGCTTTTCCTCTACTTGCGTCTGCGGCTCTCCTGACAGGGGGGTCTGCACTGATTGTTTATTAGTGCAGCCCCCCTAAGATCGTCAACAAGGACCACCAGGGAGCCCACCAGGACCACCAGGGAATGCCCACCCAGGGACCACCAGGGAAGCCCACCCTGACCAAGAGGGAGTCCACCCTAGATCACCAGGTGAGGGGCACAATGCCCAACATGGATGGCACCCAGGACCACCAGGGAATGCCTCCAAAAAAGTGCCATGTGTCATTGCCACCTATCAGTGCCCATCAGTGCCCATCCATGCCACCTATCAGTTCCCACCAGTGCCACCTATCAGTGCCCATCTGTGCCCAATGCCACCTATCAGTGACCATCAGTGAAGCCTATGAGTGCCCATCAGTGCTGCCTATGAGTGCCCATCAGTGCCACCTATGAGTGCCCATGAGTGCCGCTTATCAGTGCCACCTATCAGTGCCCATCAGTGCTGCTTATCAGTGCCGCCTATCAGTGCTGCATATAAATGCCTCATCATCAGTGCCACCTCATCAGTGCTACCTCATCAGTACCAATCAGTACTGCCTCATCAGTGCCCATGAGTGTAGCCTCATCAGTGCCCATCAGTGATGGAAAAAATTTACTTATTTACAAAGCTTTGTGACAGAAACAATGAAAAACATTTTTTTCAAAAATTTCGGGCTTTTTTATTTGTAGCGCAAAAAATAAAAACCCCAGAGGTGATCAAATACCACCAAAAGAAAGCTCTATTTGTACGAAAAAAATGATAAAAACTTTGTTTGGGTACAGTGTCGCATGACTGCGCAATTGTCATTCAAAATGCGACAGCGCTGAAAGGTGAAAATTGGTCTGGGCGGGAAGGGGGGTAAGTGTGTGGTATTGAAGTGGTTAAAGCACCAGTATATACACAGAAGAAAAACATAATTTAAAAATGTGCATAATCGTTATTGACATCAATCTATTTAAAAAATGCTCATTGCACTACATACATTTAAAAGCATATAAAATAAGTGTAATCCATCACTTAAATACTGCAAATGTGTGCAAATTAACCAGATGCCGACCGGCTGTCGTGGCTTGACGGCCGCAACTTGGCTCGTTATCGCAAACTGCTGTCACCAGATGGCTGCTGCGAGACCGCATGCTCACTGTGTTCCGGGGGGCCAGGGAGCAGGTAGGGCAGACTTGATCTCTGCCGGCTACCTGCGATCACCCCCCGGAGTGACAGAACGGGGGTCTGTGTATGTAAACACGGATCTCTGTTCTGACAGAGGGGGAAGGGATGTGATCACAAGCTTCCTGTATATGGAAGCCGTGATCACTCCCCCTGCCAGTCCAGCCCCCATACAGTTAGAACACACTGAGGGAACACAGTTAGAGCGCCCCCTGCAGGTTAACCGCTTCACTGCCAGTGGTAATAACACAGTAATCAACGCAATTTTCATAGCATTGATCGCTGTATAAATCCAATGGTCCCAAAAAAGTGTCAAAATGGTCCGACATGTCCGCTGCAATATCGCAGTCCTGCTAAAAAATGCAGATCGCTGCCATTACTGCCATAAATAAATAAATTAAAAATAAAAACCCCCATAAATTAACCACTTCCATACAGGACACTTACACCCCCTTCCTTCCCAGACCAATTTTCAGCTTTCAGTGCTCTCACACTTTAAATGACAATTACTCAGTCATGCTGCACTTTACCCAAACAACATTTTTTTTATCATTTTTTTCTCACAAATAGAGCTTTCTTTTGGTGGTATATAATCACTGCTGAGTTTTTTATTTTTTTCAACATAAGCGAAAAAGTAGCAAACATTTTGAAAAAAAAAAAAAAACCTTTTTTTTTAGTTTGTATTGAAAAATTTTGCAATTCTTCATAAATTTGAGCCATAATTTATACTGCTATGTATCTTTGGTAAAAATAACCCAAATTAGTGGATATTATTTATTCGCTGTGAAAGTTATAGAGTCTACAAGCTATGGTGTGAATCATTGAAAATTGATCACACCTTATGTACTGACCACCTATCTCATTTCTTGAGACCCTAACAAGCCAGGAAGTTACAAATAACCCCCAAATGACCCCTTTTTGGAAAGTAGACATTCCAAGGTATTTAGTAAGGGGCATGGTGAGTTTTTTGAAGTTGTAATTTTTTTCCCACAATTCTTTGCAAAATGAAGATTTTTTTTTTCACTTTTGAAGGCCCTGGAGCACCAGGACAATGGAATTGCCCACAAAATGACCCAATTTTGGAAAGCAAACACCCTAACGTATAATCTATGAGGCATAATGAGTCTTTTGAATGGTTAAGTCTTTGAAAAACGCAGAAAGAAAATAAAAACTCTTTTATTTTTACACAAAGTGGTCAAATTATAAGATATTTCTAACACATAGCATGTACATAGCAAAAATTACACCCCAAAATACATTCTGCTGTTCGTCCCGAGTATGGCAATACTACATGTATGAGACTTTTACACAGCCTGGCCACATAGAGAGGTCCAACCTGCAGGGAGCACCATCATGCGTTCTAGGAGCATAAATTACACATAAAATATCCTAATGACCTATTACAGTTTTGAAGGTCCTGAAGCACCAGGACAGTGGAATTACCCACAAAATTACCCCATTTTGGAAAGCAAACACCCCAACGTATATTCTATGAGGCATTATGAGTCTTTTGTACGGTTCATTTTTTTCCACAAGTCTTTGGAAAAAGTGGAAAGAAAATGAAAACGTATTTTTTTTACACAAAGTTGTCAATTTATATGATATTTCTAACACATAGCATGTACATAGCAAAAATTACACCCCAAAATATATTCTGCTACTCGTCCTGAGTATGGCGATGCCCCACGTGTGAGACTTTTACACATCCTGGCCACATAGAGAGGTCCAGCATTGAAGTAGTACCTTCAGGCGTTCTAGGAGCATAAATTACACATCTAATTTCATTCCTACCTATCACATTTTTGAAGGTACTGGTGCACCAGGACAGTGGAATTGCGCACAAAATGACCCCATTTTGGAAAGCAAACACTCCAATGTATATTTTATGAGGCATGGGCTGCAGATACGTACTTGGGTACTCTGATGGGCTGGTAAAAGGTACTTGGGTACTTTGATGGGCTGGTAAAAAGTTCTCGGGTACTCTGATGGGATGGTGACAGGTACTCAGTTACTCAGATGGTCTGGTGCCAGGTACTTGGGTACTCAGATGGGCTGGTGACAGGCACTCGGGTACTCAGATGGGCTAGTGACAGGTACTAGGGTACTCAGATGGGTTGGTGACAGGTACTCAGGTACTCAGATGGGCTAGTGACAGGTACTAGGGTACTCAGATGGGCTAGTGACAGGTACTCAGATGGACTGGTGACCGGTACTCGGGTACTCTGATGAGCTGGTGACAGGTACTCGGGTACTCAGAAGGGTTGGTGACAGGTACTCGGGTACTCTGATGGGTTGGTGACATGTGCTCGGGTACTCTGATGGGCTGGTGACAGGTACTCAGGTACTCTTATGGGCTGGTGACAGGTACTCAGGTACTGTGATGGGTTGGTGACAGGTACACGGGTAATCTGAAAGGTTGGCGACAGGTACTCGGGTACTCTGATGATCTGGTGACAGGTGTTCGGTACCCAGATGGGCTAGTGACAGGTACCCGGGTACTCTGATGGGCTAGTGACAGGTACTTGGATACTCAGATGGGCTAGTGACAGGTACTAGGGTACTCAGATGGGCTAGTGACATGTACTAAGGTACTCAGATGGGCTAGTGACAGGTACTCAGATGGACTGGTGACAGGTACTCAGGTACTCTGATGGGCTGGTGACAGGTACTCGAGTACCCGGATGGTCTGGTGACAGATACTTAGGTACTCTGATGGGCTGGTGACAGGTACTCGGGTACTCTGATGAGCTAGTGACAGGTATTTGTGTACTCAGAAGGGTTGGTATCCGGGTACTCTGATGGGTTGGTAACAGGTACTTGGGTACTCCTATGGGCTGGTGACAAGTACTCGGGTACTCTGATGGGCTGGTGACAGGTACTTGGGTACTCAGATGGGCTAGTGACAGGTACTCGGGTACTCTTATGGGCTGGTGACAGGTACTCGGGTACTGTGATGGGCTGGTGACAGGTACTTGGGTACTCAGAGGGGTTGGTGACAGGTACTCAGGTACTCAGATGCGTTATTGAAAGGTGCTCAGGTACTCTGATGGGCTGGTGACAGGTACTTGGGTATTCTGATGGGCTGGTGACAGATACTCGGGTACTCTGATGGGTTGATGACAGGTACTCAGATACTCTGATGTGCTGGTGACAGGTACTCGGGTACTCTGATGGGCTGATGACAGGTGCTTGGGTACTCTGATGGGCTGGTGACAAGTACTCGGGTACTCTGATGGGCTGGTGACAGGTACTCGGGTACTCTGATGGGCTGGTGACAGGTACTTGGGTACTCTGATGGGCTGGTGGCAGGTACTCAGGTACTCTGATGGGCTGGTGATAGGTACTCGGGTACTCTGATGAGCTGGTGATGGGTACTTGGGTACTCTGATGGGCAGATGACAGGTACTCGGGTACTGTGATGGGCTGGTGACAGGTACGTGGGTACTCTGATGGGCAGGCGACAGGTACTCTGGTACTTTGATGGACAGGTGACAGGTACTCGGGTACTTTGATGGGCAAGTGACAGGTACTCGGGTACTTTGATGGGTAGGCTACAGGTACTGAGGTACTTTGATGGGCAGGTGACAGGTACTCGGGTACGTTGATGGGCAGGTGACAGGTACTCTGATGGGCAGGTGACAGATGCCCTGATGGGCTGTGACAGGTACTTTGATGGGGTGGTGACAGGTACTCTTTACTACTGGGGGGCAATCAGTGTGATTGGTGCACATAGTGAGCAGTAACGAGCTGTTACTGCTATCTCCTCCTTACACACGATCGGTGTGTGAAGAGGAGAACCCGGTAACAGCTCGTTACCGCAGATCCTTGTCACTCTGTGACGGGCTGTGATTGGACACAGCCGGTCACATGGTAAAGAGCCAATATCATTGGCTCTTTACCCTGATGGGGGTTGGGCTTTGTCTGAGGGACAAGCCCGAACCCCGATCGCCGCGCTACACGCCCCCCGGGGCACGCACAAGCGGCATGCATGCCGCTGTTTGTCATTGTCGGAAGTGACCGGCTGTGGTAGGACACAGCCGGTCACGTGGTAAAGAGCCAATTTAATTGGCTCTTTATCCCGATCATGGAAGGCCGGGGTCCCGAGGGATACGGCCAATCCCCGATCACCGCGATGTGGGCCCCTGGGGGCCCGCAGAGCGCCGAAAATGGGAGGATGTCAAATGTCGTCCACCCAGGATGGGGAGTGCACCTTTCCGGCGTATTATTACTATACGCCGGTAAGGAAGGGGTTAATTATCATCACATGTAAATGCGGCAACTTTTGCGCAAACCAGTCAATAAACAGCGATAAGAATATAAATCGACCAAAACTAATGAAAACATTTTTTTTTTGTATTTTTTTTTATATGTATTATAGCAAAAAGTAAGAAATCGTTGCTCTTTTTTGTTTATAGCGGTAATCAGAAATGACGCAGAGGTGATCAAATACCACCAAAAGAAAGCTCTATTCGTGGGAAAAAAAGGACGCAAATTTAGTTTGGGTACAACGTCGCACAATGCAGTGTCGAATTGCAAAAAGTGCTCTGGTCCTAACATGGGAAATTCTTCCGGGGCTGAAGTGGATATTCATACCATCTGTGTTGTCTAGTTACCAAAAAAGTCTGCCTGCTCTTAAAGTGTAACTATAGGCAGAACCTTTTTTTTAGTTTTGGATAGAGTAGAGATGGATTAGAATGCTTGTCAGTTTCTCTTTCTGTCTGTGGCCCCGTTAAGGAGACTCACCCTCTCTATTTATCCTGTTTACCATTATCATCAAGTGATGGGAAATCTCCACACTGAGACACAGATGACGAAAAAAATCTGACAGGGCTTATAACCTTCCTTGCTCTATAAAAAATGAAAAAAAAAAGTTTTACCTATAGCTCTACTGTAAGGGTATGTCCTATGCTATCAAACAAGCACTGCATATTATTTACTTTGAATGCTTGTCCACCTAGGATATTTAAAGTCAGCATACCTAGAGGAGCATTGACAATGTTTTATCTGAAATAAGATTTTAACCACCTCAATACTGGGCACTTTCACCCCCTTCCTTCCCAGACCAATTTTTAGCTTTCAGTGCTCTTGCATTTTGAATGACAATTACTCAGTCATGCTACACTGTACCCAAATGAATTTTTTATCATTTTCTTCACACAAATAGAGTTTCTTTTGGTGGTATTTATTTACGACTGAGTTTTTTATTTTTTGCGATCTAAGCGAAAAAAGAGCGAAAATTTTGAAAAAAAAAAAAAATTCTACTTTCTGTTTTTAAAAAAATGCAATAAAATCTGATTTTATCAAAAACTTAGGCCAAAATGTATTCTGCTACATGTCTTTGGTAAAAAAAATCCTGATAAGTGTATGTTAATTGGTTTGTGTGAAAGATTTAGAGTCTACAAGCTATGCTACGCATTATTGAAAATTGATCAATCCTGAGGCACTGATGGCCTATCTCATTTCTTGAGGCCCTAAAATGTCAAGACAGTACAAATACCCCCCAAATGACCCCATTTTGGAAAGAGGACAGTCTGAGGTATTTAGTAAGAGGCATAGTGAATTTTTTGAAGTTACAATTCTCTTCCCACAATGCTTTGGAAAATTAAGAAATATATATATATTTTTTTTCTTCACAAAATTGTCACATTTACAAGTTATTTCTCACATACGGTATAGACATACTTGCAATTACACCCCAAAATACATTCTGCTACTCATCCTGAGTATGGCGATACCCCATGTGTGAGACTTTTCCACAGCCTGGCCACATACAGAGGCCCAACATCTAAGTAACACTGTCAGGTGTTCTAAAAGCATAAATTACACATTTCATTTCCTGAGTACCTATCACATTTTTGAAGGCCCTGGAGCACCAGGACAACTGAATTACCCACAAAATTACCCCATTTTGGAAAGAAAACACCCCAATGTATATTCTACAAGGCATAATGAGTCTTTTGAACATGTATTTTTTTTCCACAAGTCTTTGGAAAATGTGGAAAGAAAATGAAAACATTTTTTTTTCCACAAAGTTGTCAATGTATAAGATATTTCTAACACGTAGCATGTACATAGCAAAAATAACATCCCATAATGCATTCTGCTACTCGTCCTGAGTATGACCATACCACATGTGTGATACTTTTCCACAGCCTGGCCACATACAGAGGCCCAACATGTAAGTAGCACCGTCAGGCGTTCTAAAAGCATAAATTGCACATTTAATTTCCTGAGTACCTATCACATTTTTGAAGGCCTTGGAGCACCAGGAGAACGGAATTACCCCCAAAATGACCCAATTTTGGAAAGAATACACACCAATGTATATTCTACAAGGCATAAT
>BLSH010470445.1:190746-205389 GCA_018402905.1 Glandirana rugosa
TCACCCTAGCGCGCCCGCGCACGTGCACGTCGGCGTGCTAGGGTTACGCACGTACGGGGGGGCCTGTACGGCGTAGAGTCTAGCCGTCCACCCGTCACACATGACGGAAGGACTACTGTACTACCGACACAAGTTATTGTCGGTAGTACAGTACATTTCAGTCCGACCCCCCGCCGTGTTGTTGCCTCTAGCTCGCCGGCGCACGGGCGCGTCGCCGCGCTAGGGCTACACGGACACAGGGGGTCTCTGTACCGTTGTTCGATGCAGTCCTCCCGAGACACTAACCGGGAGGACTAGTGTACTGCCGACACGGTTAGTGTTACATGACGGCTGTGATTGGCACAGCTGTCATGTGATCAGGAGGGCCAATCACAGAGCCCTCCTGACGTAGCTTGTTGCCATGTCTCTGGGGGACACAGGCACATCGGGATCGCGCCGCTGCGCGGGCACGCGGCCGCTCGATCTCCGTTGTTGTGCCGCCCCCCAGCCTGACTTTACATGACATGATGGCTGTTATTGAACACAGCCATCATGTCATCAGGAAGGCAGTACACACTGCCCACCTGCCGATCTGAGATGCGGCATGTCCGGGGGGGCATGCACGCATTGGGATCGTGCGGCTGCACGTGCACGCGCCCGCGCGATCCCACTCCTTCTGAATGACGTATATATACGTCATGTCAGAAGGAGGAATCGCCTACCTGGCCGTATATGTGCAGAGGCCAGGTAGGAAGTGGTTAAACAATATCTAGTTTACACTAGAAAACAAGGTTGACCAGTGTAAAATGACTTCCATTATCCTAAAGTTATCCAGTGGCATGGAAAAGAAAAATAAGTCATGCAAAGAATGAAAAGCTTCTAGTTAGTACAGTAAGTATTTCATTGTAGAGTCCCATTACCAAACATTTCTCCAGGTGTCTTTGCTGTAATTTGTATGATAAGGCTAAAATAAATAACTTATATTAATTAGGGTTGTATTTTCATGATAATGAATTATGTCAGTAGTTTTTGCCATGGATCTTACATTTTTCTCAGAAATTATGATGTCACATGTTACTGTAAAATGAAAAGTTGCTTTCAGGAAGAACTTACTGAAAATAAATTGGGTAGCAATTCCTATACTTACGTAACCTCTTTAAAGTATATTGTATCTGGTTATGGAAACGATTTATCATTCCACTCCAGTGAATGTCACAGCAAATGCTGATAGGCAACCTGCTTTATTGTGGAGTCCCCACCAAATGTCACCTTCTTTCATAGTTTGCAGACAAGAACTTCATCTACCTATCAATCAATAGCTAAGCTCTTGTAAGTGAAATATGTTAAAGGTGAAGGTCCTGAGATCCTGCTTTATTCTGTCCCTCACAAGAAAAACAATATGGGTCTAAAAACTGGAGAAAAATATAGAACTGCTAATCATAATAACCAATCATATGCAATGTTTAATTTTCTTATTGTATGGTAGAAAATAAACATTTGGGTTCTGTTTTTTTGCTTTGGTTTTCAGATAGGCAAACAGTTTGACAGCAATAACACTTCTTGACTTTCTTGTCCCAATGCTGAAAAAATATAAAAGAGATGTGTGACTAGTAATATAATTAATATCATTTAGGCATGAACACATTTCTACAACATTAAAGTATATCTATTTTTGTAAAGATTTCACATTTTCAGAAAATTTCCAATAGTTTAAAGTGGTTGTCTACCCTCAAAACACATTTTTACCTACAGGTAAGCCTATAATAAGGATTACCTGTATGTAAAATGAATATCTCCTAAACCTGTACGGTTTAGGAGATATTCCACTTGCATGCAGCCGCTGACGTCACGGCGCATGCTCAGTAATGTGATGGCGAAGGCCCGACGCATAGCGCCGGACCTTGTCGGAAAGTCTGCCGGAATGATAGGCTCCCGCGTGCATACGCGAGAGCGACGTATCGTGGCTCCGGGCACTCTCAGCGCCGGAGCCACGAACCTGGAAGAATCCCCACAGGGAAGATGTCCGCCCCCTCTGCGTGCACCGGGCAACCCTGCGGGAGCTTCATTCTGAGGTAAATATATCATAATGAGCTAGTATGCGTTGCATACTAGCTCATTATGCCTTTCCCTTGCAGGTTTCGTTTTTGGGGTAGACAACCGCTTTAAGCTCCTGCAACATTCTGTTTCACGAGACATCTTGGCACCAGCCTGGAAATGCAGTCACATTATATAAATTACAAGATTTCATAAGTTTCTTTGTTAGTCCTTTTATATATTGTAATGCTTGTTTTTTTGGTCAAATATTTTTTCTGTCGTCAATATTCATGGGACAGAAAATGCATTGCTATCAATGTCCTTGAGATAACATGAATGACAATATTAGTGACTTTTAAATTGCAATTATAATGAACTCATTTTGGAGTGACACTCCATTAGAGTCAGAGAGGACAATGTTGGGATTATGAGTGACACTCCTTCAAAATGAGTTAATGTCACCTGAGACGAGTAGCAAATTTGCAGATCTGATAATAACATTCAGCAAAATGCACCTAAATATGGTTTAACCTTTTGTTCACAAACAGCTACTTCACAATAATGCTGATAAGTGATACATATACCAATAGCCTTTGCAACCTATATAGTTAATAATGCAGAGTACAGATTTTCTTTCCCTGTTATTTCAGTCATAAATGGGTTTATCACATATGGGTTTATCATATATAGTTATAATTTTAGTGTTGAACAAGAATGTCACTGTCTGCATTTACTCATAGCAGTTATTCCAGAAGTAGTATACTGAAGGTTCACAGTGGAGATTTGTTGTTCTCAGTAATTTAAATAGACTGAATAATTATTCTAATATGAGATAGATAGATAGATAGATAGATAGATAGATAGATAGATAGATAGATAGATAGATAGATAGATAGATAGATAGATAGATAGATAGATTTAGAGACGTGCAAATCGTTCCATTACAAATCTAAATTTGGACAAAATTTTCATTATTTGGAGATTTGGATGTATCTTAATCTCCAAATCACAGTAGTAACCATTTTCAAAAAATCTGAAATACGTTATAACATAAACAACAAATTCACTCATATTCATTCATTTCATTTGTTTGCAATTTCAGAGGGTTTTTTTTTTTTTAAATTCTGTTTATTGGTATTTTCACCCCGAAATTTTCAGAGGGGTTTTTAAGTTCAATAATAAGTGTCATATTCTGTATTGTTATGATTGGCCAAAGCCTAGATCGTAAAGTATCAAAGTTGCTTGAAAGTCGCATTGAAGTCACTTTGAAGGTGCATAAAGTTGCAAGCAAATTGCAATGCAAAGTCTCTGTGGAAGTAACACAACGTTGGGGTTGCAACAGTGTGAACCAAGCCTAAGCCCTGGATCGCTCTGCAGCAATTTATCATACACATAAAGTCACATGAAAATTCAAAACACATTAATTTCAATAGATGCCATCTTTATCAATGCGACTCAAGTTGCAGCATATAAAAAAATGTTCCTGCACTACTTTCTGAGATTTTGGTGTGACTTGAGAGCCATAGACTGCAATGTTAAATCACAAAAGTCTCAAGCAAGTCACAAGAAAGTCCAAAGGAAGTTGCAAGCAAGTCACACAACTTTGAGGTCACAGCAATGTGAACAAAGTCTTAATGTTTGAAGCATCCAAAATAACATAACGACAACAAATGAATCCAAATCTACCAAAATATAGTCTGAAAATACAAATAGATTTGGAACAATGAATATACAAAACAAATCCAAATATATAAAACGAATTCCAAAAATTCTTAATAAATTCATTTGAAACAAAGCAAAATATTTTTTTTTCATCATGTACATCTTTATAAACGCATTACACAAAATATTCAGCTTGGTAATGAATGCGAGTGCAAGTGCCACACACATACATCTCCACCAATACATGTGCACATAACTATGACAGCTTTACCCCACAACATAAAAAGAGGTACGTGGAGTACTCCTGAGGAGCCTTCATGAAATTGTTGAATGCATTAGGGCTTTCTTTACTTCTAATGACCTCCATTACTCCACTGGCTACATTCTAACAAGTAGAGTATTATGTGCACTGTCTTTCTATCTGCCTGTTTCAGCATCTCTTTTGTTGTTGTCTTATGTTGTTTCCATTCATATTTTTCATCAGTTTCCTTTTTATCCCAGCCAAATGCTGATTCTTCAATTGAGTGTCTCATATTTTAGTCTTTCATGTTTCCTTGAACACTTTTGCCACACATATATTGTAATGACTACACCTCCTGGTGAGTGATGCGAGCATACCCGAGGTGCAAAGTCTAAGCACCAGTCTATTTTCACCAGAGCTGATGGTGGAGATGGGTTTTGCTGTGTGCTGGTATGAAGTTGCAGCCCCCAGGGTAATGTGGAGGCTAGAGCATAGCTGGGCAGAAGGCAAAAGATAAGATGAAGGTCAGACAATTAGTGTCACAACAACAGGAAAAAAGCTTCAGTATTATAGCTCTTGCTCCCAGGTAGTCAATTTGAATACATAGCACCAGTCTGTTTAACCAGTTCCTGCCCTGCCTATAGCAATTTGACGGTGAGTGGGACTTTCATCGTTCTGGGTGGACATCATATGATGTCCTCCCAGAACAGGCCACGCTGCAGGCACAATCTCTCACTAGTTGTGTCCACTGAGCACAGCCAATGACTGATCAATGTACGGGCCCACTGCCAGTACCACGTGATCACTGTGTCCAATCACATCAATTGTAAACAAATAATGGCTTCAATTCATGCCATTCATTGCTTCAATTGTGTTGTTAGCTGTGATTGGTCACAGTGATCACATGATACAGACAGGGCCAATCCCAGTCCATCTGTACCATGTGATTAGCTGTTTTTATTGCTAGTTCCAACCCTGTTAGGGAAATTCACCCTATCTATTTTCCTGTTTACCATTATCAAAAGTCAAAGTAAAAGAAAACCACAAACTTTGGGTTGTCCGCAGAACAGTTATCTTCCAATGGGGACATCTGGTAACTTGGACGCTCCAATGGATCCCCTCACTTCCTGCTTTGGCTATAGGGAAAGGAAGTGAAGGTGGATGTCCCCAATTGGACACATATTACTCTATCCGAAATTAAAAAGAAAATGTTTGTCCATAGTTCTTCTTTAACCACTTGCCGGGCACACACCCAGGAGTATCCATGACCGACAGGTCCGAGAGACCCGGTGCATCACGGATCGTGGTAAACTGCCGTCAAATAATGGAGCGTTCAGATGTAAACAAGCCGGCGGGTGTCTGGCTTATCTATCCCCTCTCTGCACCGATCGGTGCAGTGTAAGAGGAGAGGGGGAGAGATCGGAAGCAACAGTGCTGGGGGTAGAATCTGTAGTGCCCACAGCGCTGCTATGTGGCAGTTCTGTGGCACTCATTCCATCCATCCAGCCATGCTCACCCATACAACCATGCTCATTTTCATCCATGCTCACCCATCCAGCCATCCATGCTCACCCATCTAGCCATGCTCACCCATCCAGCCACCCATGCTCACCCATCCAGCCGTGCTCACCCATCCAGCCATCCATGCTCACCCATCCAGCCACTCATGCTCACCCATCCAGCCATACATCCTTCCATGCCCAGCCAGCCATCCTTATCCGTGCTCAGTCATCTCCATCCATGCTCAGTCATCGCCATCCGTGCTCAGCCATCCACATCCATGCTCAGTCATCCCCATCCATTCTCAGTCATCCCCATCCATCCTCAGCCATCCCATCTGTGCTCAGTCATCCCCATCCATGCTCAACCATCCCCATCCATGGCTTATCCATCCCCATCCTTGCTCAGTCATCCCCATCCGTGCTCAGCCATCCCCATCCACGGCTCATCCATCCCCATCCATGGCTCATCCACCCCATCAATGGCTCATTTATGCCTCATTCATGCTCATCCATATCACATCAGTTCTCATTCATGACACATCCATGCCACTACAGTGCCCATCAGTGCCACCTATCAGTGCCCATCAGTGCCACTTATCATTGCTCATCAATGCTGCCTATCAGTGCTCATCAATGCCTATCAGTGCTCATCAATTCCCATCAGTGCCACTACAGTGCCCATTTTTGGCCGTTTCCATTGTCCTAGTGCTCTAGAACTTTCAAAAGTGCAAGAGGTAGTCAAGAAATGAGATGTGTAATTTATGCTCCTGGAACGCTTGATAGTGCTCCCTGCATGTTGAGCCTCTGTATGTGACCAGGCTGTGTAAAAGTCTCACACATGTGGTATTGCCATACTCAGAAGGAGTAGTAGAATGTGTTGTGGGGTGTAATTTGTGGTATGCATATGCCGAGTTTGAGAAATAACCATTTAATATGACAATTTTGTGAAAAAAAGAAAAAAAATATTCATTTTGCAAATAATTGTGGGAAAAAATTACAAATTGCCTCTTACTAAATACCTTGGATTGTCTACTTTCCAAAAAGAGGTAATTTGGGCGGTATTTGTCCTTTCCTGGCTTCTTAGGGTCTCAAGAAATGCGATAGGCCGTCAGTACATCAGGTGTGATCACTTTTCAGTGAATGGCACCATAGTTTGTAGACTCTATAACTTTCACAAAGACCAAATAATATCCACTAATTTAGGTTATTTTTTACCAAAGATATGTAGCAGTATAAATTTTGGCCAACATTTATGAAGAAAAATTACTAATTTGCAAAATTTTATAACAAAAATAAAGAAAAATGCATTTTTTTTACAAAATTTTCTTTTTTAATTTATAGTGCAAAAAATGACTAAAAAAAGAAAACAGTGGTGATTAAATACCACCAAAAGAAAGCTCTATTGTGTGAAAAGGGACAAAAAAAAATCGTATGGATACAGTGTTGCATGACTGAGTAATTGTCATTCAAAATGTGAGAGTACTGAAAACTGAAAATTGGTCTGGTTAGGAAGGGGGTTTAAGTGCCCAGTGGTCAAGTGGTTAACAAACTTTTCTTTGCTTTACTAACTCAGTGGCTGGTTTACATTGAAGGATATTAGGGTGTTTGTCCTTCACTCAACATTGAAAAGAAGCTTGGTTAAGCAACATGAGAATGGTATTAAAGCCTAAAGCTGCATACACGCTATACAATTTTCTATAGATTTTTTCCTTTAGATAATACGAGGTCAAACCTAAACACTTTCAATTTGTATGCAATTAAGCAGACCCTTGCAGTACACAGTTGAAAGTAAATGCAAAGGAAATCGAACAACAAAAGTTGTATAGTGTGTATCCAACTTAACACAGTACATATTCATAAAGCCTTTTTTGTTGTATCATCTGACTTTGATTTTAAGACCACATGGGAAGTAAAAAAGGAAATGATACACAGTATGATAGATGACTATCACATGCATTTAGACATTAAACATTTATCACAAGAACCAACGTTCAATTTACTTGTGGGCATTGTACAACAGAATCAGTGTTCATAAGTCTGTCCTGCGCTTTATATTGAATCAGTTTAGAATTTGCACATTCTTTTGAGGTACTCAGTTAAATAATACTATACCAAATGTCTGACATGTTTTGTTCAGTTAAATTGGTTTATTATTAAACGCTATAAATCTTTTCAGTAGGTTTTATTAAACTTGGACTCCAGTGACAGAGATACCCTTGACTATTCCAAGACCTTTGTAATGCCTACATACGTGTACAATATTATGCAGTTTGTGTGAATATTCCTTCATTTTACAGACTCCTTTTTTTTTTACCAATGCAGTATTGCCTTAATACTCTGTTTTATGAAATGATACCTGCAATATCATTGAATTCATGAATTATTCTGTAGTAACCTGTATTATTCAGCAATGTTGCATTGGTAGAAATAATTATAATATTCTTTTACCACCTCTTCTAAACATTACAGTTTACAGGGTATCTAAAAATGCTCTTTGCAATTTGAAGATGCAGTATCTCACAAAAGTGAGTACACCCCTCACATGTTTGTAAATATTTTATTATACCTTTTCATGTGACAACACTGAAGACATGACACTTTGCTACAATGTAACGTAGTGAGTGTAGAGCTTGTACAACATTTTACATTTGCTGCCCCCTCAAAATAACTCAACACACAGCCATTAATGTCTAAACCGCTGGCAACAAAAAGTCAATATTTTGTGTGGCCACCATTATTTTCCAGCACTGCCTTAACCCTCTTGGGAATGGAGTTCACCAGAGCTTCACAGGTTGCCACTGGAGTCCTCTTCCACTCCTCCATGACAACATCACAGAGCTAGTGGATGTTAGAGAACGTGCGCTCCTCCACCTTCCGTTTGAGGATGCCCCACAGATGCTCAATAGGGTTTAGGTCTGGAGACATGCTTGGACAGTCCATCACCTTTACCCTCAGCTTCTTTAGCAAGGCAGTGGTCATCTTGGAGGTGTGTTTGGGGTTGTTATCATGTTGGAATACTGCCCTACAGCTCAGTCTCCAAAGGGAGGGGACCATGCTCTGCTTCAGTATGCCCCAGACCATGACACTTCCACCACCATGCTTGACTGTAGGCAAGACACACTTGTCTTTGTACTCCTCACCTGGTTGCTGCCACACACGCTTGACACCATCTGAACCAAATACGTTTATCTTGGTCTCATTAGACCACAGGACACGGTTCTAGTACGGTTCCATGTCCTTAGTCTGCTTGTTTTCAGCAAACTGTTTGCCGGCTTTCTGGTGACTCTTCTTTAGAAAAGGCTTCTTTCTGGATCGAAAGCTATGCAGACCAATTTGATGCAGTGTGTGGTGTATGTTCTGAGCACTGACAGGCTGACTCCCCACCCCTTCAACCTCTACAGCAAAGCTGGCAGCACTCATACGTCTATTTCCCAAAGACAACCTCTGGATATGATGCTGAGCACGTGCACTCAACCAGCAACGGCTCCTTCATAGAGGGCGCTAGTGCCCCGTCCTCCCCCCCCGCTGATCCTTTTATCCTGGATACAAGCTCAGCACGTGCACTTAGCTTCTTTGGTGAACCATGGCGAGGCTTGTTCTGAGTGGAACCTGTCCTGTTAAACTTCTGTATAGTCCTGGCCACCCTGCTGCAGCTCAGTTTCAGGGTCTTGGCAATCTTCTTATAGCCTAGGCCATCTTTATGTAGAGCAACAATTCTTTTTTTCAGATCCTCAAAGAGTTCTTTTCCATGAGGTGCCATGTTGAACTTCCAGTAACCAGTATGAGAGAGTGAGAGTGATAGCTCCAAATTTAACACACCTGCTCCCCACTCACACCTGAGACCTTGTAACACTAACAAGTCACATGACACGGGGAGGGAAAATGGCTAATTGGGCCCAATTTGAACATTTTCGCTTAGAGTTGTACTCACTTTTGTTGCCAGCATTTTAGACATTAATGGCTGTGTGTTGAGTTATTTTGGGGGGACAGCAAATTTACACTGTTAGGCCCCTTTCACACGGACGGCTGTTCTGCCATTGCTAAAAGCAAGTCAGATACTGGAGGCAAAAGCACAATGATTACTTGTGTTTGTACATTCCGATTAGCCACGGTTACGTGCGTTTACATGCGGCTGCGTTCAGCTGCGACGGAAAAGTCCTATATTCCCATAGCAACCCTTTTATTTTTTTTTTTGTACTTTGACTACCCATGATGCATCATTTCACTGTATTTTTGTCCACCCACTTCCTTTGTCTTTGTTCAGTGCCTGTTCCTTTGTTCAGTGAGAGATCTTTGACCAAGTGCAATCACTGAATATGGATGGTTATGCTAGAAACATGTTTGCAATGCTCATTTTGCTGCTTATGAGGATGAAAAGGAGGAGACAGAGGGATCCGATACAGCGGAGGAGATGTCGTCTGTACTGGGTGCATCCTTTGACCTCCCAGCGTCCATCTATTGGCTACTTTGCTCTCATGTTTGGGGAAATGCGGTGTCGCCAAGACAAGTTCTACAATTTTACTAAGATGTCGGTGGCAACCTTCGATCAGTTGTTAGACCTTGTAAGAGGACGCCATACCAACATGAGACAAAGCATTAGTGCAGAAGAACGGCTGTTGTTGACTTTAAGGTAGGTTTACCATATGTTGAACATTTGTTTATGTGCATGTACCTTTTATTTCCTGGACCTCCTCATGTCAGCCTACTATGGGTCAGCTTCGCCCCTCTGACCCCTTCAGGACAACCTCTTCCCAAGCCTATAAGAGGTGGCTGTCTGCCCATATGCAGTGTTCTTTTTTCGCCCTCGCTCCTGACGCCTCTTAAGACAAATATATATACTCATACACACACGCAAGTAGAAGCAAAGTAGGAGACTTACTGCGAAACCTTCTAATGTTCATGCGATCCTGCTCAGGTTCATGCGCTCTCCTGAGTTCAGAAGATCCCTTGTCTGGGCTGTAAATCTTCCCTTGTGGGGTACCCTTGGTGCTGGGTCTCAGTGAAGCAGTATAAAGTACTGCATGTGTACGCCAGCCTTTAGGAGGCGGTTAAATACTGCTGGTGAGCTGTGTGGCGAAGTGATGAGAGCAAGGACAGAGTCTCACTTTAGCAGTTTAAAGAACTGCATGTGTACACCAGCCGTTGGAAGCGGTTAAATACTGCTGGTGAGCTGTGTGGCGAAGTGATGAGAGCAAGGACAGAGTCTCACTTCAGCAGTTTAAAGAACTGCACGTGTACACCAGCCTTTAGGAGGCGGTTAAATACTGCTGGTGAGCTGTGTGGCGAAGTGATGAGAGCAAGGGCAGAGTCTCACTTCAGCAGTTTAAAGAACTGCATGTGTACACCAGCCATTGGAAGCGGTTAAATACTGCTGGTGAGCTGTGTGGCGAATTGATGAGAGAGCAAGGACAGAGTCTCACTTCAGCAGTTTAAAGAACTGCATGTGTACACCAGCCTTTAGGAAGTGGTTAAACACTGCTAGTGGGGCTGTGTGACGAAGTGGTGAAGACAGCAAGGACAGAGTCTCACTTCAGCAGTATAGAGGTGTACACCGGCCTCTAGGAAGCGATTATACGTCGCTGGATTGGGCTGTGTGACAAATGGATGAACAGCAGGCAGGCTGAGGCTTGTAGTCCCACAGGAATTCTCAGGAGGTTGCTGAGAGTGGCCACTTCCTGGTATATTAGGAACGCCCTCTCCCATGCTCTGGTTCCTGCTTCTCTGTGGTGATTACAACACCTGTGGCCCAGCTTGTCTCATAATCACTGCCTCTATGCTGAATGATGTGGGATCTCAACAAGGCTGCGCCCTTGAATTGCTGGATAAGATCTCTGGCTGTCTTGTGTGTCCAGGTGTCCTGCGTCCTCCTGCCTGCCTCTATAGCACTGAAGAACGCATGAAAGGAAAGTTCCAAGGAGCCGCATCACCAGCAAAGAATGAATCGCTTAGTGTGTGATAAGTTGGCTCAGAGGAGTGGTCAGCGGCGGGATAAAATCCATGTAGAATGCCACTCCAGGTCACCCTCTCGGGTGCCTCATTGCATTGCCGCGAGCCTTGGCCAATGGCTGTTGCAACACCAAGAAGCAACCGCTAAGCGCTAGCATGTGCTTAAGCAGGTCGGCCCGGGAGGAGAAGGCCTGCTGGGCGCGCGGGCAAACTCCCTGCCAGGGAGGCGTGTATACTTCTCTTGTTTAAAGGAGGCCGCATGTGGTAATGCAGCAGATGCACACCAGGTGAAGCACTATATTAAGGCTGCAGTCAAGGGCGGCTGGAAGGCCGAGGTGGCACTCTTCCAATTCAGCTTCAGAATTAGAGCCAGAGGCAACATATCGCTACAGTTCTTTTGCCCTGATTCGCACCCGTGCGTTTTTTGGTGCGTTTTTGCAGATCGGCACTACAGTCTATTTGGCATTGTTTCCTATGGGACATGTCTGTGGTGTGGGTCTGCGCGATTTGATATGCTGGAGATGCATGGGTGTGAGTCAAGCCTAGGACCCCTTTCTCGCTGGGGTGCTTTTCATGCGTTGTTCAGGGGCCTGAAGAGCTCACAAAATCCTATTTCTTTTAAACTCAATGAATGCTCTCACTCTGGAGCAGTGCGCTGCTGGATGGTGGAAAATTCCCCTCTCCATTGAAAGCAATGGAAGGCTCTTCAAAAGCGCCTAAGAAGCTCTTCAAAAGCGCTTAGTATTTTGTGCAGCGAGAGTATTATCCAGACTTGAAAAGGTCATTCCTGTCCTTCCCATTATTTTGGTTTTTAATACAGGAAATAATGAAAGATGAATGGGCAAGGCCCGATAAAAGATTGAACGTCCATCAGGGTCTCAAACTTGTACCCTTATTGCGCTAGGGTTGCTAAGCTTTGGGAGGCCGTGCCTAAGGCGGATGCCTCCCTTCAGAGACAAGCTGGGCACATTACCTTGCCTCTAGATGGATCCGTATCCTTCAAGATCCGATGGATCTTAGGATGGATACAGATCTCTAAAGAATGTACACATTAGCCAGCTAGAGCACTTACCTAGTGGCAGCAGGCAAGGTTGTATTTTCTAGCAAGTGCCCGTGGGCAAGGTCAGGATAATACTGAAATTTATGGCTCAGTCTATGACGACACACAGAGCCCTATGGCTGAAGCATTGGTCAGCGGATAGTGCTTCTAAGCACAGCCTTTGCTCAGTTCCTTTTTGATGACAACAAGTGTCTGGAGGGAACGCAGAGCTTATTCCGCAGGGAAGGAAAAGATTTCCCTCAGCCGCTCGGTCCCTTCGGAGAGATCTAAAAAGAGTTCGGGGAAGCTTCCGTACCAACCGGGGCGACCGTTCTTTAGACAAGTGGATGGGGCAGGATCCAGCCTTTTCGAAGGCAACCAAAGCCAAGGCGAACCAGCCAGCGAAAGCTTCAGACAAGCTTTTCTGAAGGTTCCCTGTCCAGACTTCCCAAGTGGGAGCAGACTGTCTTACTTTGGTGAGGTCTAAGCGGAAGAAGTTTAAGATACCTGGGTCTTGGACTTCATTCAAGGAAGGCCTCCCTAGTCTCATTCTGTGGAGATCCGAATTTCTACTTGTCCAGTGGAAAGGGCATTGTTTCTTAATGTATATAAAGAATTTATTGCCATTTAGCAACTCTGCCATTTCGGAAACACGAAAAGGGAGAAGGATTCTATTCTCTTCTGTTCTTGGTAACAAGATCCTCAGAAGGGTTCAGGCTGGTCCTGGACGTAAGAGCCCGAATACCTTCATGAAAGTCCCTCCATCCAGAATGGAGTCCTTGCAAACCATCATTGTTCATTGTGAAGTAGGGAGATTTGCTAGGTCAATAGACCTAGCGGATGCTTACCTATTTGTGCCCAAAAGTGCATCACACCATCGCTTCCATGGCCTGTTTCGTTGTCTGCCTTTTTGGGCTAGGCATGTTTCCAAGAACATTTTCAGAAGTTTTGGCTGTAATCATCGCTATCTTAAGGATCAGAGGCATTCAAATTTTTCATTATCTGGACGACAGTCTTCCTCGGGCCGCGTCGAAGTCCCTCCTTCAACAGCATGGGCTGATAACCTGCAGCACGATCAGACGGTTTGGTTGGTGGTTCAACCATCGCAAGAGCCTGTTGCAACCGACTAAAGTCCTAGAGTATCTAGGAATGCAATTTGACGCTACCCAAGTTTGTTTATTCTGCCTCTTAGGAAGCTGGTGGAAGTTCGGACCAAGTCGGGAATGGGCATGACCAGGCAATTTCGGATGGCCAAGAAGTGCATGCACTACCTGGGCCTGTTGTCATCCACAATCCAGGTAGTACCTTGGGCCAAATTTCGGAAGGAGAGTTTTTCAATACAATTTTGTTCATCAGTGGGATCGCCACTGATTAGCCCGGAAGATCTACCATTCAGTACCAATAAAACGTCCTCTGATATGGTGGAAGGTATCTCAGAATCTATACCGCAGGGTGCCTCTCGAACCTCCAGTTCCAGTAGTGCTGACTACAGATGCCAGCATAGTACACCAAGGAGCTCATTCCTTATGCAACAAGTACAGGGCAAATGAGAAGCATCTCTATCTCAGCATCCAAACCTGTTAGAATTAGGGGCCGTTCTGCACACTCTAGTAACCTTCTAATCGATGTTGCAAAGCCTATGTGGCCTGGCAAGGGGGCACCAGGAGTCTCCTACTACTCAGAGTGGCATGCCAGATTGTTCTCTAGGCAGCAGCATGCCTTCTGGGTCCACAAAACAAGCTGGTGGATCAACTGAGTCAGAGATCCGTGGATTTGAAAGAACAGAGCTTGGATCCCAGATACCTGTTCAAAATCTTCAAGGTCTCGGGGACCTCAATCATTGGGGTGACGTTGGAGGAGAACTCTCAGATTACGTGTTACTTCTCCCAAAGGTGGCACTCTCAGGCTTTAGGCTAGGATGCTCTTTCCATTCCATGGGACTTTCCCTTAGTCTGTGGTTCCTCCGCTCTCACTATTCCTCAGAGTGTTAATGAAGAGCAGGAGAAGATAACAGCAATAGCGGCATGGCCCTTCTGGCCCAGAAGACCATGATGCTCACTAGCATAGAAAATGGCGATGTGTCAGACAATTCTCCTGCCTCCTCACAAACATTTTCTGCTGCAGGGCAAGCAGTGCAACCCGAAGCCGGGAAAACTGAGGTTCATGGTGGGGAGCTTTTAGTCAAAAGAAAACTACCGATATTACTTTATTATAGGATATATAAGGCCTTTTTGTCGCTT
>BLSH010470445.1:230644-241396 GCA_018402905.1 Glandirana rugosa
TATCCTCGCGCTACTATGAGACTACTATAGTGTTTAGAGAGGTTGCTGCTGTACCTACTATGTGACAATAGAAGAATAGTGTTTGAAAGGAAAATGGTACTGCGCAGCCTCAGATAATATCTATCTGTATCAACCCTTTGAATAATAATATATAAATAGTGAAATGGCAAAGAATATTCTGTGATTAATTCATTAATAATGTGACTCTTCCATATAAAACGTTCAGCAAAAATGCATAAAAATGTGACCAATAAAATCTTCAATATAAAAATACATTTGCATAAATTATATGAACCAAAAATTAGTGAAGTGATATTATCACAGTGAAGCAGGTGTAAACATATAAAAACACAAATGTGTATAAAAAGTCCTTGTAACAAAAATAAAGTGCTTGTAGTGATATTTCCAGTGACTTGTGCTCAGATAGTCCTTATGGGTATTCGTGCTCCAAACAGGTGAAGGATGCCTCTTTTGCAGGGGGATAGGCGTGCTATCCCAAAAGGATTCCTTTATAAAGTGCTTCAAACGGGAAAGTGCTCATAGAATGCTCACCTTTATGGCTTGG
Organism: Glandirana rugosa; assembly: GCA_018402905.1. Taxonomy (NCBI): domain Eukaryota; kingdom Metazoa; phylum Chordata; class Amphibia; order Anura; family Ranidae; genus Glandirana; species Glandirana rugosa. The sequence goes on from BLSH010470445.1 coordinate 231,210, forward strand.
TGTATGTGCACATCAAGGTTTCTTTTGGGGATTCTGTTTGATCGTTCCACGCTCTCTCAATCCTGATCCTGATTGTCATCAATGCTCCCACTGTCCGATCGGTTGCTCTCCTTTGAGTTGTATAAACTCAATGCTGCTCAGGAAGGGGGGAAGATAAAAAAGCTTCCATAGTGTAGTATTTAAAAAGGAATACTTTATTGTGCCCAAATAAGGTATATAAACCAAAAAATATATATATAAAATCACAAAAATCATCAAGTAACACAGTAGCGTCTGGGCGCCTCTCACTGTGTGTCCAGCAAGCTAAAACTCCGCCTACGCGTTACATCACCTCACGTGACTTCTTCAGGGCCCTGAAGAAGTCACGTGAGGTGATGTAACGCGTAGGCGGAGTTTTAGCTTGCTGGACACACAGTGAGAGGCGCCCAGACGCTACTGTGTTACTTGATGATTTTTGTGATTTTATATATATATTTTTTGGTTTATATACCTTATTTGGGCACAATAAAGTATTCCTTTTTAAATACTACACTATGGAAGCTTTTTTATCTTCCCCCCTTCCTGAGCGGCATTGAGTTTATACAACTCAAAGGAGAGCAGCCGATCGGACAGTGGGAGCATTGATGACAATCAGGATCAGGATTGAGAGAGCGTGGAACGATCAAACAGAATCCCCAAAAGAAACCTTGATGTGCACATACACCAAGCCATAAAGGTGAGCATTCTATGAGCACTTTCCCGTTTGAAGCACTTTATAAAGGAATCCTTTTGGGATAGCACGCCTATCCCCCTGCAAAAGAGGCATCCTTCACCTGTTTGGAGCACGAATACCCATAAGGACTATCTGAGCACAAGTCACTGGGAATATCACTACAAGCACTTTATTTTTGTTACAAGGACTTTTTATACACATTTGTGTTTTTATATGTTTACACCTGCTTCACTGTGATAATATCACTTCACTAATTTTTGGTCCATATAATTTATGCAAATGTATTTTTATATTGAAGATTTTATTGGTCACATTTTTATGCATTTTTGCTGAACGTTTTATATGGAAGAGTCACATTATTAATGAATTAATCACAGAATATTCTTTGCCATTTCACTATTTATATATTATTATTCAAAGGGTTGATACAGATAGATATTATCTGAGGCTGCGCAGTACCATTTTCCTTTCAAACACTATTCTTCTATTGTCACATAGTAGGTACAGCAGCAACCTCTCTAAACACTATAGTAGTCTCATAGTAGCGCGAGGATACACCACTATATTTTATCAACTGATAGATTTCAAAACATTAGGTGGTGAACGACAATAACTTGGAACTGCGCAATGAGTTGCAACAGGAGAGTTAAAGTAGGTATGTCTAGCAACCTTGTGGTAATCAAAAAGTAGAATGAAGGTAAAAACAAGAAAGAAAAAAGAAATAAAGAGGAGTAAATCAAAAACACGTTACTCCCAACCTGGCAGTTCCTCTGGGTAAGCACAGTTGGTAAACAAGTGCTTACAAAAAAACAGTGATATAGAGCCACAGCATAAATAAAATCAATTATATGTGAAATAGTGCAGCCCGCTCCTCCTTAAGTGGAAATAAAGCACAGTTGGTGCCTAGGAACTTGTTTTTGGTGGAAGAGAAGAGTTCAATGGGCAGAGATTGGCGAGCATTCCACTTGGACCGCTTATAGCGATAGATCCCATCATGTTAGGTATTTTGGCATGATCCATTAGATCTTTGCGGTAGTGGCATGGAGTTTTGGTGGCTCTCGGAGCTTTGGTCCATGGGAGAGTTTTCATGTGTTTCTGGGATGATCCCCCAGGCTTGTAAAAGATTCATCCCAGTTTGGATGGTGGACACCACATGTTTTGTGCCATTGTGAGTGATGGAAATTTTAGAGGGTGCGATACATTGGTTTTGAATCTGGTTGTTGCGGATGTTATTCAGCTGTCTACATCAGTTTAATATATGTTGGGATAGGTCAGCTAATATTTGCACTTGTCCATATGGGTCAGGAAGAGTGCCGAGTTTTCTTGCTTTTTGCATAAGCTGCTCCTTCACATAATAGAAATGGATCCTGAGGATCACATCCCTAGGCGGGTTGTACCGCTTCAGGGACTCCATTTCGTTTGATAACATTCCTTCTGGACCTGTCCTTGATATCCACAATTTTGTCCCTTAGCCAGTTAGTGTCCTGAGCTTGGTCTTCTTGGGTGTCAATTATGTCGTTAATTGTGTCAGTGATGTTCCCCATATTAGCTTATATGTGATTAACATGTTTTGGCCAACTTTGTGTATAACTGCTAACATATCTGCCTGTATGGAGCTTCTGAGGGACATTAACATGTCTTTAAGTATATTGTCCATTACTGGCTGCTCTGCAGTGGGGAAGGCCGCTATGGGATCTGGGGTGGGTGATCGCGCTGGTAGTATAAGCATGCTAGGTGAATGGCAGCTTACCTCATGCTGCAGCATTGAGTCATCCAAGCGCATTTTGGCTTTGGCAGGGCTCCCAGACACCGGCGTTCTGAGTGGTGAAGCTGGGTTACCTGATCCTGTGCCCAGGGATGGATCCCGGTAGTTCTGTGCCGAGGCAGCTTGTCCATTCTGTCATTGGAGTGAGGCCGCTGGTTCCGTGTATAGCGTCCCGACTGCAGCACCATCTTGACTGTGCCTCGGCTGGTACATGTAGGCCGTCAGCTTCCTCAGTCAGCGTTCCTCTTTCCTCTTGAGAGGCATGGTGGCCAGTGTACTCCTGAGTGTGAACACACGCTCTGTGGGTGCTTTGTGAGGTGATGGGCTGCTGGCAGTCGCTGGAAAGCACGATCTCTGGACCAAGCTCCTCTCTCAGGCAGCCATCTTGCTCAGATGCCGGCCATGCCCCTGAACCACTCTTTTTTCATGAATAAGAAAAATTGGACCAGTAGAGGAAACAACTAGAAAACATTTGATTTTGCCAGGTTCACACATAATGAATGTGTGTGAGTTTTACCAAATGACTTGCTATGTGATTTTTTTATAAACAGACCCCTTATTATTTTCTTTTTTAGGTATGATCATGCCTGAAGAAGAAATACTATGTTTGGCTAGCATGGTAAAAAAAAACTTTACTTCAAAAATTGTAATGAATGCAGTAAAAATATAATGACATCTGAGGCCCATTCAAAAAATGATGTTGCATTAGTGCATAGTGATTAAAGCACATTTTGTCACAGTTTAACCCCTTCAGCCCCGGAAGGATTTCACACTCTAGGACCAGAGCACTTTTTGCGATTGGGCACTGCGTTGCTTTAACTGACAATTGCACAGTCGTGCAACATTGTACCCAAACTAAATATGCGTCCTTTTTTACCCACAAATAGAGCTTTCGTTTGGTGGTATTCGATCGCCTCTGCATCATTTCTGATCACCGCTATAAACAAAAAAAGAGCGACAATTTTGAAAAAAAAAACATTTTTTCTGAGAATTCATTTCTGGGATTTTTATTTTTTACGAGTAATGGTGGCGATCTGCGATTTTTAGCGGTACTACGATATTGCGGCGGACATGTCAGAGCATTTTGACACTTCTTTGGGACCATTGGCATTTATACAGCGATCAGTGCTATAAAAATGCACTGATTACTGTGTAAATCCCATTGGCAGTGAAGGGGTTAACCTTGAGGGGGCGCTCTAAGGGTTAACTGTGTTCCCTGGGTGTGTTCTAACTGTATGGGGGCTGGGCTGGCAGGGGGAGGGGAGTGATCAAGGCTTCCATATACAGGAAGCCTGTGATCACAGCCCTTCCCCCTCGTGTTTACATAAACATAACTCCGTTCTCTCACTGCGGGGGCCATCACGGGTAGCCGGCGGCGATCGAGTTTGCCCTACCCACTCCCTGGCCCCCCCGGAACACAGTGAGTGTGCGAGCGCACCTCCAGTGGTGACTGTGCGCTCACAATGCTGGTTATCGCAGCCACCGTGTGGTGGCAGCGGTTTGCGATAACAAGCCACGTTGCCACCGTCACGCTGCGGCAGTCGGTCGGCAAGTGGTTAACTACTTAAGGAACAAGTCTCTTTTTGAGATCTGTTGTTTACAAATTAAAAACAGTTTTCTTGATATAAAATTACTTAGAACCCACAAACATTATATATATATTTTCCAGACACCCTAGAGGATAAAATGGCGGTCATTGGAATACATTATGTCACACCGTATTTGCGCAGTAGTCTTACAAACACAATTTTTTGGGAAAAAAATAATTTTTGAATTAAAAAATAAGGCAACAGTAAAGTTAGCCCAATTTTTTTCTATATTGTGAAAGATGTTACGCCGAGTAAATTTATACCTAACATGTCATGCTTCAAAATTGCACTGCTCGTGGAATGGCGACAAACTTTGGCACTTAAAAATCTCCATCATCTCGTGACGTTTAAACATTTCTACAGGTTACCAAATTTGAGTTACAGATAGGGCCTAGTGCTAGAATTATTGCTCTCTCTCTAATGACCTCATTTGGTCAATGGTCAATTATATTTCATCCTTCCCTCCTCTTGGAGATACAGACTGTGCCTCCACTTAGGAAACATACTAACCATTGAAAAGTAGCTTGAAGGGGGCGGGTAAAGGATTCTCCAAAACGAACCCTTTTGGACTTCATTATTTTAGCTACCTTTAGGGGGACCACACGAGTGGTCTTCTGCTGCCTCTAATAGGTAGACTACATAGGTGATCTCCTATTATTGGATACAATTGCTCTCTTTTTGTGTTTAACCACCTCCCATCCGCGCCATAGCTGAATGACGGCTACAGTGCGGCTCTAAAATGCCGGGAGGACGTCTACAGACGTCCTCCCATTTGGCTCGTGCTGGGCGCGCTCCCGCGGGCGCGTGCGGTGCGCGCACGTGCTGCCGCACACTGTGGGAGCGTGCCCGCGGTTCGGGCGGACCCAATGTCCGCCGGAGACCCGTGATCTCCTTTCAGAGAGGAGGAACGGGGAACCGCCGAAGTAAACACGGCGGTTCCCCGTTCTGTGAGGGGGGCATGCCAGATCTACTGATCCCTGTCACTGGGATCAGTTAGATCTGTCATGCCCCTGCCAACCCCGCCCCCCCACAGTTAGAACACACCCAGGGAACATTGTTAACCCCTTCACTGCCCCCTGCAGGTTAACCCCTTCACTGCCAATGACATTTATACAGTAATCAGTGGACATTTAAATTTCTGATCGCTGTATAAATGTCATTGGTCCCAAAAAAGTGTCAAAAACGTACGACATGTCTGCCCCGATATCGCAGTACCGATAAAAATCGCAGATCGCCGCCATTACCAGTAAAAAAAATAAAATAAATAAAAACGCCATAAATCAATGTCCATAGTTTGTAGGCGCTATAACTTTTGCGCAACCCAATTAATAAACGCAGATTGCGAATTTTTTTACCAAAAATATGTAGAAGAATATATATTGGCCAAAACTGATGAATAAATTAGTTTTTTTATTTTTTATTTTTGGATATTTATTATAGCAAAAAGTAAAAAATATTGTTCTTTTTTCAAAATTGTCGCTCTTTTTTTGTTTATAGCGGCGATGAGAAATGACGCAGAGGGGATCAAATACCACCAAAAGAAAGCTCTATTTGTGGGAAAAAAAGGACGCAAATTTTGTTTGGGTACAACGTCGCACGATCACGCAATTGTCATTCTAAGAGCGACAGCGCTGAAAACTGAAAATTGGTCCGGGCAGGAGGGGGGTTTAAGTGCCCAGTAAGGAAGTGGTTAAATAATACAGACTAGATAGCAGGGATGAGGTTAATTACCTCTATATACCACCACTATTTTCTTTGATTTACCCCACCCCTGTCATTATTCATACACTAATCCCTAATGCCAGGACATATAACCGCTTGAAAGAATGGTGGTTTACCAGAGGGCAATTTATACCGTTTATACTCCCTTAGTGGAAAATGACCATACTTAGTATGCTTACCCTCAGGGAGCATAATGACCAATAATAAGTTTACCTCAAGGGTCTCTATTACTGTTGTTACTGTTTTTGTTGTTGTTACAGTTATTATGATCATTACAAAATATATCCCACCCTTCTCTCACTCTTATGGCCACCCAAAGGGAGATCTATTTTTCAGTTTTGCTTTTACAAGAAAGGTCGTGGGTTCAGACCTTTACAGCTCACACAAGTTTATCAATCTTCAGTATATATCCCTTTCTAACCAAGGCTTATATACCAGTTGCATAATACCATTGGCTGAAAGTTTATCATTTTTTTCTTTTTGTTTTTCTCCTTTTTTTGTTTTTTTGATCCAGTTTGTAGCTATAACTGTACTCTTTCTTTTTACTTTTTCTTGCTGCTACTCTCTTTGTTAACTGTTTTCTCTGGAACACCCCAGCACAAACTTTAAAGAAAATCAACGGACAACCAGGTATGCCACACAGCCGACAGACCTGTAATATCTTCACCTACAAAATATAAGTACTAGAGTCTAGAAAAGGTTTCTGCCCACACGGAGTGGCTACAGTGGACAAAATAATGTAAACTGTGCCACATCCCTGATAGAAACAGAAATGGTAGGACCAAGGGATATTGAGATTTTGTAGGCACAGTATAAACTCCAAAGACAAGGTGTACATTAAAAAAATATATAAAGTTTATTGCAAATACCATTAAAAAGATATGAATAAAACCATGACAATATACCCCTAAAGTAAGTGATTGCTGGTGGGTGTTTTTGGTGGGTAGGTGTGGCGGGTGTGGGAGGGTTGCTGTCTTGGAAGGGGTGCAATGGTGGCCCCCCTCCCCTGGTGGCTCTCTGATTCCTTTTTGCCCTTACTTGTTACTATACAGGGAACCAGGCCAGTATATATAGTGATTTAACAGCCAGCAGAGGCTGCCTACAAAGTCCCAATATCCCTTGGTCCAACCATTTTCTGTTCCTATCAGTGATGTTGCACAGTTTACCTTATTTTGTCCACGGTAGCCACTCTGTGTGGACATTTTCTAGATCTATATAGGGTGGGAGCACCCCAATCAACCAAGTGGCTTATTTATACATTGTTATATACCTCCAATGTGATGGTTTTGTTTTTGCACTTCTTTATTTAGTTGACTGAACTGGCTGTCTGTTTATAGGGGAGTTTTGTTTTTGTATTTGCCAAAAAGGATTTTGTCAGGGTAGCCTGGTCAGATTACATTTCCGAATTTCAGGTTCAACCTAGCGCCACCACCAAAAGTGATGCAGACTTGACTCAATATATATCCGAATTAAAACGGCTATTGAAAAAGAAGTCTAACCTTTACTGGCACATGGAATTTTTCAAACTGTATATACAGGAGGAAGTGATCCCATTGGGCCTAAGAGTACAGATTTATCCTACTTTCTCTAATGTGTCACATGAGTTTAAGAGTGCCTGGGAATGCATACTGACTAAATGTAATTTGGAGCTGATGGCTCTATTGATTAAACAATATCAGAAAGACCAATTGGATGGTAAGCTAATGACTCTAATTAACTCCTTTGACACAGTGAGGAATCATGCACAATTTGTCAATAAATACAAAGAACTAAAGGAATATCTTAACAAACTGAACAAAGATATTGTAGCTAAGAAACAATCCAAGATGTTGTAGGACAAAATGGCGTTTGCAGGAGGGTTTGCCTAACACTGGGCGCCCTTCTCCAATGGACGACATGCGCCCAGAAATAGGGGACCCCCTAGAGACAGCCAAGGTAATGTGACAGGTGACAAGGGTACAGAATCAGACTCATCAATTTCTTCTTCTATTCAACAGATTCCACAAGGATCCGCCTGTTCACGTCAGGGATACAATCACTCCAGTGCATGCAAAGGTAACTATAATGGTGGTGGGTATGATACACCTCAAAATTCCAAATGTAAATCCGACACTTTTCCTGCATTTCAGTCATTAGATACATCACATGATGGTTTCCATGGTGGCAGCAATAGCACTCCCAACACTCCTGTAATTAGCAGTAATACAGATTTAGGTCCACTTGCAGCCCAGGCACTTCAGATATTTAAGTCTCACACCAATACTACAATGCAACAACCAAACACAGGACCCAGCCAGAGTGCATTGGTGGGGGAGACATCCTCAAATATAGCATGTTCACAACACGTAAATCCCCCTCCCGCATCAAAGAGGTTTTTTTTTTACTAGGAACACAAAGACAAGGTACACTGGACGCCTATGTAACACGGGGGATCATGTCCAACCCTCCACTGGAACGGCCAGTGGAGACCAATCCACCTGACCAAGGACTCGCTTAGAATCTGAAGTACCCCCTGAAAACCCGGGGAATCACTGGCTTTCTCCTGTTGCAGCAAGCAACACTAATAATGAACCTAAGGAGTTGAGTCTGATTAATCTGACGCCCACCCCCCTTACAGATGGTGAGATTCAGGTCCTTAAGCTAGGCCTTAGTTTCTGCACTTCAAATAACATTGATAGATATGAAACCATGAAGGATCTATATCTAGTCAGTAGAAATCTTCCATATAAATACCTGTTTGATCCTGATAGGACGAGAGCCAAAAAAGATAAGGAACTCATGGAGGGCATGAAAAGCTTTACTATGCAGGACTTTAGGACACTACGAGATCTCATCCTCTTACTAGATGAGAGCAAATCTAAATTGGAGACTAACAACCTAGCTTCCCCCTCTGATACTCAAATTAGGATTAATCAATTTCAGAATAAATCCAAAAAATTCCCAGACTTAACTACAAATTCAGAAATATGGGCATTCCTGACAGCTGTAGTGAGTGCAATGAAGCGTGCAATGATGCACGCCCACTTTGGCCCCCCAACACACAATCTTACACCAATCCAACAAAAAGGTCTGAATTCCTTAAAAAAAAAGATCGGACGTGATAATCAAATCCTCACTGGTAGAGTTGAGCGAACCCGGACTGTAAAGTTTGGGTTCGTACCGGACTTTGGGGTGTATCCGTCTCCCGAACCCAAACCCGGACATTTGAGAAAAAGTCTGCGTTTGGTATTCGGGTATTTTTCGCACCTTTTCAATAGCTGCAGGGCAGCCAATCAACAAGCGTTTCACTCTTAGAAGCCATTACAGCCATGCCTACTAATGGCGTGGCTGTGATTGGCCAGTGCATCATGTGACCCAGACTATTTTTGGCGCCTGTTGAATAGCTGCAGGGCAGCCAATCAAAAAGCGTTTCACTCGTTTGCCCTTAGAAACCATTACAGCCATGCCTACTAATGGCATGGTTGTGATTGGCTAGTGCATCATTTGACCCAGCCTCTATATGAGCTGGAGTCACGTAGCGCCGCGTGTCACATCGTCTTGTACTGGAGTAGGGAGAGGATACTGCCGCCGCTGTGAGGGAGAGATTGGCGTTCGAATATCATCTCATCCTGCATTAGAGACAGGTTCCTGACGGTGTTGTGAGGGAAAGATTAGCGTTCTAAAACCGTCTGATACTGGAGTAGGAACAGGTTCCTGGTGCTGTGAGGGAAAGATTAGCGTTCTAATATCATCTCATCCTGCATTAGAGACAGGTTCCAGGCGGTGCTGTGAGGGAAAGATTAGCTTTCTAATATCATCTGATACTGCATTAGGGACAGTTTCCTGGTGCTGTGAGGGAAACATTAGCGTTCTAATATCATCTGATACTGCATTAGGTACAGGTTCCTGGCGCTGTGAGGGAAAGATTAGCGTTCTAATATCATCTGATACTGGAGTAGATACAGGTTCCTGGTGCTGTGAGGGAAAGATTAGCGTTCTAATATCATCTGATACTGCATTAGGGACAGGTTCCGGTCGGTGCTGTGAGGGACATATTATCGTTCTAAAATCATCTCATAGTGGAGTAGGGAGAGGTTCCTGTCGGTGCTGTGAGGGACAGATTATTGTTCTAAAATCATCTCATACTGGAGTAGGGAGAGGTTCCTGTCGGTGCTGTGAGGGACAGATTATCGTTCTAAAATCATCTCATAGTAGAATAGGGAGAGGTTCCTGTCAGTGCTGTGAGGGACAGATTATCGTATTAAACAAAATCTCATAGTGGAGTAGGGAGAGGTTCCTGTCGGTGCTGTGAGGGACATATTATCGTTCTAAAATAATCTCATAGTGGAGTAGGGAGAGGTTCCTGTCGGTGCTGTGAGGGACAGGAGTGTCGTGGCTGTCCTTGGAGAGGGATGAGGTG
>BLSH010470445.1:263234-277205 GCA_018402905.1 Glandirana rugosa
CTCCTCTCAATAAAACGGTTCACGTTCAAAGTCGGTAAGTAAAATTACCATGTTAACAATGAAATAGTTTATTTAGGTAAAGTACAACTCTTCTTTACATAGAAAGAGAGTTTCTTTTACAGGACCGTTGTTACAACCTTTAAACTATTAGATAAAACAAAAATTCTTACGATCTTACACTTTAGAGAAGTACGAAACATTTATAAAAAAAAAGAGCCAGTGAAAGTGTACGACGACAGGTACAGTGTTTTTATAAAGGGGTTTGAGTGTGTCCACAGAAATGTTTGGTATTTGTTATGGTAACGAATACCTTTAAATTTTAATCTGGGTAAAAAAATACTTTGAGAGAAAGATACATTTCTTCTCAACATGAAATGGATTTATTTGATAAAGTAACAATTGTACCATTAGAATGAATGGCTGAAACTTGCACTTGGCAAAATAACTCTCCTCTTCACTCCCAAAAATGGGGGGGTAAAATAACTCTCGTTTTGGTATTTACTAACTACTCAAGGAATTACTCCATGAGAGTTATTTTGAGAGTTGTTTTGTGTCTGAGCATGCTCAGTTGTGCTCAGCTGTGCTCTGCGCCTAGGAGTAAAGAGGCGGGGTATTTATCTCTTCTCAGACTTTTTAAGATATTTCAGTGTAGCAATAACTTTTTCACACAGTTTAAAAGCAGATTATCTTTAAACAATATACCACATATTTTAGCACAATTTAGGGAATCAGATCATGCTCTAAACATTATTTCTATTTGCACTACTACTGGAGTAAGGAGTTGGCCGTTATCTGTGACCTGGGAGCAATAGTGAATTCCATTTTGGCTATTATTTACCGCCATTTTGGGGCTCATATTAGGATCATTTGGAAAGAATAAAAAATAAAAAAATGGGACTAATTTTAAATTTCCATAAGCAATGGTATTGTTTATGGTTTGTAAAGACACCTGTGTGAGTTTGGGGAAATATTTTTGTGACATGGACAGCAGCATGTGAAAGTGACCGAGAAAAAAAAATATTTACAAAGCATGAAGAGATTTCACATTCTAGCATTCTTAAAAACAAAATAGATTATCAAATTTCCAACATTGTTGCCAGGACATTTTCTTTGAGAGAAAGATACATTTCTTCTCAACATGAAATGGATTTATTTGATAAAGTAACAATTGTACCATTAGAATGAATGGCTGAAACTTGCACTTGGCAAAATAACTCTCCTCTTCACTCCCAAAAATGGGGGGGTAAAATAACTCTCGTTTTGGTATTTACTAACTACTCAAGGAATTACTCCATGAGAGTTATTTTGAGAGTTGTTTTGTGTCTGAGCATGCTCAGTTGTGCTCAGCTGTGCTCTGCGCCTAGGAGTAAAGAGGCGGGGTATTTATCTCTTCTCAGACTTTTTAAGATATTTCAGTGTAGCAATAACTTTTTCACACAGTTTAAAAGCAGATTATCTTTAAACAATATACCACATATTTTAGCACAATTTAGGGAATCAGATCATGCTCTAAACATTATTTCTATTTGCACTACTACTGGAGTAAGGAGTTGGCCGTTATCTGTGACCTGGGAGCAATAGTGAATTCCATTTTGGCTATTATTTACCGCCAGCGCTATTGTGAATACTGTTTTAGCACTATTTACAACGAATCGCGGTAATTTTACCACAAATTGCGGTAATTTTGCCGCTATTTTGCAGCAGCGCTATAGTAAATGACCCCCAATGTGTCTACGGATTTTGTCCAATAGAGATTGGCATCGGATCATAGCCCCAACACAGACAGTACAATACACCAATCTCTATAAGGGACTCATTGGTACAGCATATGCGGAAGGCCTAATTGATCAGATGGCCTACGAGTTTCTCAACATCCAATTTCCATGTGACGCTACCTTTTACGCGTTACCCAAAATGCACAAAAGTTTGGTGGACCCACCAAGTAGACCAATCATTTTGGGTATCGGTGTTCTATGTGAAAATGCCAGTAAATGTGTGGATTTCTTTTTGATGCCACATGTCACCAGCTTGCCCTCCTACATTAAGGACACTCTAGACTTATTGAAACATATAGAGGGTCACCAGGTGCCCCCTGGAGCCTTCCTAGTGACACTAGATGTGGAAGCACTTTATTCAAGTATCCCACACGATATGGGAGTCCAGATGGTCCGCACATTCTTAAAGGGGCAACCCGAAACTCAATAGGAATTCAATTAATTCCTATTACTCTTACTTTACCACATCCTGACACATAATTGGTTCATTTTTATGGGGTCCCACTACCTCCAGGATCAGGGCGTGGCCGTGCCGTGCCATGGCCCACGCCAACCTTTACCTTCGGGGGTGAGAAAGGGATATTTGGCATTTAGACAATGTAGAGAAGTTTATGGGATCTGTCCTATGCTGGTACAAGTTCATAGACAATATTTTTATCATATGGACCGGTACCAAGCAAGAGTTGTACACGCTTGTGGAGGAAACAAACAGCAATGCCTTTAATCTGAAGTTTACACTCTCATATGATCGATGGATGATTACATTTTTGGATTTTGAGGTATTCGTGGACCAGGAGCTATGTCTGGCTACCAATCTACATCGCAAGCAGACAGCGGGCAATATGCTGCTGCATGCTGACAGTGCCCATCCACCGGCTCTAATAAGCAGTATCTCATATGCACAATACCTATGTTTAAAACGTAACTGTACACAACCAGAAGACTTCTGAACCCAAGCAGCAGGGTTACGATCCAGACTTCTATTGAGAGGATATAGTAAAAGACTCCTCTGGAAAGCATACAACCGGGCACTAAAACATGATAGACAGACTCTGTAGTACAAACCGAATAGTCATAAAAAAACATCAACAACAGTGAGATTTGTCACTCAATACTCAACACAGTACCAGGAACTATGAAACATTATGAAAAGACATTGGCATATTCTGCTACAGGATCCCTATGTCTCGAAATACATGAAGGAGTATCCCGAAATAGTTTTTCTGAGAGCTCCTTCCATCAGAGATCAGCTTACATCTAGCCATTATGTCCCTTCTAAGGAACAGACGCCGTTACCTTGAGGCGTTTTCAGATGTGGGAACTGTGATGGGTTAACCAAGGCACTGAATTTAGATTGCACAATGATCAGCTGTTCAAACCTAGATTTCACATAGATTGCAATACTCAGGGTGTAATCTACCTGATGCCTTGCCATTGTGGGGCCTTCTACATCGGCATGACAATCAGGCCCTTTAAGAAGAGAATCAATGACCATATCTACTATTCTTCTGGTGAAAAAATGGTCACCCCAATCAGCCGACATCTTGACCTTCACCATGGTTTTGATGTCACGTTAGCATCATTTATAGTATTGGAGAGGGTGGCCCAGGATCCCTGGATGTTCGGGTTCGTCTGGTTTGGCTGAACTTTGCAGAAAAGTTCAGGTTCGGTACCGAACTTGACCCAAACTTTACCCTGGACCCCAAACCCCATTGAAGTCAATGGTGACCCAAACTTTTGGGAACTAAAATGGCTGTAAAAAAGTCCTGGAAAGAGCTATAGGGCTGCAAAAGGAAGCAAAATGTAGGTAAGGAGTAGGACAAGTGCCCTACAAACAAATTTGGATTTGGAAATAAAATCACAATAAAAAAAAAAAATGGGAGGAGGAGGTGGAGGAGGAGTAGGAGCCTAGAGGTCAACTAGGCCATGACCGTGGCAGTGTAGGTTGAAGTGGCGGTGATGGAGAAGGAGGAAGAGGAGGTAGCCAACACTATTATTATTTTTTTTTTTGTAATTGGGGTAGCCCCCAAAATATTGAGACATATTAAAAAAAAACAAGTATACCAATGGCTGTGTGGCCGGTCTAAATGTCTATTCTGCACAAGGTACTGGCCATGTTGGTGGAGTACTCGAAACACCGCAATATGGTACACAGGTCTCGCATGGAGGGCCGCTCGTTGGTGGTGAAGTGGTGCTGTTCCGCAGAGCGACTGACCCGTGCGTGCTGAAGCTGAAACTCCACTATTGCCTGCTACTACTCTCCAGCATGTGCAAGGTGGAGTTTCACCTTGTGGGGCATGTCGCATAGGAGGCGGTGAGCGGGAAGGCCGAGGTTCCGCTGCAGTGCAGACAGGCGAGCAGCAGCAGGGTGAGAACGCCGAAAGCGCGCACAGACGGCCCGCACTTTCTGCAGCAGTTCTGACATATCCGGGTAGTTTTTTAGAAATTTCTGCACCACCAAATTCAGCACATGCGCCAGGCAAGGGATGTGCGTCAAAGCGGCTAGGCCCAGAGCTGCTACAAGATTTCGCCCATTAGCGCACACCACCAGGCCGGGCTTGAGGCTCAGTGGCAACAACCACTCATCGGTCTATTGTTCGATGCCCGTCCACAGCTCCTGCGCAGTGTGGGGTTTATCCCCCAAACATATCAGTTTAAAAACAGCCTGCTGTCATTTCCCCCTGGATGTGCTGAAGGTGGTGGTGAGGGTGTTATGCTGAGCGGATGAGGAGGTGGTAGAGGAGGAGGAGGAGGAAGCGCAGTAGGAGGAGGAGGCAACAGGAGGCAAAGAGAAATGCCCTGCAATCCTCGGTGGTGGAAGGACATGCGCCAAACGGCTAGCCACCTCAGGCCCACCCGCCACTACATTTGCCCAGTTTGCAGTTAGCGAGCTATAGCGTCCCTGCCCGTGCTTACTGGTCCACATATCAGTGGTTATGTGGACCTTGCCACAGATGGCATTGCGCAGTGCACCCTTGATCTCGTCCCCGACTTGTTTGTGCAGGGAAGGGATGGCTCGCCTGGAAAAGTAGTGGCAGCTGGGAACCACGTACTGTGGGACAGCCACCACCATCAGGTTTTTAAAACTGTCCGTGTCCACCAGACGGAATGACAGCATTTCAAGGGCCAGGAATTTTGAAATGCTGGCATTCAGGGCTCGGGATCGCAGGTGGGTAGGGGGGTACTTCCTCTTTCTCTCCAGTGTTTGGGAGATGGGGAGCTGTAAGCTTCCATGGGACCATGTGGAAATGCTTGGGGACGGTGGCGGATATGGCGGTGTTGCTGTCACATCGTCTGTGAACAGCGCCAGGAACCTGTACCTAATGCAGTATGAGATGATATTAGAACGCTAATCTTTCCCTCACCGCACCAGGAACCTGTCCCCAATGCAGTATGAGATGATATTAGAATGCTAATCTTTCCCTCACAGCACCAGGAACCTGTCCCTAATGCAGTATGAGATGATATTAGAACGCTAATCTTTTCCTCACAGCGCCAGGAACCTGTCCCTACTGCAGTATGAGATGATATTAGAACGCTAATCTTTCCCTCACAGCACCAGGAACCTGTCCCTAATGCAGTATGAGATGATATTAGAATGCTAATCTTTCCCTCACAGCGCCAGGAACCTGTACCTAATGCAGTATGAGATGATATTAGAACGCTAAACTTTCCCTCAAAGCACCGGCAGGAACCTGTCTCTAATGCAAGATGAGATGATATTAGAACGCTAATCTTTCCCTCACAGCACCAGGAACCTGTCCCTGCTCCAGTATCAGATGATTTTAGAACGCTAATCTTTCCCTCACAGCACCGCCAGGAACCTGTCCCTAATGCAGGATGAGATGATATTAGAACGCTAATTTCTCCCTCACAGCGGCGGCAGCATCCTCTCCCTACACTAGCCTTAGAGCATGTGACCTGCAGCGCTATGTGACTCCAGCTCATATTGGGCCTGGGTCATATGATGCACTGGCCAATAACAGCTATGCTATTAGTAGGCATGGCTGTGATGGCTTCTAAGGGCAAACGAGTGAAACTCTTGTTGATTGGCTGCCCTGCCCAACAGGCGCCAAAAAATACCCGAATACCGAACCCCATCCCAGACTTTTTTTTAAATGTATCGGGTTCGGGGCACGGACACCCTAAAGTCCCGTACGGACCCGAACTTTACAGTTCTAAGCCTGACCAGGTAATGAGCAAGGATTGTGGAGAATGTCTTATAATGTCGATTCGAAAATCCATCAGGGCCTGGGGCAGAATTATGTTTTAATTCCTTGATAACCTTGAGTATCTTGGCTTCTGTGAAAGGCGATTCCAAGGTCGTTCTATACTCGGCCTCAAGATGTGGGAGAGTGATTCCCTCCAGGAAGGCCTCTAGTCTAGATTTCTCGACCGGGCTATTATCTGTATATAATTTGGAGAAGAAATCCTGGAAAGTGTCCATATTAACTGGCATATTTTGTGTTAAGGCACCAGACAGGGATTTAATTCTTGGGACAGATAGCAATTTATACTTGGGGGTGAGTTTTGCAGCTAGAGAGATAATCATGGCCTTTCAACTAGAGTTGAGCGAACTTCTAGAAGTCTGGGTTCTGCTGGTTCGGCCGAACTTCGGGACAAAGTCCGGGTTCGGGTCCGGACAGAACCCGAACTTTGTCCCGGACCCCGAACCCCATTGAAATCAATGGAGACCCGGACTTTTAGGCACAAAAAATGCTGTAAAATAGTCCTGGAAGGTCCTAGAGGTCTGCAAAAGGAAGGAAATGGGGGTAAGGGTGGGACAAGTGACCTACAAAGAAATGGGGACAGGGAAATAACTTTAAATATTTAAAAAAAAATAAAAACATAAAAAATGCAAAAATGGAGATCATCTTCAAAATGGGTCTGAAAAGTATTAATTAACATTAGAGGCCATAGAACTGTTCTAAAATCATCTTCAAACTGTGTCAAAAAAGTATAAATAAGCCGGGAGTACCCATATCACTGTTCTGCAAAATGTGTGTGTCACTTTAAATGAAACCGGGAATCAGTGCACATCTCTTCTGCACAATTATTTCAAGTCTGTGTGTCACTTTAAATCAAACCGTCAATCATTGCACATCTGTTATTCACACTTCTTTTTAAAGTCTGTGTCACTTTAAATGAAACCGTCAATCATTGCACATCTGTTATTCACACTTCTTTTTATAGTCTGTGTCACTTTTATTATAGCAGACAGCTAAACAAAAGCATATTTCAAGTTTGACAGTTTTCTGAAGATATATTCGAGGAGGGAGTCGGTCCTGAAAAGGACCGATTCCCACCTGAAGAGGGCCGGGACCAACCCAGGCCCCCTCCAGATCTCCCTGAGAGAGATCTGACAATAGTGCAACCTCTAAAGGGTTGCTATCCTGTCGTCACCAGGGGTAGCGAGTCCTCTGATAACTACAGGAGGGGGGGCATGTGGTTCCGCCCCGACCGTGGAGGTCTCCCAGACTATTTATTCAAACAAACAATATCCTCAATAAAACTATGAACTGATAACCTGGGGGATAAAAACAAAAGAGACCCACAAAATCGAGGAATGAAGTGGGACATGGACAAAAGGCCAGATGTTCCACTTCAATCCAAATAGACTGTAACGTATTTTCTGTCCAAAGTCTCTGGTTCTAGTCCATTATGGAGCATAGGGTTGTATTCAGGAAACCCAATTAGACCTTTTCCTCATAAACAGGAAGGTGAAGTATAGATTATCTGTACTAACTTCCAGGGTCTACGACTGAAGTGTTTAACTCTGAGCTCCTAACATACTGCTGATACTCAAAATGGTATACAAATCTTTAGAAACATGGGGGGGGTTCCTTTACTCCTCTCATAATAGTCACCAACTATCCTAAAAGGAGGGTCACAGAACTCAGGTCCTTTAAAAGACGCTCTCCTTCCTGAAAGGTGACGAAACCATAAGTCTTATTCTGGAAGATGAAATGTAGCCTGAATGGGAATGACCACCAGTATTTCAGCATTTTCTGTGAAAGAATCATTAGCAGTGGTTTGAGGGTCCTCCTCTTTTGTATTGTGATTGGAGAAAGATCTGCAAACACTTGTTTGTTATGTCCCTGAATCGTCAGGAGTCCCACAGAGCGCAACTTATTCATTACTGCCTCCTTTGTAGAATAATAATGAGGTTTGACTATGACATCTCTCGGGAGACCATCTTGGCGTTGAGGTTGCAAAGCCCTATGGGCCCGATCAATTTCCAGGTGTTGGGGGTAAATGTCCGGGAGTAATTCTGTCAGAAAGTGTTTGACTGTAGTATGAAAATCAACAATAGACTCAGGAAGCCCTCTAATGCAGAAGTTATACCTTCTGCTGCAATTCTCAAGCTCATCGATTTTTGAAAGAGCCATATCAATCTGATCCTGCAAAGTTTGTATACAGTGTGTATTTTGACTGACTCTAGCAACTGTCTCATCTACAGACTGTTCAATCGTATAAATCCTAGCTCCCAAAATATTCAGCTCTGCCTTGATAGTGGAGGTTATCTGGGTTGCATTTTGGGCCAAACCTGCCACCAGAATCTCAGAGAATCTATTTAGCAGATGCCCCGTATTAGAAATTTGGCCTTGATGTCCTGATCCTGTTTTTGAGTTTTGCATTATGCCCAGTGGACTGTTTGCGAATGGGGATGGTGACAATTCTCCCATAACTCTCCCTAGCAGCTGCTCTGTGAATGCTGGAGAGGCTACAATGCCTGAGAGCTTAATTAGTGGTGTCCCTGGGGTAGCTGGGTCCCCCTGGTCCATAGTGGATATGTCAGCCATAGGTTATGATTCAGCTGCCCCCTCTGTCTTCCCGCATGGCCGTGCTGCGGCCGCCATCTTAGGATCCCTGGGCTGCTGGGCCGGGAACTGAAGCTGACGATTTACCTCTTTTTTGGATGGTTTGTGTCGGTCTCCGGACATGGGGTAATGGTCACCAGCTGCCCTACACCGTGGTCCTATGGTTTGGGGTCCGGGGATCGATGTATAGCCGCCGTGGATCTCTCCTTCGGGCTGCTCGGAGCTCCGAGCTAAGGCGTCCGGCTCGTAGTCCCACGCATGCGCACTCCAGATTGTTTGTTTTGTTACCACTCCCTCTAATAATCCAGTATTATCATTCACCCTTTAGCAGTACTAGGGGAGAACAAAGCTCAACAATCCAGGCTGGAGGCTAAGGCCACATTTACCTGAGAAATTAGCACTAGGGATGGGCCGAACACCCCCCCAGTTTGGTTTGCACCAGAACATGCGAACAGACAAAAAATTTGTGCGAACATTCGAACACCGTTAAAGTCTATGGGACCCGAACGTGAAAAATCAAAAGTGTTCATTTTAAAGGCTTATATGCAAGTTAATGCCATACAAAGTGTATAGGGGCCCGAATACTCCCTAGGGGACATGTATCAATGCAAAAAAAAGTTTTTAAATTGATTGTTTTTCAGGAGCAGTTATTTTAATAATGCTTAAAGTTAATCAATAAAAATTAAATTTTTTTAAGTGTTCCCCTTAGTCTGCCTGTAGGAGGGCGCACCTTTGTGATATTTAGAACAGTGCCAGAGAAAAATTACATTTATACAGGAAAAATTGTCATTTAAAACCACTTGCGGCTGTAATGTATTGCCGGTTCCCGGCAATATAGATAAAAATCACTGAAAATTGTATAGGTCCCCCCCCCCAGTCCATACCAGGCCCTTCATGTCTGGTATGGATTTTAAGGGGAACCCCGCACCAAAATTTGAAAAAAAAATTGATGTGGGGTTCCCCCTAAAATCCAAACCAGACCCTTATCTGAGCATGCAATGTGGCCGGCCGGGATAGGGGGGGGCGAGAAAACGCCCCCCCCTCCTGAACCATACCAGGCTACATGCCCTCAACATGGGGAGTATGGGTGCTTTGAGGCAGGGGGGCTCTGCGCCCCCCACCCCAAAGCACCTTGTCCCCATGGAGACAAGACCCGATTCCCAACAACCCTGGGCTGTGGTTGTGGGGTCTGCGGGCGGGGGGCTTATCGGAATCTGGAACCCCCCTTTAATAAGGCCCTCAGATCCCACCCCCCATGTGGATTAGTATTGGGTACTTCGTACCCTACTAATTCACCAAAAAGTGTCAAAAAAGAAAAAACCACAGGAGACTATTAGGGACAAGTCCTTTATTTTAAAAAAAGTGTCCCCCGTTGTAATCCATCATCAATTACGGTGCACGACGGACCCGAAAAAAAATAATGCAATGGGAGGGCTCTCGCCGAATGAGCTCTATTTGTTTTGACGGTTTATTTATAGTCAAGGGCGGGGCCACCCGGTGATGTAATTGAGTGACCCGCCCTTCTGATGTCACATGATGTCAGAGGGGGCGGAGTCACCAGCTACGTCACCGGGTGGCCCCACCCTTGACTATAAATAAACTGTCAAAACACGGCGAGCGCAGATGGAGGCAGCCCTCTCATGGAGGAGATGTGCGTGCCATCATCTCGCCATGCATTATGGGGTGTTCACACATGCCTATACTTCTTTACTAAGTTTACTCTAATGTCTGCTGTCTGGTGTACCATGTGTATTGCATGCAGGAGAATAACTAGAAATTACAGGGCCCCCTAGAAAAAAATTGAATGGGCACCCAACAGTATGGTGCAGAACCCAGCACTAACAGTTTATAATCCTGAAATATTGCCTCTTCCCAAATACAGCCTTATTTCTAATCTCACTGAGTAGGTTAAATTGAGGAACTGCAGATGTATTTTGGAACAAACGTATATTTATTGTCAGATGCAATTACTGTTTATTGTCAGGTACACTTTTAATATAACATTGAAATATATTGATTTCATAACCTTTAGAAAATTGTGTCCTTTTCACAATAAATAAAATATCAACTGAGGGTTTTCTACATATCACCTTATAATTACCAAACAGTCCGTACATTATGAGAAAAAAGGATATCTTGAAGCAAAGCCTTTTGAGCTATGTGAGTTTGATTTGTATTGTGGATCTAAAGCTGTCTATTATTTGCTAATATTGGGTTCTTTTCATGTATATTTTTATTTTCTTCTCTCTGTAGCTTAAATTATGTTACTCACGTAGAGCAAACCACATGGGTAGAGGAGTACATAGATTACGCATTCAGAATTGTTCTTAATACATTGCTTGGAGGTTTTGATTTTCCCTTCAGGAATACGAAATGCATCTCTTGTAATTAAATATTTTCATATGGAACAGTTACCTCAAATAAAAGTAACCATAGGCATAGACGTCTGCCATGCTGAACTGCCTGCATACTTAGTTTTTATCATGGAGGAAAAAGGAGGTGTAATTCTGAATACAAACTAGGTATACTAATACAAAAAAAAAAACCCTTTGGAAATCATACCTGCGTTTAACTATTTAAATGATGGCTTCTGAAGCCTGTTGTACAGGGTGCATAGGTCAGTACCAGGCAGCTATATACTATGAGGATAAAATGCTTCAATTCCAGTGCTCCATAGGAGGAAAAAATGCCCTATCAGTGATCAGTGGTGGTGATTTATGTGCCTCTGGTCGGATATTTGAGTGAATAGGGGCTTATGTTAGTACATATTACCTCACTGTATGGTAAATTGGTGCCTACATCTCTCCATTCATGTACTTTTGTACAATATCTATAATAAAATTGTTTATATAAATGGAAGATGGCTACACATCTGGTGGGGCTGCCCGCACATCCAATCCTACTGGAAACGGGTCCATAAACAAAATGACTACATACACCATGGAGTTCACACATGCGCAGTCCCTACTCCCCCATCACGACTCAAAAGACATACCATACCATAAATCCCTAGCCATGATTTAAGTTAATGCAGCTAAAATGTGTATTGCTAAACTGTGGGGTATCCCTAAAGTCACCTCTATGTCACACTGGTATAAACAAATAAATAAAACTGAGGAGATGGAGGAACTCATCTCAATTTCTCGAAATTCCTCTCATAAATTCTCAACTTTATGGGGATGTTGGACCCATTTCCAGTCCCCCAAAGAATGCTTACAAACAATGAGCCTTCCCTCCTCAAATCAGATTTAAACACCTAGAACGCCACTTTCTTGTCTCTTCCCTAGAAGCATCCTTCACACGTCACTTAGTCTAGGATAAGATCCAAACTATTTGATGCTGAACCATGTCCCCACCTACCAACCTTGTCAACTTGACAAAACCCAAAACTCATATAACAAAAATGTATTTGCATTTCTAGTTGCGCACACACACACAAACAAATGTATGTACTCAGACTTATTCCGGCAGTATTTTCAACTACTACATCCTTTTCCTTGCTACCCTTTCAACCCCCTACCCTGCCCCCCTACCCCTTTCCTAATAGTCCCCCCCACCCAACACCCCCCCATCGCCTTCTTATACAAGACCACATGCATACTCGCACAAGTAGAACCTTTCATTGCAAGATCTACTCATCAATTTGCTTCAAACATACTGGAATGAATACATACTTGAGGTACACTATACTAGGAAATGAGTAGTAGATGTAACATAACCACTCAAGACACCACACTCTCTAGTTATGATATTTGTTCTATTACCTTGTTCTTATATGTTATATCGTTGTAGTAAAACTAACTGCTTTTGGTGCAGTTCATTAATGTTTACTGTGTACTACATGTTACCTATAAATCTGACATTGATCTTGTTAATGCATCACACCCTTATGATGTACTTTTCTCAATAAAAGATGTTTGGAAAAAAATAAATAAATAAATAGCATTGAGGCTGAATTACTATGGGTGTTGAGAATCTTTATTTAATACATTTAATTAAACCCCCTTTAATTATCTAATCGTGTAAAAAGCTCCTATTTATTTTAGTTGAACATAACTGGGTATTCAAAGAGAGCGCTGCTACAATTTAATGAATGAAGATTATCAACTCATTTAGTAAATAAACCCGGTTGTGTACTTGTGCAAAATGTGTGCTAAGCAGTGTTTGGTAAAACATTCTACTGTACTTTAAGGCTGGGTTCACACTGGAGAATGCAGCGGCACACAGCAGGGTTCCGATGCGTCTCCATTCACTGTTTCAGGTTCAATTTCAGCCAAAATTTTTGGCTGAATTGGACCTGAAATGGACCAAAAGACACACAGGGCTCATGTGAAATTTGCACTGGAGCTGCTGCGGAGATGTATGAACCAGCTCCATAGAGAGCCCGTCACAATCTCCTGCTATGCAAATTGGATGCGGGGAAACCCACGTCCAATTCGCAATAGTGTGAACCCAGCCTTAAAGATTACTTTGATAACCATCCCATTCTCTTAAGGCTCTAATGCACATTTGTAATTTGTTCAAAAATGTTTATTATCACTATGTGTTGTTTACGTAACCTCTCCAATACTATTTTAACCACTTCAGCCCTGGAAGGATTTCCAGCTTTAGCACCCAAGCACTTTTTTTAATTTGGCACTGTGCTGTTTTAACTGGTAATTGCGCAGCCATGCAATGCTGTATCTAAACAAAATTTGTGTCCTTTTTTCCCACAAATAGAGCTTTCTTTTGGTATTTGTTCACCTCTGTGCTTTTTATTTTTTGTGACATAAATGAAAAAAAATGAAAATTTTGAAAAAAAAATTTATTTTCTGCTTTTTTTATTAGAAAAATACAATAAACTAAATTATAGTCATAAATGTTTGCCAAAATGCATTCAGCCACATGTCTTGGGTAAAAAAAAAGTCAATTAGCATATATTTATTGGTTTACATAAAAGTTATAGCGTCTACAAACTAGGGTACATTTTCTGGATTTCCGAAGCTATTATTTTATGACTGCCTATCTCATTTTCTGAGGTGCTATAATGGAAGGGCAGTACAACCCCCCCCCCCAAAATGACCCCATTTTGGAAAGTAGACACCCTAAGGAATTAGCTTTTTACATGGGATCAAACATCTGCGATATTGAAAATACATTTGGTTATTTATATACGATTAACTGAAAAAAAAATGGGTTCTGTACACCGACTTACGTAAAACCGTTTGTAAATACTGATATTAAATCAAATAACATAAAAAGATTATTTTTTTCGTCTTTTATTTAAAAAAAAAGTTTTAAAAGTAAAAAAAAGTAAATACAGTGTTTTTTATTTTTCGTGTCTCCACTTGTTTATGGTTTTCTTTCGAGATAAACACCCTTTTTTCCTGTGTTTA
>BLSH010470445.1:277215-287241 GCA_018402905.1 Glandirana rugosa
TAAGGAACCTGAGTTGTACGGAAAGTAGACACCCCAAGATATTTGCTGAAAGGCATGTTGAGTCCAAGGAATATTTAATTTTTTTGTCAAAAGTGATTGAAAAATGACAAAAAAGAAATTACACAAAGTTGTTAATGAAATTATATATTGCTCACACATGCCATGGATATATGTGGAATTACAACCCAAATTACATTCTTCTGCTTCTCCTGAGTACGGGAATACCCTATGTGTGAGATCTCTTGGGAGCCTAGCTGCGTACGGGACCCCAAAAACCAATCACCACCTTTAGGATTTCTAAGGGCAAAAATGTATGCCTTCACCCCACACTACCTATCACAGTTGCGGAGGCCATGAAATGCCCAGATAGCACAACCCCCCCCCAAATGACCCAATTTTGGAAAGTAGACACCCCAAGCTATTTGCTGAGAGGCATGTTGAGTCCATGGAATATTTTTTATATTTTGCCACAAGTTTGGGGGAAATTACAATTTTTTTTCACAAAATTGTCACTAAATGATATGTTGCTTGCACATGCCATGGGTATATGTGAAATTATACCCCAAAATACATTCTGCTGCTTCTTCTGAATAAGGGGATACCACATATGTGAGACTTTTCTGCGGTCTAGCTGCGTACAGGACCCCAAAAACCAAGCACCGCCTTCAGGCTTTCTAAATGCATAAAATGGTGATTTCACTCCTCGCTACCTATCACAGTTTAAGGGGCCACGGAATGCCCAGATAGCACAACCCCCCCAAATGAACCCAATTTTGGAAAGTAGACACTCCAAGCTATGTGCTGAGAGGCACGTTGAGTATTTTGCAGATCTCAAACAACAAATGAACAAATGAGAGCTGCAAAATACTCACCATGCCTCTTAGCAAATACCTTGGGGTGTCTACTTTCCAAAATGGGGTAATTTGGCGGGTATTTTGTGCTACCTTGACCTCCGAAACTGTGATAGGTAGTGAGGAGTAAAATCACCATTTTACACTATTAGAAAGCCTGAAGACTGTGATTGGTTTTTGGGGTTCTGTACGCAGCTAGGCTCCCAAAAAGTCCCACACATGTGGTATCTCCTTACTCAGGAGAAGCGGCAGAATGTATTTTGGGGTGTAATTCCACATACACCCATGGCATGTTTGAGAAATATATAATTTAGTGATAACTTTGTGTAAAAAAAAAAATGTAATTTCCCAGGAACTTGTGGAAAAATATAAAATATTCCATGGACTCAACATGCCTCTCAGCAACTAGCTTGGGGTGTCTACTTTCCAAAATCATTTGGTGGGGGGTTTTGCTATCTGGGCATTTCATGGCCTCCGCAACTGTGATAGGTAGTGTGGGGTGAAGGCATACATTTTCGCCCTTAGAAATCCTGAAGGTGGTAACTGGTTTTTGGGGTCCTGTACGCGGACAGGCTCCCAAAAAGTCTCACATATGGGGTATCCCCATACTCAGGAGAAGCAGCAGAATGTAATTCCACATATACCCATGGCATGTGTGAGCAATATATAATCTCAGTGACAACTTTGTGTAATTTTTTTTATTTTGTCATTTTTCAATCACTTTTGACAAAAAAATAAAATATTCCATGGACTCAACATGCCTCTCAGCAAATAGCTTGGGGTGGCTACTTTCCAAAATCACCCACTCTTCTAACCACTTGAACCACCAAGTCTTTTTTGCCACTTTTTGTTTACATGAAAAAATACTTTTTTTGGCTAGAAAATTACTTTGAACCCCCAAACGTTATATATTTTTCTAAAGCACATAGTTTTTCACAAAGTATTTGTGCTGCAATTTTTCAAATGCAATTTTTGTTGAAAAAAAAACACTTTTTTGAATCTTAATGCACAAAAACACACTATATTGCCCAAATGTTTGGTGAAATATAAAAGATGATCTCATGCTAAGACCATAGACACCAAACATGACATGCTTTAAAAATGACGTACACCTGCGAAGCGGCAACAAACTATATACATTTTAAAAGCCCTTAAAAGCCTTTACAGGTTACCACTTTAGATCTGCAGAGGAGGTCTACTGCTAGAATTACTGCCCACGATCTGACGTTTGCGGTGATACCTCACATGCATGGTGAAATTGCTGTTTACATATGATACGAGACCGACGCTTGCTTTCACCTTTGCTCGCATGCACGGAGGGCAGGGGTGCATTTTTTTTTATTATTCATTTTGCTTTTTATTTTATTTTATTTTATACTGTCCCTTTCATCTTTTTTTTGTATAATTTTTATTGTTATCAGATGGATTTTAAATATCCCCTATGATGAAAAATTTAATTTGGGGTCTACTAGATGCTAAATCTTTCCTCAGCCCTTAAAGCATCTGACCACACCAAAAATGGTGTGATAAGATGCTTTCCCAATTTCCCAATAATGCTGTTTATATCCGGTGAAACAGAAGTCACGAAATGCTCATAGCCTCCGGTTTCTTAGGCCATAGAGATGATTCTAGGCTTCAATAAGCTGTATGGTCAGCTGGCAGAACCGGTGGGACAGGAGAGCCTGAGAAGACCAGCAACATACTAGTACGTCGCTGGTCCTTGTTTTGCATATGTTGTAATGTTCTTTTTTTCATGCAGCCAGTGGGTTAAATGAAAAAAAATCGGTATGCCCACCATTAGAAAACCTCCCTTCATCCACCCACTTCTAATGGTGGGCATAGCCCCTTTTTAAAAATATATACCGAAGCATAGGGGCAATCCGCCCCAATTTCCACCCACTGCCCCTATGATCCGGTATATATGCTCTTTTTTTAACTGTGGTGGTGAAATCACCTTCAACAGCGCTGGAGTTGCTGCTTTACGTATGGTGGAAGCAAACGCTTTTGCTGTCACCATGGATAAATCAGTGCTGCAGCTGAATGGCGTACCTGAAAAGCAATAAACAATTAATAAAACACAGAAACGTAAAAAATTACATACCTGCTAAGAAGAAAAAATTATAAAACACATGAACAATAAAACATTACAGATAAGCAGTAACATAAAAAAATACATACCTGCAAAGGAAACATGATAAAAAACAGAAACAAAACATTACAGGTATGCGTAAATAATATTAACAATAGAGAGAGATTAGAGAGAAAACAAGAGAGAGAGAGAAAAAAGAAACGTACAACTGTTTTTGGCTTTATTATTTTATATATTTTTTTGTTTTTTTTAACATTTTTTATATTTTTGTTGTTTTAAAAATTTTTTTTTTTTTGTTACACCTTTTTCTGTAACTAAACTGTAATGGTTCCAGGTTTGGACCGGCATCTTTGGAGACCCTATGTAAATGTGCCTATCACTGTGTCCTCTGTACCCTACGCTAATAATCCACTAGTGTATGGTAGTGAGTGAAGCATTCATCGATGCAGAGACCAGGCTGGTCAGGACAGGAGGGACAATAATTACAGGTTTCACGCCTGTATCCGCATCATCTGCAGAGACGACATCTCTTTTGGGGTGTTCTTTGGCCATGGGTACCATGGAGGACTTCTGGGAAGTGCCTCTTATGCAGCCGACTCATTGCATTTGGATTGGGAACATGGGGTGTAGCACCAACTGGATACAGAAGGGCTCTGATGATCTCTTCCTGGAATTTGAGAAAGGATCCCGTCCATTCTGACGCTTTGTATAGCACATAAGCATTTGGCAAAGCCAATTGGAATAAATATACAGACACTTTTTTGTACCAGCGTCTGGCCATACGGGCAATTCGTTACGGTGCCAATAACTGGTAGTTAAGGTCCACCCCTCCCATATTTAGGTTGTAGTCATGGACACAGAAGGGTTTCTTCAAAACACCAGTCGCCGTAGGAATTTGGATGGTCGTATCTGCATGAAGGGAGATCAGAACAAAAACATTCCAATTGTCCCTCCACTTGACCGTGAGCAAATTATTACACTTCAAGCAGGCTCTCTCCCCCTGTCTAAGATGGGAATCTACAAGCTGTTGGGGTAAGCACCGGCTATTAGATCGCACAGTGCCACATGGGCCAATTTGATGATCAAACAACTTACTAAGAAGTGGCACGCTCGTGTAATAATTGTCCACATGTAAGTGGTACCCCTTTCCGAATAAGGGTGACACCAAGTCCCACACAATCTTGCCAGTGCTCCCTATGTAGTCTGGGCATCCTTCTGGCTCTACGTGACTGTCTTTTCCCTCGTAAACCATAAAACGACATGTATAGCCTGTAGCCCTGTCATAGAGCTTATACATCTTGACCCCATATCTGGCACGCTTGTTGGTGATAAACTGAAACCAAGACGGCCAGAAAATGTAATCAGGGACTCGTCCACACACACAACTTGGTTGGGAATAAAAAGTGCCGATTGTACCCAGCGTCACCCCATGGACGACAGAGTTCATTGTCGCTGAAGTGCATAAACTGCAGGATCTGCTCATATCGTGCACTGGCAATGGAAGCAGAGAACACGGACATATGGTGAATTGGGTCAGTGGACCAATATGACTGCAAGTCAGATTTTTTTGTAATGCCCATGCTGAGGGAAAGGCCTTAAATTCTAATTGGTTTCCAGTCTCTGGCAAGGGACAAATGGGGATTAGCGGTGATGTATTGACCAGCATATAAATTGCTTTGGTCGACAATAGATCTATAGAGATCTTCGGTGAAATACAGCGAATATAAATCAATGGTCTTAAAACCAACTGTATTCACCTGAATTCCGGGTTGGCCAGTGAATGGGGAAAGCATGGGCGCTGAATCAGTGGTGGGTTGCCAATCAGGGTTAGAAAATTCAGTGGGAAGGGCACTATGGGCTCTGTGGGCCTGTCTTTGTCTTCGTGGCTGAAGAAGACTACTTGTGCTAGCCACACCAGCTTGAACTGCACTTATGGGACTCACCACATCAGCAAGTGTTACTGCAGTGCTGGTTGTATGACCAGGGGGTACTAGGTCGCTGGTGCTTGCTGGTTCACCAGAAGGAGTAGCGGAACTAGTACTGGCTCTCTGCTCCATATGAGAGCCCTGCGGTTCTTGCACCTCGGCGACAGCAGAACAGGATCTGGTACGCCTGACCTTAGCAGGGACCACTCCGTTGTCAGAGCTATCTGACAGGGTGCTGCTGCTGTCTACGGGATCATATGCTGAGCCTGAATCTGACAGTGGAGCTTCCCCATCGCTCTCATCTGTCATGCTCAGCAACGCATAGGCCTCTTTACTAGCGTACATGCGATTGGACATTGGATTTGGCCTCTAAATTTGATATGTACACTAGCGTGACTCACAGGCAAAAAGGGCACCTGGTTGTCAGAGCCTGTTTCAAACGCTACCACAGTCAGATTTTGCAGGGATCGGGGAGGGCTGGGTGGAGGGGCTAACCGCAGGTGCTAGCAGGTATCTGGGCTGATCCCACTAACGCCGCATTTTTTAGAACACTGATGTACTGGGCACACTAATATATATCTGATCAGATCACAGATATTGATCTATCTAATGTGTGTGTGTGCATGTCAGAGTACCTAACTAACTTACCCTGCCTGATGTTTACGCTGACCCTAATGCATGCTAAAACCTAACTGATGTCACTACCAGGCAATCAGGGGTTAAAATCTTTATTTTATATATATATATATACATATATATATATATATATACATATACACACAGGGCATGCCCTGATGAAAAAAAAAAAAAACTATCTATCTAACAAGCGTCTCCTGTGACACTTATACAGTGATCACAGGTGACAGGGGGCAATCAAGGGGTTAAAACCTTCATTGTGGGGGTAAGGGGGTATTTACACCTACCTGGGCCTACTACTAACCTACCCTAACGCTAATTTAGTGTCACAAGTACAGCGATCAGTAAAAATCAGAACACTGCACATAGTGACACAGTGATAGGGGGTGACAGCAATGAAGGGGTTAACTGGGGGGGTGGCGATCAGGGGGTGATCAAGGGGTTAAAAGTGTGCCTAATGTGTCCTGGTGTCAGTGTAGTGTTGTGCAACAGAGGAGCCATTTCATTGGCCAGGACCAATCAGCAGGTCCAGGCCAAATATCATCGGCCTGGCCCTGTAGACTGATCGGTCCTCTATCGAATCCGATCACAGACGGCACGCCGTGATCGTGTGCGCTCACAGCCCACGATCGCGGCCGCCGTCAGCTGACGGCGATTTGTGATAACAAACCAAGTTGCCGCCATCAAGCCATGGAGGGCGGCCGCCAACTGGTTAAACAAAAAAAAAAAAAAAAACATGGTAAGAAATGCATTTTCATAATTCTCTGATCATTCATTGCACAAACACCACAGATTTCCATAAAACAAGGCTGGTCATTGATCACTTTCATATATTTCTTTCCCTATTTTTTTTTTCTTCAAACTTTTTCTATGATTGAGCAAGAGCAAAGTTGAACCAAATTACCTGAATAACATCTTGTTTTTAAAGAATAGTTTCCCCATTAATAACACCATATTAGGGTGTAACATGTTACTAAAGCAGCAGCCCCCATCCCCAATTGTGACAGTGGCCTGGGGGTCCTTTCCAACCTGCTGTCACAATTTAAAAACAGCGTAGCTCTTCCTACACAGCCACATCCTTTATTCACAGAGTTGTGTTAATAAATGAATTACAAGTCCCATCTGCAACTACTGCTCTTTAACTGTCTTCTTAAATAGGCAGAAAGCTGTACTGAGTGTCTGCAGGAGCCTGACAAAAAATGTGCATGTATTTTTTTTTTCAAAAGTGAGCTTATCCTTTAATTAATATATTTTATTAACATGTTGTCTTTTAATAAATAATAATTATTGGTGGGTGGAAGTGACTGAAAAATGTAATTGTTACATTGCTAATTGTATCATTATTTTATACCTTTAGTATATTTTTGTATGAATCAGTTTAATCTATTTTTTTTTACAGCAAACTGTAGTGTATAATCTTTTCAACTGTTGGGTGGCTCTGGCAATTTAACACTCTTGACATGGTTAAAGTTGTACTTTCAACTTTTAAGGCATATTCCATTAAATGTAATATATTAGATAACATTTTTGTCCTCTGAAATTGTTACCTATAACCACTATTGGATGCGGATCTAGAGGAATGTATTACATTATCTCTCATCTATAGGAATAGTTGAGCTCTGGGTTGCAATACAATGTCCAAGAAGACGTGAGAAGAATGCAATATTAAATAATATCCAAAATAACTAGGTTAATAAATCTGATTAAATTATGCCAAGGAATATGCTGACAGGATAAAAGCAAAATGAACACACTCGATAACGTATTTGCCCCTCCTTCATTATCCAATCCAGAGGCTGTGTTGGGAAGGTGACACCACTGTATTCCTTAACCACTTGCCGACCAGCAGTTTAACATTTACTGATGGCCGGCAACTTTATTGTTCCCTCCCGTAAGTCGGGGGGTAACTTCCTGGTTTACTGGCTTGCATGCTTGTGCCCCCTGCTGTTTTTGCTGTGGTTGGGCATAGCATGAGTTTGTCAGCAGGCTCACAGCCAATGATTTTGGATGAACCTTCTGATGGCTGTGGCCAACCACAGCACAGATATCTGTGTTTGTTAGTAAACACAATAAACACGCAACCCAGATCTGGCTGATTCTTCTCCCTGATTTCAGTTAACGTTCAGAGCTTAAATCAGGAAGAAAAGCCAGCCATTCTGTGAGTAAAATCAGCACACATACACTTGTTAGGCACACAGTTAACCCCTTGTTTACCTTCCTTATAACCCCTGTCACCCAGCCAGTGTCATGAGTACAGTGACAGAGTACAGTATTATCACTGATCACTATATTAGTATCACTAGCGACATCAGATACTGTCAGTTAAAGTCAGTTAGTGTCCCACCCAGTGAGTTTCAGTTAGTGATGGTCCCTGATTGCTCACCACACTATCACAGTAGATCTGAGGGGGACATGCAAGGACAATAAAAAACTGAGTTTTTGCTTGCACATGATTGGATGATAGAAATAAGCAGTTTCCCTTCCCCTCATTTCAGGTCTTCCCCTCAGATCTACAGTGACCGCATTCCAAGTGCACTTGTAGTGCACTCGTAGTGCACAGCGGATTTGCCTTTAGTAAATCAACCCCTATGGGGTTGATTTACTAAAATAAATTATACTGTGTACATCATGTGCACTGCAAGTGCACTTGCTCCAGAACTTAGTAAATGAGGTAAAGCTTCACTTTGCAAAAGAATACTTAATCACATGCAAAGAAAATAAAAAAACAGCATTTTTGCTTGTACATGATGACAGAAATCAGCAGAGCTACCTCTCATTTCAGAACTTCCACTCAGATCTAGAGCAAATTCAGTGCACAGTATGTTTGCCTTTATTAAATCAACCTCTATAAGTCGCTGAACCCTGCCAGTACCAGCATAGTGTCTGTCCAGATCAGTATCCTGATCATGGTCAGAACTATACTAGTGTCCATAACAGTATAGTGTCGACAGAAATGAAGCATTAGCACAATCAGACCGATCACTGTCAGTACTTGCATTTACCCCCCCAAAAAAGGACAGCGTCAGTATAATTGTTCTGATCACTACCACCTCTGATACATTGTCCACAAATACACAGTGTTAGCAAGATCAGGCCTGATCTCTGTTAGCACTGGCAGTCCATTTTATTTCTAGCATGCAAGCAGTCCATGATTGCTAGCCAGAAGCACTTTTTCCCATAGTTGCCACTAGGTACCTGTAGTGTTAATGCCCAAAATGTCCAAAAAAAGGTACACTAGTGAGGAGGCGTACAGGATTCTGAGCATGTCAGATGAGAGTAAAGGGGAGGCCTCGCTGTCAGAATCAAGCTCAGAATATGAAAGCAGTGGCAACATGACAGCTAGCTCAGACAATGGTGAAGAGATCCCTGCTGAAATCAGGCATACCCAACCCCATGTTGCTGAATTGTTATACAAACATAATTATGCTCAGATGCAGCTGGTCGCAAGTACTAGCACTTCATTACATTTTGGTAATCTGACAAGCACAATAGTGTAGTACATCCTGGCCTTATAGACACCAAAAAATTAAATCTTACATGAACTCAACATGCCTCTCTGCAAATACCTTGGGGTGTCTACTCTCCAAAAAAGGGGTCATTTGGGGGAAGTTTGTACTGTTGTGGCATTTTAGAGCCTCAAGAAATGTAATAGGCAGTCAGAAAGTCAGAGCTGCAGCCTAAATTCCAGAATATATACCGTAGTTTGTGAATGCTATAACTTTTACACAAACCAATTAATATAAACCTATTAGGATTTTTTTTGCCAAAGACATGTAGCAGAATACATTTTGGCCTACGTTTATGAAGAGATGTGATTTTATTGGATATCCTTTATAACAGAAAGAATAAAATATTTAGTTTTTTTATCAAAATGTTCACTCTTTTTTCTTTTATATTATAGTGTAAGAAATAAAAAACAGTGGTGATCAAAAACTGCCAAAAGAAGACACATTAAATTTGGGTACAGTGTTGCATGACACACCAATTGCTAGTTAACCACTTAACAACCGCCCTATAGACAAATGACGTCTACAGGGCGGTTGCTTAATTCTGGGAGGACGTCCATTGACGTCCTCCCAGAATCGCGCTTCCCGCGCGCCCCCTGGGGCGTGCACACGGGAACATCCGTGACCGTCGGGTCCGGGGGACCCGACTGATCATGGATCGCGGTGAATGGCCGCTGTGAGCGGCCTTTCACCACGTGATCGCGCCGTCAAATGACGTGTCGCCGGTAAGTGGCGCTAGGTACTAGTCAGCCCAGGGGGCCTGGGCTGCCAGTGCCTACAAGGGCACACGTGCGGGGTCCCCCGCGCGCCCTTCGCGCTAAGACCCTCCTGCAGTTACCTGCAGGAGGGTCTTAATTCGTTGGCGGGACATCTGCAGTAAACAGATATCCCGCCAACAATTCACCAATTGATCGTTAACCACACAGTACGTTGTGACATGGGTTTAAATTACACAGAAGAAAACCGTCAAAAACTAGTGGTGACAAAAAATAAAGAATGTGATATTATATTTTCTTTTT
>BLSH010470445.1:288738-312579 GCA_018402905.1 Glandirana rugosa
TAGACTCTATAACTTTCACAAAGACCAAATAATATCCACTAATTAGTTTTTTTTACCAAAGATAGGTAGCAGTATAAATTTTGGCCAAAATTTATGAAGAAAAATTACTAATTTGCAAAATGTTATAACAGAAACGAAGAAAAATTCATTTTTTTACAAAATTTTCGGTCTTTTTTTAATTATAGCGCAAAAAATAAAAAACCCAGCGATGATTAAATACCACCAAAAGAAAGCTCTATTTGTGTGAAAAAAAGGACGCAAATTTCATATGGGTACAGTGTTGCATGACTGAGTAATTGTCATTCAAAGTGTGAGAGCGCTGAAAGCTGAAAATTGGTCTGGTTGTTAAGGGGGTTTAAGTGCCCAGTTGTCAAGTGGTTAAAGTAGCACAGTGCTGAATAGCAAAAAATGGTCTGGTCACGAAGGGGGTAAAACCTGCTGGAGGTAAAGTTCTTAATCATAACAGAGAAAGAGATGCCCCTTTTCATGTGTTGCCTGGCAAAACTTTATAAATTACAAATGTGGCTTGGCACATACCTATCATTTGACAGATAAGGCAGTTAGTATATGTATATATCAACTATGTATTTTAGCCTTTAAGGATGTAAAATTAAGCAAAATATATTATACTGATTTCAATATACTTGTACTAACAAACAAAAAGCAAAATCAGAACATAAAAACTACAAAGCAAGAACTAAACAAATAAGTGTAATAAGGAAATAAGTCCGCCGTGTGTATTTTTCTAATCAAAAGCTAAAAATAAGGGAGGGGGCGTGGCGTCTGAGCTCCATGATGGCCGCATAGAGCCAGAGCTCCGTCAGACCGCCGGACTAATCTGCCTCTCACAGGAGCTTTAGACCAGCGAACGAGCAGCCACAGCGCAGAGGAACACGCTGTCATCTGGCCGCGATGACCCGTCGCAGAAAACTACAGCCCGCTCAGCCGGGAAAGCTGACGGCCTTCTTCCCCGCAGCTCAGCACTCGCCCTTCCACAATGGCGGCGGCGCACGTGCAGGTGGAGGAGACGCCGGGACCAGAGATCCAGGAACCCTCCATCCCACAAAGGCACAGCAGCGGACGGAGAGTACCAGCCCAGCAGCGGCTCGTCCTCAGCAGCCTCTACCCCTACCATTAGGAGCCCAGCAAAATCCAAAGCCAGGCGCACCCCAATGGAGGAAGCTGACCAGGCCTGCATTATGGAGGTGAGTGGTGCACAGGCCGCGGCAGGTCCAAACAAGCATGATGCATTCATTGACTTTCCCACAACAGGCCAGGCAGTATCAGACATAGTCCTCAAGGATATGCTGACCTCTTTCAAAGCATCCCTCCACCAGGACATTAGCCATCTGATTAGAACATGCCAGTCAGATATTCACTCATTAGGGGGACGTGTTGACCATATTGAAAACGCAATGGGAGAATACTCCCATACATTTAACACACTGGTTGATGCCCATGAAGCCCAGAACGATGAATTAAGTTGGATGAGAGACAAATTGGCCGATTTGGAAGATCGGTCGAGAAGAAATAACATAAAAATTAGGGGCATCCCGGAGTCAGTTGCCCCATCGCAATTCCCCCAATATGTACAGGATTTATTCTCATCGCTAGCACCTACACTCTCTGCTGTGGAACTCACGGTGGACAGAGTCCACAGACTGCCCAAACCGTCATTCATAGCTGAAGACATTCCTAGAGACGTCTTGCTCAGACTGCACTTCTACAGAGCTAAAGAAGTTATTCTGAACGCATTTAAAAACCCAGACCAAAGCCCAACCACCTTCGCTTCATTGCAATTGCTCCCAGATCTCTCTAGACACACTCTCCAGAGAAGGAGAAACCTGAACACTATTACCAAGGCGCTACGCAACCACCATATCCCTCATAAGTGGAAATACCCGGCAACACTAATAGTCACCTTTAATGGCTCCAACAAGGCTATAACGTCCCTAGAAGAAGGTCTCACAGCCATCCGTCACTGGGTGATCCTCACAGACGCTTCAAACACATCCCAACAAGCGGATAAAACTCCTCACCTACAATCTGACTGGCAGGTAGTGACCCACAAGCGTTCCTCAAAAAAGAATGGAACCCCACAACAATCCTAACACAGGCCTCCAGTCAACAACACTAGTCCGGCTGGTCACCAAACGGATATATATCCCGAAACCCTCTACACACCAGGACATTATGTTATGTTCACGGTCCTCCCAAAGGGACCAGTTTCTTAACCATTATGTTTTGTTTCTTAAATTTTTTGTTTTGTTCTCTTACACTTCCCTGAGGTATACATCCAACCTGGCGATCCCACACCGAACCCAGGACCTACTTTATGGTAACAAGTTCTACAGCCGGACAGCAAAGTGGACACAGCGGAAGCAAGTCCCCAACCCTCCCGGGACCTTCCAAACATCAGAGCGACACCAATCCCTCCACACAGTAAGTGACGCCTGGAACACACAAACACTTTCAACCTTAAACCATGACCATTACATGCCTATCACTGAACACTAAAGGCCTGAACCATCCGGCCAAGAGACACACAACGTGGAGGGAAGCTCTGAAAAACCAAGCGGACATATTATGCGTCCAAGAGACACATTTTTGCTCCTCAAACATCCCTAAATGCTCTCACAAGAGTTTCCCACGCATTTTCCTAGCTAATAACCCGGAGAAGAAATCGAAAGGAATTCTAATTGCTTTCCAACTCCAGAATGCCATTATAGACCAGCACTGTAGATTCATAATTCTCAACTGTGACATTAACTCCAATCCCTATACGATAGTATCCATGTATGCACCGAACTCTCGTCAATCTAACTTCTTGAAGAAATTGCTCAAACGTATTTACTCTGTTAAATATGGTAGTATACTAATATGCGGTGACTTTAATGCCACTGTGGACCCAGTCATGGACTCCTCCTCGGCCAACCCCAGGGGTAGACCATCATTGGGTCACATATTGCACTCGGAGGGGCTGTACGATGTCTGGAGATGCCAGCACGCGTGCGAGAAAGACTACACCTATTTCTCCCCCAGACATTGTACATACTCCCACATTGACCTTTTCGTGGTGGACAAATGGCTATTGCAGAAAATTTCCCACTCAAAAATTCACGACATAACATGGTCAGACCATGCTGCAATATCTATCTCTATTATTGAGAAGGGTGCCTTACACACGAACCCCATCTGGAGATGCAATATCAAACTCCTACAATCACCAGAGTCCTCAAAGCTTATCTCCCAACACATTACTGACTTTTTTAAAAATAACGCAAATTCGGTTGACAACGCATTCACACTTTGGAATGCTCACAAGGCATTCATTAGAGGCATCCTCATCCAGCAAGGAGCCAGATTAAAGAGAAGCCATGACCTTCACCTTACAAAAATGACAACCGACTTTCACAACTTAGAAACCCACAACAAACGGAATCCCTCCGATGACAAAATACAGTCCCTACAGAAAATTAGGGAAGAACTCCGACTTTTCCTCCTCCATTCACATGACAAATATCTGAGATCTGTACGTGCAAATTGGTACTCTAACGCAAATCGGGCAGGCAAACTACTGGCTCGCAAAGTTAAAACGGTCCACGAAATCAAGAATCCAATACTTATTACACCCCAAAAGCAACCATAAAGTAACAAACCCTCAACATATTGCAGACCAATTTGCAGACTTCTATAACACACTTTACAACCTCAAGGACGATCCCCAAACGACCCAACCCACCAAGTCAGATATAACATCCTTCCTGAGTACGCTCAAACTACCCAAACTGTCAGATTCACAGCTTACAGATCTCAATGCTCCTTTCACCTGTTCTGAGGTACAGAAGGTCATCGC
This sequence comes from Glandirana rugosa, assembly GCA_018402905.1. Classification (NCBI taxonomy): domain Eukaryota; kingdom Metazoa; phylum Chordata; class Amphibia; order Anura; family Ranidae; genus Glandirana; species Glandirana rugosa. The sequence continues at coordinate 292,595 of BLSH010470445.1, forward strand.
TTCTCTCCCCAACGGGAAATCACCAGGTCCTGACGGTCTTCAAAACAAATTCTACAAATCATTCCATGATCTAATCACTCCTTATCTGACCCCAGTCTATACTTTAGCCACACTATCATCATCCTTCCCACCTGAAATGCTGAAAGCATACGTTGTGACCATTCCCAAACCCGGGAAAGACCCGAATACTCCCGCAAATTTCAGGCCAATATCCCTCCTTAATTAGGATGTGAAAATCTATGCAAAACTTCTTGCAAATCGACTCACGAAGGTGATATCCCATCTCATAACTAAAGACCAAATGGGGTTCGTGAAAGGCAGGCAACCCTCAGATGCTACTAGGCGCATATTGAATATTATAAGTTATGCTGAGAAACATCGGACGCCTTCTCTGCTGCTATCAATTGACGCAGAGAAGGCCTTCGATAGGGTAGACTGGTCATATATGTCTCATGTACTGTCGGAGTTTGGCTTCCAGGGATCAATTAGGAATGCAATTCTGGCCTTATACTCAAATCCTTCTGCGCAAGTATTCACTTCTGGACTCTTGTCCAAGCCATTCTCAATTACAAATGGCACGAGACAGGGGTGCCCTCTTTCCCCTTATATTTTCAACCTGATCATAGAGCCATTAGCCGAGGCTATCAGATCCAATTCAAACATCTCAGGCTTCCAAATAGGAAACAAATCTCACGTCATAAACTTATTTGCCGACGATGTGATTCTCATGTTGACCAACCCCGTGACTTCCCTCCCCCAGGCCCACGAAATCCTTGAAAAATTCAGTGCCATATGCTATTACAAAGTTAATCATACCAAATCCATAATTCTCAACATAGGAACACCAGACAACATCAGAATAATCCTCCAAAACCCCCTTCCATACTCATGGAATCCAGAGGGTATTTCATACCTTGGAATTACACTAACCCCCTCAATGTCTTCAATCGTGCATGCAAATTACGGGCCACTAGCCAAAAAAGTTCATTCCCAATTATAGCAGATGTCCCAAAGAGAACTATCCTGGACTGGCAGATCAGCAGTCATAAAAATGATAATTCTCCCGCAAATACTCTACCTGTTCAGAGTAATCCCATTATTTGTCCCATGCAAGTATATAGATCCCATCAACAAAATCCTAAATCAGTTTATATGGGACAATAAAAAACCCAGATGTTCACAGTCCAATCTCCACAAACACAAATCGATAGGGGGAATGGGCCTTGCAGACATCCGGGACTATCACCTAGCAGCAATACTAGACCAACTCAAGTTCTGTTTTAAACCTACCGACGCCCCAAAGTGGACTAGCATAGAGACCCACGAATCCCCTACAGGCGACCTAAAATCATTCCTCCTTCTAGATGGTTGGAAATGTTGGGACACTTCTTCCCTTCCCCCCACCCTAGCAACTGCTATCAAAGCATGGAGACAGTTGCTGACTTACTCAATATACTGCCCACAGCAAACACTCCCTCTTCTACCAACACAAATACTGGATAACCTAGTTCCCTTTTTGTACACAAAACCACTCCGCATACAGGGAATTTTATATATTCAAGATTTCTACAAAAACTCCCAACCCAAACATTGGGAAACGCTGCAAAAAGAGTTCTCCCTCCCAATAGAAACTAAGTTCACAGTAATGCGCATTTTGTCATATCTGACCAAACACCCTCTTCCCACCCTCAAAATTCCTGACAAGATATGGGACTTCCTGAACAACTCCAATGCGAAAGGAAAAGGCATTTCGCTTCTATACAATGCTTTGGGTAACAAGGACACCTTAGACAAATTCACGCCCATCCAAAAATGGGAGAAGGAACTAAATCATAGCTACACCTTAACACAATGGAAACATGCCCTTTTAGCCACACATAAACACTCTAAATGCTGTAACCACTGGGAAATGATTGTCAAAATCATTCACAGATGGCACTATACTCCTTTTAAACTCTCGAAAATGTTCCCTGGTCTGTCTCCGGACTGCTGGAGACAATGTGGGAAACCTGGGAACCTGTTACACATATTATGGGATTGCACTAGCCTCACAAGCTTCTGGGCACAGGTGTTCAAACTGATATCGACTACCACAGGTATTCTTTCCAAACCCAACTCTGGTCTGGCTATCTTAAACCTTGGCATTGATCTATACCCTAAACATATGAGACCCCTAGTAACTCACATACTTCTAGCTGCACGAAACTCCATCCTCAAAAAGTGGAAATCCCTAGACTCCCCAAACATATCAGAAGTCATACAAACAGTACGAACAAACCACCTACTCGAGAGATCCCTGGCAATCAACTCCTTGAAATGTAATCACTTTGATAACCAATGGTCTTTATGGATTTCCATGTATAAGTAACACTGATAAATTTCCTAATCAATTGATATTACCAGGATGCATTGTACCTCTCCCCCCCCTTTTTCTTTTTCTCCCCCTCCCCTCCCCCCCCAATGCTCTTTCGTTGTTAAGTTTTAATCTGTATATAGACAGTTTTTTGAAATACGGTGCCTTCTCCCCCTCCCCTGTTCACAGTAAGCTCCCACTTGGGGTGACAGGAGAGAGGAAGAAACCAGCTCACGATACTTAAATACAGGGCTGATATGCAAAGTACCAAATCACCACCTGCAATTGTTGAATCGATAACCTTGATGTATAACAACCTTTGATCCATGCCAATGTTGATATTTCTGTTCATATAATCCAATAAAAATTATTGTTAAAAAAAAAAAAAAAGCTAAAAATAATAACAAGCTAACGCAAATATAGCAAGGTGATTTGCATCAAAGAAGAGCTATTAAACTCACCTTTCTGGAGGCGGTGTCTCCTGGCTTCCCCACTCTCCGCTGCTGCAGCCTCCATCAAACTCCTCAGCATTCAAAACTTTTAGTTGGATACCCATAGCCCCCTGTAGTGCACAGTGGCTCAATTTTTCAACCCTTTTGTCACTGCTGTTACATAATTATATAATTATATAATTACTCAGATTGAAAACAGACATATGACTAGTTCAACCAACAGACAAAAATAAATAAACAGAATCCTCAGAACCTTAAACACACAGTTGATCCAATAGGGAAAACATCTTTCTGATCACCTTCCCTCCTTCCTGAGGCATTCAGACACCCTCTGTCTCACTTTAAATATTTAACTCCCAGTTATATTTTGTGCCATGATGTAGGGATCAAAATACAGTGGGGGATAAAGGATACAGGCATCTTGAACTCCCAGAAGTATTAAATGTCAAAGAGTCTAATGGAGGCTACAGTGCAGGAATGGAGGCCAGGTAGGAAATATGTGGCATAAGAGTTGTGAGTATAAAACCTCTTCTAACTCAGGTGCTGCTATGTGTGAAACACGTCTACCTTGCTACATGTCAGTGCTCTAGTGCTGTGATGTTTTAATCTGTACTTCAATAAAGTATTCACTTGTCCAGGGGAGTGTGTGGCCATTCCATTTCCTATTTATACACGTACAATGAGTGCACAGCCACACAAATAAAAGTCCACAAACATCAAGTGAAAAACATCAGTGATGTGAAAATTTTCAGAAAAATAGTAGTCCAGGAACAAACTAAAACTTTCAACTATCCACCGACTTCGTGTATGTATTTTGAAGAGATGACCAAGACAGCTGCCCTTCACCACAAATGAGGTTACCAAATGTAAAAGATCCCCACCACGGAGATCAACAAGGCATGTCATTAACAGATCTGCAGACATTCATCTATGGCAATAACAGGACACCAACTTCCCGTTTCAGTGATTCCAAGGATCAGCACGTCAGATCAGGCTACATTCACGCATATTGAGGAGAACAGAGGCCACACATTGTGTAAAACCACCAAAAATGCATTTAAAACAATAGACAGGTACTTACAGAGGTAAAAGAATACAGCATGCCCCAGCATGTACTTATGCCTCGCCGCTGGCCACACAGTGAAAGTGCTGATGTCACAAGTTAAGCCCCGCCCAACATGTTTCACCATCATTAGGGGAACAGGAGCATTCCGTTTCCTATTGTCAGGATCTCGGAGGCCAGCTGGGTGGGCACCTTTGTCTGTGGATGGCATATGGGGCTGTTTGTGTAGACTATCTATCTATCTATCTATCTATCTATCTATCTATCTATCTATCTATCTATCTATCTATCTATCTTTTAATCAATTTAAAATAACATACAGAAGAGTATTGCATTTAAAACCAAAGTAGGAATGTTAGTTGACATAAAATTAGATGAAAAGAAAAAAATAATAATTTTACATCATTACCATTATTCCTTAAAAGAACAAAAATAATTAAATACACCATATCTATTCATATTATGAATAGTAAAAGCAATACAGAAAAGGGAAATGATTGTCTCTCTTCATCTTAAATATTTGGATTTCAATTATGTATAACTTTATAGTGTAACCAAGTTTAATTGGTAGGAAATGAATAATTTAAATCTGTCAAAAATGTTTTATTGTTATTTTAAAATCTCAGGTCATGCAGTAGAACAGCTGATAGCTATAGTATTAACATACTATATAGGCAAATTGTATAGAGCGGGTTGCTTGAGAATTAATTAATTCTTTATTAATATGTTATTGGCAAAATATTCAACATGGAACCTATACATAGCGAGGTGATATCAAAGCACTGTCACATTTGTCTGTGTTGTGTTTATCCCTTTGCGACTTTTTGTTAGAATTAAACAAAGACGTGTATTTGGATATCATACTGGCCTGGATAGACACACCTGATGAGACCCTTTTGTACAGGATCTATCATCTTTGTACCATAATTATTTTTAAAAGCTAAAATAAGAATGTCTAATTTCTGTGTGGAGCATAATCTCGGTTCAACTCTACATCATAAACCAAACTAAAAAGGAGAAATAATGATTGTGTTCTTGACCTACAGAACCTTGTGACTGCTCTAAATAAACTCAACCTCTCCCCCACGCAACCCCCCAAAAATCAAAAACAAAAGAAAACTCATGCATATAGACCTGATTGTGTTCTGGGTTTATCTACAATGATTTAGAGGTAGTTACACAAGAGGAAAAATAAAAAGTCACACTTTGTACATTTTGTAGCATTGTGCCATCTTATACCACACTGCTGTCCCACATGCAGAGGGCACACAACTGCCTTATGGTAAATTAAACCCTCATTAATATCAACAATGGTTTTGCAGGCTTATGAAGGTTTTATAATTTTGTTCAATAGATTTTAGTTCCCTAAAAATACATCATTCATTTGTACAAGAGCAAGAAGAAAGCATTTGGAATATTTTGAAAAAGGCAAAGCCTAACTACTACTAAAATACATTTGAGGACTGTATTTGGTCCATTGAGTGTAAACTAGAGCTTGAGGAATTGTTTGGTTATTGGTCTATGTCCTTGCTTATTATACACACTATTCTCTATTTAGCCTGGTGGCATGGAGAGAATGTTATATGGAACCCAAAACTGTATCAACTGCAGGACTCAGAATCAAAATTCCAACCCTTAAGGCTGGATTCACACATATGCATTTTTAGTGCTTTTTGCATTTTGCAGATTTGCTCTATGGTCCATTCAACATGGTTTCCTATGGAACGTGTTCTGTAGTGCAAATATGAAAAATGCAAAAAGCTTTAAAAATGCATAGGCGTGAATCCAGCCTAAGGGAGAAATCAGAGTCTGTGAAGCTTTTAGATAGCTTACATATCTTTTTGTAGATCTGCCTGAAAATTAGGTAATGAGAAGATACTGGCTGATCCTGGGATCATTGTAGATGACCCAGACTTGTTACTAAGAGGAAATGGGCTCGCCATTTTTGATGTGTTTCGTCATTCCGTCAGGCGCCTATTGAGAAAGATGGAATGACAAAGCGCGTCTGGGCGTGACCACACGGCTACTATCATCAGACGCAAGATAGCATATCGCCCACCTTCGCAGCCCGGGAAACTTCAAAACTATAGAGAGGTTTTGGCAGAGGAGGACAGCGGGGATAACAGTGATGTACGCTACCTGACATATACAATGCAAGTCTGATCTTTATTAATGTTAGCATGTTTTTAGGGGAAGGGGGTGTGAAATAAAGTGAAACTGTTTTACACTATGGAGCCCTTCTTTATCCTTACACATGTCTAATGAAAACACGGCTGATTGAAACACCCCACACGGAAGTAGCACAGGAGAACAGAGGAGGAATAGTGGTTGATCCCTAAGGGGAAAGAAGGCGCACAAAGATCAGCGCTCTGGTAAGTGAGGGCCCATAGGGACAGCTGTGAGAACGAGAAGGCTGGGACAAACCACTATAATCCTAGGAGTGGTTACAACAGTTAACTCTTCAGATGTGGGATTTATTTTAAGAAGAACAGCAGATACATAAACTTGAAATGTTGGGACAACCACCCCAAATGTTACAAACTGAATGAGTTTTAGCCAGTGATTTTATTGATCAACACAGACATTGGACATTGAATTGATCACAGTGAACTCTGTTGTTGTATATACTGGATTTTATTGATTTATGAATATTGTTTTATGAGTATAGTGTCACACACAAATGATAAGGCGCAGCTAGCATTTATAGGTTGAATACATAATACAATACGTGGTATCCACCTTATGAATGCCAACACAAATAAGACCTAAAAAAGAAATATTGCAGCAGCCAATCAGATAGACAACGCATGTATGTAAAACGCATACAAAAAATCTTCTAATACAAAAAACAATTTTGAGCGCTGGGTACAGAGGTATATATTTTTATAACCTCTGAAATATATAAATTAATGTTCAAGTTATGTTGCTACGGATTCTTTATTCTGCAATTGTTTTCTTTTCTGGATGTATTTAGGGTGACGGGCTGGCTTTTTGGTAAGTATGAGTTCAATAATTTAACAGTAGATGTTTTTCATTTTCATTTAATGACCTACAAACTAAATCAGGCATACTGCCTTTGATTTATTAAAAGGGACAATCATTGTTGAGATGAGTACCCTATAACACTATAACCACCCTCATTATATATAGTAAGCTTTAGGAGAACGGAATAAACTTCTTCAGTACCCCTAGCTGTATTCCTATGGGTGTCAGAATTGCTTTCAAGGTATCCAAAATGATAACAATTAAATCTAAGGATGCACATATTACTTTACATGAGTCAGAGCTTGCAATAGATCAAGCAACTTAGTTAGATGTGTTAGTCAAGTGTACATTTTTTTCACATTGTCAGATTACCCCAAGGTTCCTTCCCATCACACAATGTAGCCAGTCCTAAAACAAGTCTTCAAATGGGCTTTAACTTGGTACTTTAACATTTATATTAAAATAAACATCTGGCCAAAAAATATTACCCAATAACACAATTTTGTGTATATTAACAACTTGAGGATCGGAAGTATATACCCCCTTAATGACCAGGACATTTTTTGTGATACGGCACTACGTCACTTTAACTGACAATTGCGCAGTCATGCGAAGTTTTACCCAAACAAAGTGTATTTCCTTTTTTCCCCACAGAGCTTTCTTTTGGTGGTATTTGATCACCTCTGCGGTTTTTATTTTTCTTGCTATAAACAAAAAAAGAGCGAAGATTTGAAAAAAAGAAAACAATATTTTTTACTTTTTGCTATAATATATATCCAAAAAAATGTAAAAAAAACAAATTTCTTCATCAGTTTAGGCCAATATGTATTCTTCCACATATTTATGGTAAAAAATTGCAATAAGCATATATTGATTGATTTGCACAAAAGTTATAAAGTCTACAAAAGAATAGATGAATAGGGAATAGATTAATGGCATTTTTATTATTATTATTTTTTCACTAGTAATGGCGGTGATCAGCAATTTTTAGTGGGACTGCGACATTGCAGTGGACAGATCAGACACTTTTGACACTTTTTTGGGACCAGTGACATTTATACAGCAATCAGTGCTATAAAAATGCATAAATGTCACTGGCAGGGAAGGGGCTAACACTAGTGGTGATCAAAGGGTTAAATGTGTTCCCTGGGAGGTGTTTCTAACTGTGGGGGGAGTGGATTGACTGGAGGAGGAGAGAGATTGTTGTTTCTGATCACTAGGAACAGACGATCTTTCTCCACTCCTGTGTCAGAATGGGGATCTGTTTGTTTACATTGACAGATCCCCATTCTGGCACTCTGTGGAGCGATCGCGGGTCGCCGGTGGACCTTGCAGCCGCCGACCAAGTGCTTGGGCTCTGGAACTGCAAGCGCCATGCGCTCGCCCACTGTATCTATTGCATAAAGCGACATACAGCTATGGCGATTCAGGCAATAGAGCCAACCTGTCGCAGTATAACTGCGGTGGCTGGTCTTTAAGTGGTTAAGACAGCATTTCTATTTGTCAAAAATACTATAGTAGCATAAATAGCAGATTTGTTATTGCTGTAGTGTTATTTTTTTTAACATCATAAGCCTTAGAGGTGAAACTGACTTTAGAATATACATTATAAGGTAATTTATAGGTAGGCCATAATTCTTCTTCCTCATCAAATAACTGAAAAAAATTAAGTTCCAGTTAAACTAGTCTAGTTCTATTTATAACACTATTTTATACTCCACCATATGCCAAAAAAATCTAAAAGATATAATGAAAAGTTTAAAAAGTTGAGCTTCTTAGTTATTATTAGTTCTTATTAAGTGTGCTCCTTTTTGAATGTAAGAACATAGAATGTGTCAATTTCCTTTAAACCGAGTGATAAGAATGAGAGAAGTGATTATAAAGCCAATTAAAACCTTTGTATTCTCTCAGTGTAACGTGCCTTTTATCTTGTCTAGAATTTCTGTTGAAGTCTTTTTAATCACAGGCTCAGACTTTCAAGCTTTTGGAATATTAGGTAATATTTCAGTGATATGTCTGGAATCCTTTGAATCCTTCAATTTTTTAATTATATGTGTCATTACAAACGCTCTCAGGATATGTAAATACATGATAACACAGTCCAAGGTCAAAAAACCCTTGTAAAGTCGATGCTATGGCACATACAATCATTAGAAGACTTTACATTTTATGAAACATAATATATTGCAAATGTCCCTTGTTTACAATTTACCACAAAATATTTAAACCTGTAATCCAAACTATCTAAAAAAATTATGCTAGAAAATAAAATATTTTGCACTCTACTTAAAGTTGACTTTCGGTCAGCCGATAAAAATGTTTTGTAGCCTCTTTTTCCTTGTTACTTATTCAAAATGTTGGCAGGCCCCTGAACAAGGAAAAAGGTAAGTAATTCTGTTTCTTAGTACATGCTTCCTAGAATAAAGGAACATTAGACCATTACTACACTGAGGAGGATAGGCCTTCTAAAATGTATTTGCTTATCAGAAGTATGGAGTTTAGCTTTAACCCCTTTATTTAATCCCCCTTCTTTGTAGCTTTGTAGCTTAGTTCATCTTTTTTTTTGGTAAGCTAGGGTAGTGGGTGTGGCGCTGCCACAAGTATGTAGTGAAAAAGATTAAGTAAATAATAAATTATAAATTGGAGTGAATGAGTACTATATGTTAGCAGCAGTGAAAAAAGAAAACTAAGTCAGACGTTGTAATGGCTGCTGCCCTCACAGAAAAATGGGCGGAGGCCCAAAGAGGAATTTAAAAGCGTACAGTGGGTATGGCGCTGCCTCAGCTATAATTTATAGGAATAAATTATATATTCCAAATAGTGCATCAATATTCAAATGGAACAATAAATAGAATTGCAGTAAAAAATATATATAGTAAAAAATAGAATTGCAGTAAAAAATATATATATGTAGGCAGTAAAAAATATATAATATCACAATCAATAGTGCGTATAAGTGAATTGATATCAACAATTGTTAAACCAACTTGTGGCTGAAAAACTTCAGTTGTGCAGATACATGTGCAGAAGGGTTATTGGGTACAGTCCAAATAGGATGTGGTGTGGGGGGGGGGGGGGGTGAGGAGACAAGTGGTAAATGTGCTCCCCTCCTACAAACACCCCTCTCACCTCTCAGCAAAAAAATGTATGTTTTCTCAGAGTATATATTTTCCTTCCTGGGGCTGATACAATGGTAGCTGTCCTCGGTCCCCTGCTCCGTGGGGTGTGAGCGCCCCAAGCCCAGGATTACCTCGCTGTATCCAGGTACCTTGCACCCCCGTCCGGGGTACCGATGCCAAACGATCGTAGGAAAGAATAAACATCAATTCAGTATCGGAGTAGAAATAGTATAACACCAGGTACCATAAACTTACATGTAGGAGATAGAAGTCAGACTCGTCAGGAACTTCCGTGCGTTCCACAGACAACCGACCGGAAGTGCGTGTGACGCTGGTAGGCTCCGACTTACGCGTTTCGTCACATAGACGTCATCGGAGGCGGCCATCTTTTTTTTTGCTATACAGTACTAGAGGCATAACTTACCTGTAACTAAGTGTGTCCTGTGTCTTTCTGGCTGTATAGTGTATAAATATACTGCATAATGCCATCAGGTCCTCTTCCAGTGCTGTGAGGTTAAGATCAGTCACTGAAAGTGTGTAAGAGTTGCGCCAATCACCAACCCCTTTCACCAGCCTTCTTTCCCAGAATGCAAAGTACTCTGTGAATGGAGGGTGGGCAGGGGAACGGCAGAATCTTCCTCCTTTGTATCAATAGGTGTACCAAAGGGTAACAACGAGTATAAAGGTTACACTTTATGCACAACACGGTAGAACATTGTGGCATGTAACATTGAGTATAGTATATTGAAATAGACAATAAGGTGAGCATTTGGATGTACATTCCAATAAACAGTTAGATAGAAGAACATGCACAATTCAGAGTCAAGGGGGATATAGTTATTCGTCTATGTTTGGTCCTTGACTGACCAGGCTAATTTTTTGAGGAATTTTGCTCCATTCAGGTGTTTGAAAGCTAAAATGCATTCAAACGTGTAGTGTTGTTGAGTTAGGGTCAATACCTCTGTCAAGTTGGGGGATAGATCTGTTTTCCATTACCTTAGCAATGTTTGGCGTGCTGCAAGTAAGATATGAGAAATCACTGTTCTTAGCTCAGAAGGGTACCTTTCTATCCCTATGTGGAGTAACGCTAATTGCGCGTTAGGGGAGATAAATATTCCAGATAGTGATGCCATGTGCTTAAATATTTGTGACCAGTAGCTTGTCAGATTAGGGCAGCTCCAGACTGTATGGATTAGGTTCCCTATTTGGCCACAGTTGCGCCAGCAGTGCGGGGATATGTTTTTAGAGAATTTAGCTATCCTGTACGGGTTATAGTACCACCTATGTATGATTTTGAGTGTCATTTCTCCATGTGCAACACAGTGGGATGATTTATGTATTGTTTTAATGGCTATACTCCATTGCTTAGGGGTGAACTTAGTTTTGAGATCTTCTTCCCATTTCAACATGGAGGCTGATATTTGGAATAAGGACTTATTTTGCAACGTATTATACTGTAGATTAACGAGATTCCTCATTTGGGTCTTGATTGTGGCGAATACAGGTCACGGATTGGGGGTAGGGATTCTCATCTGAGGCAAAGGGTTCTCTTTTAGGAAAAGCACATGAGTGCACGTGAATATGCAGTCTTTGGGTATGTTGAATTCTTTTATGACGTCGGCTATGGAGTTTGTTTTCTCACCCTGCAAGAGTTCTAGTGCTGATTTGATGCCACTAGCTTGGAGCCCTTTGGTACATAGACATGGTATGTTATTTTCTAATAGTTGAATGGGGTAGGGCCACTGGTTCGCCTCCGTTGAGCCTATTGGGCTACGTAGTAGTTCCCTCCAAGCAAGTATAGATGCTTGCATAGGTAGAAGTAGCAAGGAAATAGTGCCTGAGATCCACGTATCACAGATTAGCAGGTGAAGCAGGTTCCCTTGGGGAGCTAAAGTCGCTTCAATGTCAGTCCATGTTGGGGGGTTCTCCTTATCAAACCAGTGTTTTAGTTGGTCCAAGCGAACCGCTTGGTAGTAGTCGTTTATATCTACCCATCCCAATCCGCCTGCCAATCTGTGTGGGGTCAGTGCAGTTTTGGAACATCTAGCTTTCTTGCCCTGACAAACGTATTTGCTGAGGATACCTGACATAGCATTTAGATAGTGTTTTGGTATTGGTATAAGAAGTGATCTGAACAAATAGAGAATCTGAGGTAATATCATCATCTTGAAGGAAGCTAGTCTTCCTATCCATGAGATCTCCTTGTTTGCATAATGTCTAAGTTGTTGTTCTATTTTGGTAATCAGTGGTGGGATATTGAAGGCTAGAAGATTACGGGACTGGTTGGTTAGCATGATGCCCAGGTATGGGATGCCTTGAGAGTTCCATTTGAATGGGAGAGATAGTTTTAATAGGGATTGGATTGGGTCTCTTATGCCTAGATTGAGTATAAGGGACTTGGAAAAGTTTATCTTGTAATAGGAGATTTCACTAAACTTGGATAGTATGTGGTAGGCTGCTGGTAGTGAGTTGACTGGATCGGTGAGGGAAAGTATAACAGCATCTGCAAATAGTGTGATGGTGTGTTGGTTTTGGCAAAACAGAAAACCTGTTATTGATGGGCAGTTCCTAATGCTTTCTGCTAGGGGCTCTATCATAAGGTTAAATATAGTTGGGGACAGAGGGCACCCCTGTCTAGTTCCGTTTTATATTCTAAATACTGTGGACAGTAACCCTGATGTATACACTTGCGCTGAGGGATGAGAATACAGTGCTTGTATGGCTGTTAGAGACATACCTCTAAACCCAAATTTCTCAAGAACCAAAGACATATATCTCCAGTGTACTCTGTCGATCGCCTTCTCCGCATCTATCAACAAGAGCATAGAAGGCGTTCGCGAGAGCTCTGCATGATTGATAATGTTGACTATTCGTCTGGTTGCATCTGAAGTCTGCCTCCACTTTATGAGCCCCATCTGGTCTTTTCTTGTCAAATTAGGGATGATGCTCAATAATTGTCTGGCCAATACTTTTGCATATATTATAACATCAGTGTTTAGTAGCGAAATTGGCCTGAAATTTGTGGGTGTAGTCGGTTCTTTGCCCGGTTTTGGCAGGGTGACAATGTACGCTTTGAGCATTTCTTGGGGGAAGGAGGAGGTGTTTGCTGCCTCAGTAAACATCTTTTGTAGGTAGGGAGCCAGAGCTTTATGACATAGTTTATAATAGTCATTAGAAAAGCCGTCCGGGCCTGGTGACTTGCCTGTAGGAAGGGTTGCGATAGTGTCTTCAATTTCCTTATTTGTGAATGGAGCGTTAAGGTGTTGTAATTGTGCTTCCGAGAGGGTAGGTGGTTTTATGTTTCATAGAAACTTCTCTATGTCTTCTCTGGATCTTTGGGGTGTTTGAGGGTCGCGGTCTAAATTGTATAGCCCTTCATAGTATTTATGCAATTCTGGTTTTAGTTCTAATTGCTTTGAGTTTGTGGGCCAGAAGTTTCCTTGCTCTGTTTGCGTTTGTGTATGAGTTAGCTTTAAGGTGTTTAAGGATGTTGTCATATCGCTTTAGTAACAGAATCCTTAGCTCCTCTCTTAATTTGTTCAGATTTTTGGAAGTTTGGTCATGAGTAGAGTTGAGCGGACACCTGGATGTTCGGGTTCGGCAGGTTCGGCCGAACTTCGCAAATGAGTTCGAGTTTGGCCCTGAACTTGACTCGAACTTGACCCCGAACCCCATTGAAGTCAATGGTGACTCGAACTTTTGGGCACTAAAATGGCTCTAACAAAGTCCTGGAAAGGGCTAGAGGGCTGCAAAAGGAAGCAAAATGGGGGTAAGAGTAGGACAAGTACCCTGCAAACAAATGTGGATAGGGAAATAACTTAAAATCACATAAAAAAAAAATGGAGGAGGAGGTGGATGTGGAGTTGAGGAGGTGGTGACCATGGCGGTGTAGGTGGAAGTGGCGGTGGAGGAGGAGGAGGTAGCCAACACTGTTTTTTGTTTACTTGTTTTTTTTTCTAATTGGGGTAGCCCTCAAAATATTGAGACATATTAAAAAAAAAAGAGATCACTATCTGCAGACAAACCCAGAGATGTTCTAGCACGGGTTCACTTTTTCCATATAAAATGTACCATGGTTTATTTTAAATGTTTCTCCTGTTACAAATTCCAATAAAGACTTATGTTCTATAAAAAAAAAAGAATAAGTTCACTTAAGTATACCAATGGCTGTGTGAGGCCGGTATAAATGTCTATTCTGCACAAGGTACAGACAAGTCTTGTGGGATCCATGCCTGGTTCATTTTAATAAACGTTAGCTTGTCCACGTTGGCTGTGGACAGGTGGCTGCGCTTGTCTGTGAAAACGCCCCGTGCTGTGCTAAACACACGTTCAGACAATACACTGGCTGCAGGGCAGGCCAGCACCTCCAAGGCATAAAGGGCAAGCTCAGGCCATGTGCCCAATTTGGAGACCCAGAAGTTGAATGGGGCAGACCCATCAGTCAGTACGTGTAGGCGTGTGCACACATACTGTTCCACCATGTTGCTGAAATGCTGCCTCCTGCTAAGACGTTGCCTATCAGCTGGTGGTGCTGTCTGTTGTGGCGTGCTGCTGACAAAGCTGTTCCACATTTCGGCCATGCTAACCCTGCCTTCTGAGGTGCTGGCGGTGCCACAGCTGCGTTGGTGACCTCTTCCTCCTCCTCCTCCTCTGCCTTCGCCTTGTGCTTCCACTGAGCCCCCGGTGTCATTTGGGAATGCCCTCAGCAGCGCGTCTACCAGGGTGCGATTGTAGTCGCGCATCTTCCGATCATGCTCCAGTGAGGGAATTAAGGATGGCACGTTGTCCTTGTAACAGGGATCCAGCAGGGCGGCCACCCAGTAATCAGCACAAGTTACAATGTGGCCAACTCGGCTGTCGTTGCGCAGGCACTGCAGCATGTAGTCGCTCATGTGTGCCAGGCTGCCCAGAGGCAAAGACAAGCTGTCCTCTGTGGGAGGTGTATCATCTGTCTCCTCCGTATCCCACCAGCCATGCTCCAGTGATGCCCACGAGCTGCGTTGGGTGCCACCCTGCTGTGAACACGGTTCCTCCTCCTCCTCCTCATCATCCTCGTCCTCCTCATCCTCCAGAACTGTGCCCTGGCTTGAAAATTTTTTACCTGGCCTATGCTGGTGCAGTAGCCCACCCTCCGAGCCACTTGTGAATGACTGGCCTGATAACCGTGGAAATTACCCCTCTTCCTCCTACTCTTCCTCCTGTGCCGCATCCTCTTCCATCATCGCCTGAAGTGTTTTTTCAAGGAGACATAGAAGTGGGATAGTAACGCTGAGAACAGCATCATCGGCACTGGCCATGTTGGTGGAGTACTTGAAACACCGCAATATGGTACACAGGTCTCGCATGGAGGCCCACTCGTTGGTGGTGAAGTGGTGCTGTTCCGCAGAGCGACTGACCCATGCGTGCTGCAGCTGAAACTCCACTATTGCCTGCTGCTGCTTGCACAGTCTCTCCAGAATGTGCAAGGTGGAGTTCCACCTTGTGAGCACGTCGCATAGGAGGCGGTGAGCGGGAAGGCTGAAGTTCCGCTGCAGCGCAGACAGGCGAGCAGCAGCAGGGTGAGAACACCATAAGCGCGCACAGACAGCACGCACTTTCTGCAGCAGCTCTGACATATACGGGTAGTTTTTTCGAAATTTCTGCACCGCCAAATTCAGCACATGCACCAGGCAAGGGATGTGTGTCAAATGGGCTAGGCCCAGAGCTGCTACGAGACCTCGCCCATTATCGCACACCACCAGGCCGGGCTTGAGGCTCAGTGGCAACAACCACTCATCGGTCTGTTGTTCAATGCCCCTCCACAGCTCCTGTGCAGTGGGGGGTTTATCCCCCAAACATACCAGTTTTAAAACATCCTGCCGTCGTTTCCCCCTGGATGTGCTGAAGTTGGTGGTGAAGGTGTTACGCTGACCGGATGAGGAGGTGGTACAGGAGGAGGAAGCGGAGTAGGAGGAGAAGACAACAGGAGGCAAAGAGAAATGCCATGCAATCCTCGGTGGCAGAAGGACATGCTCCAAACTGCTATCCGCCTCAGGCCCATCCACCACTACATTTGCCCAGTGTGCAGTTAGCGAGATATAGCGTCCCTGCCCGTGCTCACTGGTCCACATATTAGTGGTTATGGGGACCTTGCCACAGATGGTGTTGCGCAGTGCACACTTAATCTTGTCCCTGACTTGTTTGTGCAGGGAAGGGATGGCTTGTCTGGAAAAGTAGTGGCGGCTGGGAACCGCGTACTGTGGGATAGCCACCGCCATCAGGTTTTTAAAACTGTCCGTGTCCACCAGACGGAATGACAGCATTTCAAAGGCCAGGATTTTGAAATGCTGGCATTCAGGGCCAGGGATCGCGAGTTGGTAGGGGGGTACTTCCTCTTTCTCTCCAGTGTTTGGGATATGGACAGCTTTAAGCTTCCATGGGACCATGTGGAAATGCTTGGGGATGGTGGCGTTGCTGTCACATCGTCTGTTTGCTGGGTGGCAGGTGACACTGGCACTGTAGAGGTAGAGGTAGAGGCCAAGGCAGCAGCAGAAGAGGAAGCAGGAGGAGCCCAAGACCTTTCTTGGATTTTGAGGTGCTTATTCCACTGCAGCTCGTGCTTTGCATGTAGATGCCTGTTCATGCAAGTTGTGCTCATGTTTAGAACATTTATGCCTCGCTTCAGGCTCTGATTGTGCAGCGTGCAAACCACTCATGTCTTGTCGTCAGCACATTCTCTGAAGAACTGCCACACCAGGAAACACCTTTGAGCTGCCTTTGGTGTGCTAGGCCCCTGGGTACTGTGGGTAGTAGCAGGCGTACTGTCTAGGGGATGGTCGCTCCGGTTTTGCAACCTGCTTCCTCTTTTGCTGTGCTGGTGCCTCTGTGTGACCACCACCTCTTCCTCTAAATTGCACACATCACTCGCATGACCTTCATTCCATGTGTGGTCTAGGGCCTCATCATCCTCCACATCAACTTCCACCCACTCTTCACCACTGCCCTCCTTGTCAGTTTGCACACTGTAGAAAGCCGCAGCAGTTGGCACCTGTGTTTAGTCATCATCAGAGATGTGCTGCGGTGGTGTTTCCATGTCCTCATCCTGAAACAGAAGTGGTTGGGCATCGGTGCACTCAATGTTTTCCACTTCTGAGGGAGGGCTATGTGGATGGCCCACGGAAAGCACACTAGCAGAGTCATCAAAAAAAGCATAAGAGACTGCTGCATGTCTTGGGGCTCAGACTGCTTGGCTGATTTACAAGGGGCTGAGATGAAAGACAGCCTGTACTTGTTCTGGCCTCACCATTCGTTGAGTGGCATTCGGGCCTACCATATAACGTTGAAGGTTCTGTTGGCTACTCGCACCTGAGGAAGGTGTTTCACTTGTGCGTGTAGCTGGCACAGATCGACCACGTCCTCTCCTTGCAACAGGAGCTTCACCAACACCACCAACACCAGCAGCATCACGACCACATGCCTTATTTGACGCTCTCCTCATTCTGGACGGAAATGTACTATTTAGCATAAATTTATATTATTTTTTAAACCGGCAATGTTGACGCACTTATTAATTTTGTGCAAGAAATGCACAGCAAGGTGCAAATGTACTATGTAGCACTATTTTTTTTTTTAAACCAGCAATGTCAACGCACTTTTTAATTTTGTGCAAGAAATGCACAGCAAGGTGCAAATGTACTATGTAGCACTATTTTTTTTTTTTTTTAAACCAGCATTGTCGACGCACTTTTTAATTTTGTGCAAGAAATGCACTGCAAGGTGCAAATGTACTATGTAGCACTATTTATTATTCTTTTTTTTTAAACCAGCAATGTAGATGCACTTTTTAATTTTGTGCAAGAAATGCACAGCAAGGTGCAACTGTACTATGTAGCACTATTTTTTATTTTTTTTTAAACCAGCAATGTCGACACACTTTTTAATTTTGTGCAAGAAATGCACAGCAAGGTGCAAATGTACTATGTAGCACTATTTTTTATTTTTTTAAACCAGCAATGTCGACTCACTTTTTATTTTTGTGCAAGAAATGCACCGCTGGCTGCAAATATAGTATTTAGAATATTTTTTTTTAAACCAGCAATGTAGACGCACTTTTTATTTTTGTGCAAGAAATGCACCGCTGGCCGCAAATGTAGTATTTAGAATATTTTTTTTTTTAAACCAGCAATGTAGACCCACTTTTTATTTTTGTGCAAGAAATGCACTGCTGGCTGCAAATGTATTATTTAGAATATTTTTTTTTTAAACCAGCAATGTAGACGCACTTTTTATTTTTGTGCAAGAAATGCACCGCTGGCCGCAAATATAGTATTTAGAATATTTTTTTTTTTAAACCAGCAAGGTAAATGCACTTTTTATTTTTGTGCAAGAAATGCACTGCTGGCTGCAAATGTAGTATTTAGAATATTTTTTTTTTAAACCAGCAATGTAGACGCACTTTTTATTTTTGTGCAAGAAATGCACCACTGGCCGCAAATGTAGTATTTCAATTTTTTTTTTTAAATCAGCAATGTAGACGCACTTTTTAATTTTGTGCAAGAAATGCCCCACTGGTCGCAAATGTAATATTTTACACAAAAAAAAAAAAAATTGTCTAACTGCAATGTAAAAGCAGTATTTAAATATGCCAAAATGTTGCCAAATGAACTAACAGAACACAATTAATGTACTGTCCCTGACACACAAGCAGTTGCAAGTGCAACCTAACAAAAAGAAAAATTGCTTAGGTTTTATGAGGCACTTTGCTTAGCAAACAAAATGTACTCTAGCAAACAAAAATCTCCTCTAGCACCCACCCACCAATAAATCGCTGTTTTTAACAGATTTTCTGTACTATGTGACTCCAGCTTATATAGAGGCTGGGTCACATGATGCACTGGCCAATCGCAGCCATGCTATTAGTAGGCATGGCTGTGATGGCTTCTAAGGGCAAACGAGGGAAATGCTTGTTGATTGGCTGCCCAGCATCTATTTAACAGGTGCGAAAAAGGCATGAAAAAGGCATGAAAAAATACCCGAACCCGGACTTTTTCTCAAATGTCCGAGTTTGGGTCACGGACACCCTAAAGTCTGGTATGAACCCGAACTTTACAGTTCGGGTTCTCTCAACTCTATTCATGAGGATTTCTTTTGTTGGCCATTTCGAGTTTGTGAATCTCTGACGTGATAGTCAAATTTTAAATTGTATCTTTTTTTGTCTCTGGCTCCTAATTTTATCCGAATCCCTCTGATGAATGCCTTATGTGCATTCCAGAATGTAAAGGGATTGTTTACTGAGGGAGCATTGATAGGAAAAAAGTTTTGGAGGTCCTTTTGTATGGCGGGTGAGTTTATGGGGTCTTGTAGGAGGCTAGCATTACATCTCCAGATGGGGTTTGGGGTGAGGCAGACTCCCCTGCTATGGTAATAGATACAAGAGCATTGTCAGACCATTCAACATCATGTACTTTGGATGATGACACTCGCTGAAGTAGCCATCTTTCTGTAACGATTATATCAATCCTTGAATAGCTATTCTGTCTGGCTGAGAAAAAAGAATAGTCTCTTTCAGACGCATGTTGACACCTCCAGGTGTCATATAGTTCCTCTGAATGGAGTAAGTGTCGTAAAGACTAGAGTTGAGCGAACTTCTAGAAGTCCGGGTTCTGCTGGTTCGGCAGAACTTCAGGACAAAGTCCGGGTTCGGGTCCGGACAGAACCCGAACTTTGTCCCGGACCCCGCTTGGGCCTGAAACAGGACTTCAAGACGGCTTGGTCGTCTTGGGCCTGAAGATCTTCAAGCGAGTTGAGATCAGAAATGCTGTGAATGAGGTAAGTCTCCTTGATATACTGTGGACCTCCACAGTTGTACGCAGACTTTCTCTGATAAGAAAAAAGAGTCGGTCTGTCTTATCGATAAGTTCCTAACTATATTAGCAATGTCTTTCTACCGATGAAGTCGCTCACAGTAGTAGGTTTCATGTACTACAACTTACCAGACTGTTACGAGAACATAGATAATGGTATCGTCCCCTCAG
>BLSH010470445.1:325823-342418 GCA_018402905.1 Glandirana rugosa
GGATGGTAGCGGGAGGAGGTGTCTTAGGGAAGAACCAGCGAAAGTTCCCCTGGACAGGAGAGGGGGACCAAGAAGGGATTCTGTGGAGGAGGGCGATGGTAGGGGGAGTTGAGAAGGGCCTCCCTGTTGAACTGGTGTGAAGTTCAAAACTGCAGGGGAGAGGATATGTTTAGTGTCAGTCTTTGAAGAGCGACTCAGACTTTCTGCCTGGGGACTTTCCATGGCACCTGAAGTTGCAGCCGGAGCAGCTGACATCTGTGTGTTCCCCTGCAGAGGGGTTGCAGCAAAGAGGGAACTTAGGTCCTTCCTAACAGCTGATGCAGACATGCAGGGGGATAGGGGGTCAGTCCAGTGAGTAGGTCACACAGGAATCTGCGATTATGAGCTGTAAACTGAGATAAGAGACACCAGGTACTATCAAGAGTCCGGTCTTATGTGAGAGGATTGTACTATGAGTGTGCTCCTTGGCTCTTATTTCTCAATAGAGAAGGCTCAGTATATACTGTATCCTAGAGGCCTAAGCGGCGGCCATCTTAGTACTCCCCTGGTGGATCATGTAAATAGTGCCATAAAACTTAGAAGCGGTTGAGGTCTAAGACACTGACCTTCTCCGCTGAGTCTCCGCCGACTCGGGCTCTTGATGATTGCTGGTCCGGCTTAGGGAGGCTGAGGCCTTAAGGCATTGGGGCCTGGAAGACCGCCGCCGCGGCCATCTTGGTGCACCCCGCTGTGAGCACGATGCGGCGCGGGTCTCCGTTTTGCCTCCCGAACGGTCCTTGTCCCTCTCCCGATGCTGAGGGGGGCTCAGGCGAGCGGGTCGATCTCACCTCTGGGGTCGCTGAGCCGTCTTTGCTCTCCCGGGGCTGTAAGGACTGGAGATGGTGCGGAGCTCCGGACTAAGCCGCCATACCAGAGCAGCCGCGCATGCGCACTCTTTTCTTTTTTTCTTCTTTTCTTCTTTCATTCTTTTCTGTCTCTTCTTTCTTACTCTTGATTGACAATAACTGCTATATGTTATTTTTCCTTTTTTTGAGAAAATGTTGGAAGGCTAGAGGCGCTTGCAACCTTGCGAGTGGAAGTGTTCCAATAGAGGAATGAACTCTAGAGCCAGATGAGGTGTATATAGAGTGGGGAGCGCTTGGAGACTTAGTGGACCAACCACAAGATGATCCCAATGGGGTGGCTGGTCTGCTCTCCTAGTGTTCCTAGTTAACGCTCCCAGATGGGGGCTACTTAGGATTTCATACCTCTATGGTACATGTTGTGTTATGCTTCCTAAATAAACAGGAGACTAGTTATGGTGTTATTTATAATACTTGATACTGGATAAATGTAATCCATGACCATGAGCCAATATGTTGGATTTAATATGATTTGCATTGATAAACTTTTCTCAATTTCTTGTTCAAACCCGAAATGTCAAATATGTTGGTAATACTCATATAGTGAATTGTGATAATGTAACATGTGTTACTTTAAAACTCTCAATAAATACTATTGAAAATAGAAGAAAAAGTGCTACTGATTTTTTGGGCCCAGCAATAATTACGCAAATGTTCATCATATAACTATTTTCACTAAAAATACACTAAAATCATTAACCACTTAACATGAATTGCCATTTATAAATGGTGGCTGCTTTAAGTGGGTGTATCCGGGTATAGCTTGCAGCTGCAGGCTATACCCCGGTACCGTTTTTTAGAACGGCGATCGGCTATCCGACGATAATGGCCGATCCGGCTCGGGAGCCGCTCGGTCGTTATCTTGGAAGGGACACCCCCCACCGCCTTCTGCCGCTCTTTTCCGCCCTCCCAACCCACCGAGAGACCGGAGCTCTGATCTGGCGCATCCAGCTGCTGTGTGGAGACCTGAAGGAAGCTGGAATCGGGTCTCCTTCGTGTAATTCCGGAAGCGACGTCACAACGTCACTTCCAGTTTACTCAGCGACTAACGGCGCCGGCTTTAAAAAAATGACAGTATTCAGAATCGCTGTTTTTGGTGATTTGTATACTGTGAAGTGTAAAGGAGGGATGGGGATTTTAGACCCTCAATCCCTCCATAAAGAGTACCTGCCACCATATATTACTATCACAAGGGATGTTTACATTCCTTGTGATAGCAATAAAAGTGATCAGAATTTTTGCTAAAAAAAAAAAATCAGGAACATTGCTAACAAAATATAAATAAAATAAATAATAAAAAAAAATGTAAAGCGCCACTGTCCCCGCGAGCTCGCGTAGCAAAGAAAACGCATACGTAAGTTACGCCCACATGTGAAAACGATGTTCAAACCACACATGTGAGGTATCGCCGCAATTTTCAGAGTGTAAGCAATAACTCTAGCACTATACCTGCTCTGTAACTCCAACCTAGTAACCGTTAAAAATGTTTAAATCGTCGACTATGGAAATTTTTAAGTAACTGAGTTTGTTGCCATTCCGCGAGTGTGCGCAATTTTCAACCATAACATGTTTGGTATCTATTTACTCGACGTAACATCCTCTTTCACAATATACAAAAATATTGGGCTAACTTTACTGTTCTTACTGTCTTATTTTTTAACTCAAAAAAGTGAATTATTTCCAAAAAAGTGATTTTTTTCCAAAAAAGTCATGCTTGAAAGACCGCTGCACAAATACAGAGTGACAAAAAGTATTGCAATGATCACCATTTTATTCTCCAGGGTGTTTGACAAAAAACAATACATAATGTTTGGGGGTTCTAAGTAATTTCCTAGCAAAAAACTGATTTTAACTTGTAAACAACAAATGTAAAAAAGGGCTCCGGGGGTGAAGTGATTAATAGTGCAGATAAGCACAACATAACTTACAAAATTCCTGATAAATTGCTACTAAAGCATTGTTCACATGTGGCATACTAAAGTGTACACCCATGGAGGGCCATGTTTACCCGCACAGAGATGCACAGGTGTTCCATGCATCCCCGTACAGGCAGTCCCATTTATGTCAATTGGGATGCAACAGCTGCATAGGAATAGCTGCTTTTCCCAATCTGATATCCGTGTGGATACATGACCATGAACGTATACAGTGTGAGCTCAGGGACATGCATGTGGACTTACATGGATATAAAATTGGGAGCAACAACTCTGTTTGTACAGGTGCTACATCCCAAATTACATCAATGGGACTGCCTGCAGAGAGATGTACGGAACAACTGTGCGTCCCCGTAAAGATATGCTGTGTATGCCCTGTGCAAACAAGGCCTTAGGCCCATTTTACACAAGCAGACCAATCGGTCACTAACAAGAGAGGTATGGGGATTCCATTTCCCACCTGTCTAGCAGATCAGACTGGATGCTATCAGATGAAAATGGGCAGGCGGTCCATTTCCATCCGAATGCCCCATAGAGAACAAAAGGGCTGGTTCCCTGTCCGCTCTGCATTAGCAGAGTGGACATGGACCTGTCATCCACCAGCTCAGCAGGGATCAGCAGAAAGATCCCCTGCTGAGCAGACCCATCTGCTTGATAGAGTCTGCTCAATGTGAAAGGGGTCTTACCAGGAGCAGCTGGTCCATTAGGGGTGCTGGGGTGCCGCCCCCTGCAGGGTGCCGGGCTCATACTTTTGTATGAGGTTTTTTTCAAGCCACATGATTAGAGCTTGAGGCTCTAATTGGCTTGAAAAAGGTTGGGCTCGGGGTGCAGAGCATTGCACCCCAACCCACCCACTTGTGACAATAGCGAATTAATATTCGCTATTGACTTCTGGCTTCTCCTTCTGGCCATCAGGACGGATCAGGTTGGCTGGGAGGAGAAGCTGAGGAAGCCATGGAGGGGTGAGTGGGGGGGGACGTCACCTTGGAGGGGTGAGTGCGGGCGGACCTGGGGGTCTTACTATGTTTGTGGTTTTTTTTACTTTTAAAATTTTTTTCAGTTATTTTTTAATTTTTTGTTTTATTTATTTTATTAAGAGACCCCCATATCTCTTTTGTGGAGACAGAGGGAGGGGCTGAAGATAGTTCCTTTCTTTGTAGCGCGTTACTTGAATGAATGAGAAATCTGTGTAGAGATTTCTCATTCATTCATTCATAAAATGACATGCTGATACATTGTAACACTTGTGGTTTACTATGTTTCAACTGTCAGTGGCTATAGGAGTGATTGCTGACTATATACACTGTACTACAGGGGGGCTTGGTAAACACATATATACCAAGCCCCCCAAGCTCCAACTTCACCTGCACCACTTCCTCCTCTCCCGCTATGCTTCCCAGCCTGACAGATCACCAGAGATCAATGCAGGCAAAAGCTACAGGTGGCAGGAGGGAAGGAGGGATGATGCTTGGAGCGACGATGGATCAGGGGTGCGAGGGCAGTATGGGGGGTGAGCTGACTGGTGGGGGGGGCACATCTGGATTCCCCCAAACCTCTATGCAGCACCTGAAGACAGTGGGAGTGGAAGAGGAGAGGTGCCAGCTAATGATGGTAGCTGCGGGGAACAGGTTTAGGGGGGGTCAGATCGGGTGGAGGGGGTAATCAGTGCTGGGGGGAAGAAGGGGGATGAAGGGGGTAGGAATGGAGAGTCAGGGGCAGTTATAGATGAAAGGGAGCGGCAGAAGGTGTTGTGGCTGGGGACAGGGAAGCGGCCACATGGGTGGGGGGTCACATTAGAGGTTCAGTCTGCTGAACAATTCTGATATAAGCTTATGGTAATTAAAGTGACCATAAGCTTATAGGAGAGGGAGATATGAAGTCCATATGGCTTACGGACTTGGCAGTGAAAGGGTTAAACATTTAAAATAACACGATACATATTTTTTCTTGAGGGTGTTCAATGCTGTTGCCTTAATCTAAAAGCATGGGCAGCATATTTTCACATTATAGCACACAAGCCCTTTTGCAATTTTTGTTTCAAGTTTTTTTTATTGAAATCACATAAGCAGTACAAAAGATCAACATGTAAGTACACTTATAAAGAAACAAGATAAACCGTATAACTGCCATAAGGCATCCAGACAAAAATATTTTGAAAGGATAACACAGATGTCTCCACCCTTAGAGCCTAGCGTGTTAAGTGGGCAAAGAGCTGGGCTCCTCTCCGGACACACCAAGAGGGAGCAAAACTGTGTCCCGAGGGGCCAAAAGCACACTGGGAATACCAGCGACATGAGTGGGGGACCCCTATGTATCTTAACTTCGCTTGGAAGTGGGCTAAAGGTTCCTAAAGGGGAGATTACAAGAAGTAATGCCCTATTGTAAACCAGCACTATTGAATATTTAACTGTACCAATAACATGTAAAAACCAGAAGGAAGGAAAGAAAAGAGTATGAAACCAGAAAAGTAGAGGAAAAAGAGAGTACCAGGTTAAGAATGTTACGAGAGTAAAACTGCCACTTAATCCAACAAGTTGAGGTAAGACTTCCAGGGGGCCCATACTTGATCAAATTTGGCTGAAGTGTCAAGGAGAATATTGGCAAACTTTTCTTGGGTCATTATCCATGTGACCTTCCTCTTAGCTGCACTAAAAGAGACTGAGGACTTCTTCCATGCCTTTGCAAGGGTAAGCTTAGCTCCCAGCAGGATGAAGTGGGTTAACCTAAAGAGGTATTTAGAGAGGCCGTCCGGCCTGCTAGTTAAGAGGGCAATTTCTGGAGTTTGTGGAATTGAAACTCCCGAGATCTTCCTTAACATGCTGAATATCTTATTCCAAAACCCCCTTATCCTAGGACACTCCCACCAGATATGAAGATAAGTGCCTTGTAGATTGCAGCCTCTAAAACATAGTGGGGAAGCGCCCGGGAACATTAAAGATAGGCGAACCGGCACCAGGTACCATCGAAGCATCACTTTTGCGCTAGCCTCCTGCAGAGGAGAATTAAATATACCTCTGAAGGAATTTAGGAATAGGCGACACCATTTATCAACATCCCAGGACATACCCAAATCCCCTTCCCATAGTTTAGCATATGAGGGTTTCCCTTTCTGATCCAACAGAGAAGCGTAAATTAGGGAGATACCCCCCTTCTGATTGGAGATATCAGAGCACCATTTCTCGAAAGGGGTAATGCCTATTTGTGTTGAGGGGACCTTCCACACAAAGGCCAAGAAGTGATTAATTTGTCTTAGGTGGAAATCTTCTACTGGGGGCATCTCCAAATTGTCTTTATAATGCTTCAGGGGTAGGGGTCCTGAGGAAGAAAGGAAATGACCTATTCTGAAAAGACCTTTGTTGGTCCACCATGCAAAGACTCTGATATCTTGACCCGGAGGGAAGCGAGGGTTGTTGAAGAGATGTTGTAAGGGGCACATGGGGGAGACCAGGTTGTACAATCTAGTTAGCGAATCTACCAGTCTTATTGAATGGGACAGTGTAGGGGAGAGGATAGGGGGTCTGGATTTAGGAGGGGCTCAAACCAAAAAATCGAGAGTGTTAAGTGGGACTGCTTGCCTCTCAATTGTGACCCAATCAGGTCTATTAGATCGTACGTGGATGATGGAGAATTGTGCTAGCTGTGCTGCCTGGTAGTACTTCACCAAGTTAGGGACCCCAAGCCCGCCCTAATTTTTATGTCTGAAGAGAATCTCCGCTGGACATCTATACCCCTTATTGCCCCATATGAATTTTTTGATTTGGGATTGGAGATTGTATAAATGTGATTTTAGGACCTGGATTGGGAGAGCTCTGAAAAAGTAAAGAATCCTAGGGATGAGGGTAATTTTAATTGAGTTCACTCTACCCAACCAAGAGAGGCCCAGCTTTCCCCAATTAGTGAGATCCCCCTTTAGCTTTTTGAATAAGGGAGGGTAGTTGGAGTTGTAGAGACTGTCAATGTTAGAAGAAAGTTGTATACCCAGGTAGGGTATGTGGTCTGAGTGCCAGGAGAAGTGGGCAAGACCCTTAAGCTGTTTGACTACCCTTTCAGGAAGGTTAACATTAAGGGCCATCGATTTAGACAAGTTGACTTTTAGACCCGAAACCCCACTGAACTCCTGTAGTAACTGAAGAAACTTCGGGATTGAGACCAGAGGGGGCGTGACAAAAAGTAGCAGGTCGTCCGCAAATAAAGCGCATTTGTGCGTATGTGGGCCACATCTCACCCCCTCAATCTCAGGATGGTCCTTTACACCAATAGCCAAGGTTTCGATGACAATAGCGAAAATCAATGGCGACAATGGACAGCCCTGTTTCGTACCTCTATGTATTCAAAAAGAGTCTGAGAAAAAGTTATGTAACTTAATGCGTGCTTTGGGTTTGGAGTATAAAGCTTTGAGAGTATGGAGGAATCTAGGGCCAAACCCCCACCTTCCCATGACTTCAAAGAGATAGGGCCATTCTACTGAGTCAAAAGCTTTTTGTAGGTCTATAGACAGGACCAACCCTTCCTGCGGAGGGCCTCCATCCCAGCCCAATCTGAGGAGGGAGATGAGATCCACTGCCCTGCGAATCTGGTCGGGACCTTGTCTTCCAGGAATAAAACCAACCTGGTTTTTGTGGATGTAGCTCCCTATGAAGGAGGATATTCTATTGGCGAGGATTTTAGTCAAAATTTTAAGATCATTATTGATTAGCGATATAGGCCTGTAATTACTCACTTCTGATGTGTCCTTGCCAGGCTTTGGGATGACAGAGATGTTGGCAGTGTTCAAATCCTCATTAACTATCATTCCCTCCTGGAGAGAATTAAAGAAGCTTGTCAGGTGGGGGGCTAAAATGGGCCCAAATTGCTTGTAGTATCCAGTGGAAAACCCATCTGGACCTGGGGCTGAACCCTTCTTAAGTTGCTTAATAACCTCCAACACCTCTGCCTCCGAAATAGGGTTCTCCAACAACTGAATATGTTCCTTATTCAGTGAGGGCAGGGAAATTCTGTCTAGGAAAGGATGTAGGGGGGAGGGGAGATCTGAGACCTATATGAGAGAGGTATAAAGTCCAGCGCAAAAGCTCCGAAAAGACTCCAAAATCCTATGGGGATTTTGCGAAAGGGTCCCTGCAGCGACCCATACCTTAGGAAAAGTAAAGGAATGAAATTTTGGGGATAATCTCAAGGCTAATTTGGGGCCAATAAAATCTTTCTGAGTATAAAAATGGGCATTAGACCATTGAATCTGTCTCTCCGCTTGAGTGGTGAGAGCGAGATTTAAGGCAGCTCTACCCGCTTCAAGTTGAGAGCGAGATTGAGTGGAAGGGTTCTTTTTATGGGCCCTAGCAAGTTTATAGAAGTCTCTCTCCAGCCTATCTAAGTCATGTTTCCTCTCCTTCTTAAGTTTAGAAGAGAGGGAAATAATTTTGCCCCTCATTACTGGTTTATGAGCCGCCCAAAGGGTCATGGGGGAGACATCAGATGTTGTGTTCAGTTTAAAGTAGTCTTTCAAGTCCTCCCCCAGCATAGTGCAATGGACCGGGTTATTGAAAATAGACTCCTTTAATCGCCATGGAGATCTATGATCATCCGTAAACCAAAGGCAAAAGCATACCACCACCTGAGAGTGGTCCGAAAGGGGGGAATCCCTAATAAAAGACTTGGAAACTAGGGGGATTGAGGGGGCTCCCATGAAGACATGGTCAATCCTAGAAAATGATTTATGCGGGGCTGAACAGTGGGTGTAGTCCCTCATGTTAGGGTTACATTCTCTCCAAACATATACTAGCCCTAAGTGTAAAAGCTTAGCAAGCCTCAAACTCCGCCTCGGGGGCTGCAGGAGACATGCACGAACGTCACCTGACTTATCAAGCATAAGGTCTAGCGCCGTGTTAGAATCGCCACCCAAGATAACCGTCCCCTCAAAATGAGGAGAGAGGGAGTTCAGCATAGTTTGAAAAAATTTGATCTGACCTTGGTTAGGAGCATAGTACGAGATGAGCATGACCAGATGGTCCCTAAGTTCCCCTGTCAAAAGAATATATCTACCCTCCGGGTCTCTAATTATCTGTTTGGGTTGGAACTTCATTCCTCTGGGGAAGAAAATTCCCACTCCTCTCGCTTTGTCTGGTGCGTTTGCTAGAAAAAATTGAGGGAATTTAGCGTGAATAAATTTCAGGTCAAAACTACTGGGAAAATGGGTTTCCTGTAATAAGACAACATCTAGGTGTTGCGAGTGGGCCAGCTGGAAATATTTTTTTCGTTTCAAAGGGGAGTTAAGATCTTGGACATTGTGGGAGGCCAATTTCAGAGTACCTATTGGGCTAGGAGATTTCGCCATGAAGTCTTAAGGGAGGTAAATGCTACACTGTAACGAAACTAACCCCTTCTAGTAGAGGACTGGGGAAGGTCAGCTACTCGTATGAGGAACATGTCCTGAGGCCGCCTGGGTCCAACCAATGGCTGCTTTCCTGGAACCTGAAAGAGGAGAGAAACAGGGAAAGAAGAGAGAGAAATAGGAAGGAAAAACAAGTCGAGTTGCAGAAGAAGCAAGGTAGGGGGGTACTGGTTAAACACCACCACCCCCCTCAGTGTCCGGAGGATGGGGGCTTCCAAGGACAGCCCCCAGCCTCGGGAACATTTTAAACATGTCTGCCTCGCAGGCAGAATCACTTCTGCTCTCGGAAAATCCATGTGGCGGAGTCCAAGTGCAGAGGGAGGTGCATGCTTGTCGCTCTGCCCATAGAACAACCCATAATATTATATCGGTATAAACTGTAAAATTCTAGAGAAGCACGTAGAGTCCTGCTAGGGTTAATATCTAGTCCTCTCCCCGCCAAGGAGAGGCCGGGATCGGGGGCCAGGGGAGCCGGGAGGGGCAAAAAGGATCCCCCAGGGTCCCCCCACCATTCCCCCCATCCCAGAGCCCGCCCCAGAGGGGGTAAGAAGCAATAAAAATAAAAAAGGGGGAAAAAGAAACCTCCCCAACCCCCTCCATAGAACACATTGATGAAGTACCCGGGAAACAAGGCCCCCAAGAGTACCCGAGAGCTTGCGACAAACTGTTAACTAATAACACAATCTTTGAGCCATTCCGGCCCAAACCATATCCCACACGGGCCCTCGGCCACCCCCGGAACCGGCCCCCCCAAGCCCCCCTGCATAAACGGGTGGGCCCAAGGGAAGAGGGGCGGGGCTGGGCGCCACCGACCGCCCAGGAAATCCCCCCCGGTCCCAAAGGTGACGCACAAGGGGCATCACCCCCGGACCCGGCCGGAGAGCCCCAATGACAAAAATTCCGGGGCTCAGCAATACTAGTAACAAAACTATTTAAGAGGAAACCAGTTAGAGCAATGAGATTAGGTAGATGTTAAACCAGAGTCTGAGACCCTTCATGGAGAAGGGTTCTTTTAACCTGAGTCTTAACCATGGCAAACCACTTGAGGAAGGAAGAAAAATGTGTTAAAAGGGCTTCCTGAACAGAACACCATGATGGGGGGGGGGGGGGGTGAGAGTCCTTAGGCCTTCTGGATTGGGACCTCTTCCACAGTGGGGGGATAGGACTTTGTGGAGATGGTCGTTTGGAGGAGTTCGATCCTCTGGTTTGGAGGGCGGAAGATGGATCTAAGGAGATCAAATTCAGTTTCACCAAAAGATGCTCTCCTTCTTGAAAAGAACCAAATCCAAATCTCTTGCCTTTGAATGAGAAAGACAGGCAAAAGGGAAACGACCACCAGTATTTGATTGATTTTTGGGTGAGCACGTCGAGAAGTGGTCTCAAAGCCCTCCGCTTTTGGATGGTAGTGGGGGAGATATCTGAGAACACCTGGATTATGTGCCCCTGATAGGTTAGTTGAGGAGAGTTCCTGGAGATCTTCAAGATTTCTTCCTTAACTGAGTAGAAATGCGGTTTAACCACAATGTCTCTGGGAAGTTCGTCTGAGCGGGGGGCTTGAAGGGCTCTATGGGCCCTATCTAGTTCCAGTTTATGTTCCGGTATATTGGGTATCAACTCCTTGATGAAGGCCTGCTCCAGGTAAATTTGTGATATTTTCTGGAAGTCCCCTGATTCTGAAGTTATATCTCCGGGAGCGATTTTCCAAGTCCCTTAATTTTAGATAGAGCAGTGTCTAGTTGGTCTTGAAGGTCCTGAATACGTGCTGTGTTTTGGTTAGCCTTGGCTATTGTCTGGTCAGTTTTTTTTTTCCATGGCATCAATTCTAGACTCCAGACTCTGGAGATCAGATTGGATAGTGGAAGTGATCTCAGAGGCAGTCTGTGCCAATCCCTTGGAGAGCATTTTGGAAAAAGTTTCCATCATGAATCTGAAATCAGAATGTAGAGAGGTGGCAGGCGACCCCTGGACTCCCCTAATGTCCGGACTAGAGATCTGGTCCCCTGGGGAAGTAGCAAACATTTCGTCTAGAGTCCTCTCCAGAAGGGAAATTGTGGAAGCTGGGGAGTGCACTAAGGGAATGCTGGGTTCTTTTGTGGGGGGGCCCGGATCCGGTAGAACCTGAGAACCCCCTTCCGCCCCGGCTTCCATGTCCTCTAAAACTTCTTTGTGGGTTGGTGTGGGAGCGGCAGGCCGCAAGGGGGTCCCAGAGGTCTGGTCTATAAAATCAGGGTGTTTGAAAATGTCTCTCCTTACCGCTGCCGCATACATGTTGTAAGGCCCGGATATGATCTTGTTGGGGGATTATAATATGACAGGGGCTGAAGCTTTCAATGTCTCAGAGGAGCCAAGGGGGGGCTGAGCAAGAGGTCTGTCCATAGGGTTAAGAAAAGCAAAAGTTGCTGGGTAGCACTGCTGAATCCTTAAATCTCACTGAACGTTATAATACCATCTGATTCACTGGTCCTCTACTATGAAGAGAGAAGCCCATAGGCCTATGAAGGGCCGGTCTCTGTATGATGGCTGCAAACTGCCTCACTCTCTATGCTTGATTCATAGTCCTATAAAAATAAAGGCCCCGGCTCCGGCCCATCCCGGGGAGACCTCCTCCCCAGCTCCTCAGCGGGCCTTCAGGGCTTATCACTTTGCCTCAGGCACATCCAGGGGGCCTTCCGGCCGAGGGACCCACCTTTAAGTTCCTCACATTCCGTGGGTTAGGGCCGGATCACTGCCGAGGAAGTGTAGGCCGCAGCCGTGGCCTCGCATAGCGGCCGTTCCCCGCGCGGAGCTCCGGACCCCTCCGAGGGAGCCGCGGGGACCAGCACTGACTGCCTCTAACTGTTGCTGGCGGGCTGGATGGGCAGAGCAGCACGGAGCCCGAGATTAAGCGTCCATCTTGGTCAGCCGGTGCATGCGCACTCGCCCTTTTGCAATTTATTGTTAAAAATTACCTTTCCATTTCAATAAATAGATTCTGTAACTTTCTAAAATGTATCAGCAATCCCTGCTGAATTCATTGAGAGCTCAGTGCGGGAGGAGAGCCTGTGCTTACAGCTCTCTTTGTAACTGATGATTTTACACAGAGAGCTGTCACAGATCACACAGACTGCAGCTATCCCCACACAGTACACCAAAGCACCACTGCCCCTGTCATATTTCTAAGTTTGCCATGGAAATCTGTACCAGTGCACAAAGCATCTGTCACAGTGTACCAGTATTCCATCAACATCTGTACCAGTGCATAAAAACATCTACGTTAGTGCAATAGTGTTCCATCACAGCATCAACATCTCTCAGTGTCTGCCAGTGGACGATTAACATCTGTCATAGTGTAAAGTGCACAAAAACATCTGTCAGTGTACAAGTGCACAAAAACATCTGTCAGTGTACCAGTGTCTGCCCAATAAATAAATAAAAAATGTAAAGTGCCCCCATGCTTGCGTGCAAGAGCGAACACACGTTGGTTCCGTACGCATACGTAGATCTCACCACACATGTGAGGTATCGCCCGTGAACATCAGGGCAAGAGCAATAATTCTAGCACCAAACCTCCTGTGTAACTCTAAACTGGTAACCAATAAAAGCTTATAAAGTGTTGCATATTGATATTTTTAAATACTGAAGTTTGACGCCATTTCACAAGTGTATGCAATTTTAAGTGTAACATGTTTGGTATCTATTTACCAAGCACAACACCATATTTTATATTTTGCCAAAAATGTGGGTATTATATTGTCTTTGTGTGCATTGAAATTCAATAAAATGTATTTAAGCATTAGTGTGTAAAATTGTGTTTGAAAAACTGCCGTGCAAATACTGCATTACATAAAAAAGCAAAACCCATCATTTTATTCTCTAGGACCTCTGCTACAAAAATATATAATGTTTGGGGGTTTGTTTAAGAAAATCCTGCTTGAGGGCTTTTTTGCGCTATTTGCCATGACCGAGTTTGCGCAGAGGCCCTCCCTTGCGAATGAACTGTGGGAGCACTTGTCCAGCTTTACCCAAGTGGTGAAGGAACTGCAAGCTGGCTACCTTCGGCTGGAGGACCAGATCCAGGAGCTCCCCCAGCTCACCATCATGCCTGCACCCATGGAGCCAGAGGTGCTCCTGCCCGAACGGTTCTTGGGGGACCGTAGGAAATTTCGGGCTTACCGTACATCCTGTGAACTTTTCTTTGCCTTGCAACCCCGCATCTTCTCTCAGGAGGACACTAAAGTGGGACTGGTCATCTCCCTGCTCTGAGAGGGGCCACAGACCTGGGCCCACCGGTTACTAGAGCGGAAGGCTCCTGAGACCACAAACCTTGCACGGTTCTTCCAGGTGATGGCTCTTGTACGAGGACCCACACCTAGCCTCCTTTGCAGAAGCCGCACTCCATGCACTCCAGCAAGGCCACCGTCCTGTGGAGGACTATGTGTTGGAGTTTCGGCACTGGAGTGCCGACAGCGCATGGAATGATGCAGCCCTCCGATTCCATTTCCAGCTTGGGCTGTCCGAGCCCCTCAAGGATGAGTTGGCTTGTGTGGGCGTACCTCCAACCTTGGACGCCCTGGTCGATCTGGCCATCCAGGTCGATCGCTGTCTGCGGGAACGACTCGCTGAGAAATCCGGCACCCCCACGTACTCCTACTCCGAGCACTCACCGGTACCCTGGCCAAGCAGGCCACAATGCTCAGCTCTTCCCCCCAAAGAGAGGCAGAGGTGTCTATCCAATGGCTTATGTTTGTATTGTGGGGGCGTTGGGCATTCAGTGCGGACCTGCCCTGTCAAGTCAGGCAAAGCCTCCCGACGCAACCAAGGGGAGATACTGCCCATACCTGATGCCAAGACACATGCGGTGCTCACCGTAGAGCTTCAGCTGCCCAGTAGGGACATCCCAGTCTTGGCCATTATAGACTCCGGGGCCTACAGCTGCTTCATGGACCTGAACTTCACAACCCTACACCAAATACCCCTCAGGCCCAAGGCAGACCCGATCACTCTTCGCCTGGCCGATGGGTCCCCTATCAAATCAGGGTCCATGACCCATGAGACCATCCCCCTCTTAACCTGGACATCTGATGGTCATTCAGAACTTTTGTTGTTTGAAGCCATAGCGTCAAAACTAGCCCCGGTCATCCTTGGACTTCCCTGGCTTCGGGCACACTGCCCCCACATCAACTGGGTCACTGGCCACGTTCAGTTCAACTTGACCTACTGCCAGCACCACTGCTTTCCACCACCTGCTGTACCCGTCTTAGCTGTATCTTGCCCAGACCTGGAAGCCCGCCTTGCCGTGCCCTCTGTATATCATGATTATCTTGATGTATTAAGCAATAAAGGGGCAGACGCCCTGCCGATGCACCGTCCCTATGACTGCCCCATCTAGTTGCTTCCTGCCACGGAAGTACCTTTCGGCATAATTTACCCACTCTCTGAGAAGGAATTGGCAGCCCTCAAATCCTATCTGGACGAGAACATGGAGAAGGGGTTCATCCGGCCCTCTACATCTCCTGCTGGGGCCGAGATCTTCTTCGTTGAAAAGAAGGATAAATCCCTGAGGCCCTGTATTGAATACAGAGACCTAAAAGAACCGGTACCCTCTCCGGTTAGTCCCAGAGTTGTTTCAGAGGCTCGGCTCTGCCACCGTTTTCTCCAAGTTAGACCTCTGCTGGGCTTATAACCTCATTCGGACCAGGGAAGGGGATGAATGGAAAACAACCTTCCGGGCCCGGTTCGGCCACTATGAGTACCTGGTCATGCCGTTCGGACTCTGCAATGCGCTAGCCACCTTTCAGCACCTTGTCAATGAGATATTCCGGGACTTCCTTGATCTGTTTGTGGTGGTGTACTAAGACGACATCCTCATCTTCTCCCCTTCCCTGGAGGAACACCGAAACCACGTCAAGAGCGTACTAGGCCGCCTTCGTCAGCACGGCCTCTACGCCAAGGCGGAGAAGTGCGCATTAGAATGCTTGAGTATCTCTTTTC
This sequence comes from Glandirana rugosa, assembly GCA_018402905.1. Lineage (NCBI taxonomy): Eukaryota > Metazoa > Chordata > Amphibia > Anura > Ranidae > Glandirana > Glandirana rugosa. The sequence goes on from BLSH010470445.1 coordinate 341,015, forward strand.
TGGGGTTCATCCTCTCTGTCTCAGGCATCACTACGGACCCCCAGAACTGGCCAGCACCAACTGACAAGAACGCGGTGCAACGTTTTGTCGGGTTCGCAAATTTTTACAGGAAATTTGTTAAGGGGTTCTCAGCTGTGATCACCCCCATCACTCAGCTGACAAAACAGAACTCCCGTTTCCATTGGACACCTGAGGCACAAGCTACCTTCCAGCGACTCAAGGAGCTCTTCGCCTCCGCTCCGATCCTGAAGCACCCAGACCCTGCTCTACCCTACATACTGGAGGTAGACGCCTCTGGAACGGCCGGAGGAGCAGTTCTCTCTCAAAGACAAGGTCCCAAGGCCGCTCTGCACCCAATTGCCTTCTATTCTCGAAAACTGACACCTCCGGAAAGAAATTATGATGTGGGGGACAGGGAGCTCCTCGACATAAAGTCTGCCCTACAGGAATGGCGGTACCTGCTGGAGGGAGCCCTGCACCCAGTCCTAGTTTTTACCGACCACAAGAACTTGGAGTATCTGCGCACAGCCAAGAGACTAAAGCCCCAGCAAGCCCGATGGGCTCTCTTTTTCTCCCATTTCCAGCTCCACATCACGTACCGGCCTGGGTCTAAAAATGTGAAACCTGATGCCCTGTCACTCATGTTTCTGGAATCAGGGGTCTCTTTCCCGCCTGATACAATCCTTCCTGCACGGAGCTTCCTGTTGGTCCAAGAGGACCACTTATCCCGAATCAGGCGATCCACCGCCGGATCCTCCACCGCACCAGATCTTAGGATGACCCTCCAAGACGGGCTTGGTGGTTCGGTACGAAGATTTTCATCCCTGAAGAGCAGCGTATGGCAGTCCTGGAACTGTGTCATGACCACAAATTGGCAGGACACTATGGGGGTCACAAGACCGTAGATCTGCTCTCTAGTAGTGTTGAGCGAACCCGGACTGTAACGTTCGGGTCCGTACCGAACTTTCGGGTGTCCCTGGCACGGACCCCGGACCCGGACATTTCAAAAATCGTTCGGGTTCGGTCCGGGGTTCTGCTATTTTACTCCACATGTTGAGAAGCTGCAGGGCAGCCAATCAACAAGTGTTTCACTGGTTTCCATGCCTGGGCTTGCAATGTCAGGCCCAAGCGAGTTGTGATGATCTCTCGTCTAGATGCCAGAACACTGGGGGTATCACAGGACGGTTAAACACCAGTACTGTGTCAAGGTCCTGACGGTATGCGACGAGAAGTCCCTACTTTTAGAAGCATGGCTTGGTGGTTCGGGCAGAACCTCCCAGTAGGATTCTAGACCACGCCACCTCCTAGGCCGCCACCTAGCGGACTAAGCCCTATTCACCAGGAGAACCTGGTTGTCCTTCGAGGCACGTCCTTCCTAACATAGTCCGCCCTTTCTCTGGGGAC
>BLSH010470445.1:347021-388656 GCA_018402905.1 Glandirana rugosa
TTGAAATTTATAATTTTTTTTTTTTTTTTTTTTTTTTTCGTTTTTACCTCCACTTACACCTAGTAGAAGTTTGACACAGACTTTTCATAATTAATTGCCATCTTTGGTATATTGACAAGATTTTAGTAGAAGTTTGATCCCGTTCTTTTTTTTTTTTTTTTTTTTTTTTAATATTTAAAGTTATTTCCCTGTCCCCATTTTTTTTGTAGGGCACTTGCCCTACCCTTACCCCCATTTTACTTCCTTTTGCAGCCCTCTGGGGCTTTCCAGGACTTTGCTACAGCCATTTTTGTGCCTAAAAGTTCGGGTCCCCATTGATTTCAATGGGGTTCGTTGTCCGTGCGATCGTTCGGGTTCCGTCCGGACCCGGACCCGGACTTTGTCCCGAAGTTCGGACGGACCGGCAGAACCCGAACGTCCAGGTGTTCGCTCAACTCTACTCTCTAGGTCATCCTGGTGGCAATCTTCCGATAAGGACTGCAAAGAATATGTGAAAGCCTGCCCTACTTGTGCTTGTAACAAAGTTTACAGAGTTAAGGCGTGGGGGCTTCTGAATCCACTTCCTGTCCCTGAACGCCCATGGTCACAACTTTCCATGGACTTAGTGGATAGTGGAGTTGCCCCCTTCTGAGGGGTTCACGACCATCCTTGTGGAGGAGACAATCCACCTCCACGGCCTAACTACCAACATTGTGTCGGACCGAGGGGTACAATTCACCTCCAGGGTCTGGAAGGCATTGTGCTTTACATTAGGAATTGAACTGGCTTTTTCTTCCGCCTACCATCCTCAAACCAACGGTCAGACAGAGAGGACAAACCAGACCCTGGAGCAGTATCTAAGCTGTTACTCATCGTTTGCTCAGGACGATTGGGCCTCCCTGCTGCCGGTAGCCATATTCGCATATAACAACTCGGTGCACTCTGCCACCAACCAGTCACCTTTCTGGGCGAACCTCGGCAACCATCCTTCCCTTCTTCCCAATATGGTACCCAAAAGCGCAGTGCCTGCCGCACAGGATATTACCAACTTCCTGGAAGAGAATAACAAGCTGCTCCAGGAGACTTTGGCCCGGACACAGGCGCATAACAAACAAGCGTTTGATAGAGGAAGACGGGGGGAACTGGACCTCCAGCCAGGCGATCAAGTCTGGCTCTCTACTAGAGGTGAGCGAACCCAAACTGTAAAGTTTGAGTCCGTACCGAACTTTGGGGTGTCCGGGACCCAGACCTGAACCCGGACTTTTGAAAAAAAGTCCGGGTTCGGGTCCGGGGTTCTGGTATTTTATTCCACGTGTTGAATAGCTGCCAAGGGCAGCTGGTTTGCCCTTAGAAGCCTACTAATGGCATGGCTGTGATTGGCCAGTGCATCATGTGACCCAGCCTCTATATGGGGCTGGAGTCACCGTGCTGCATGTCATATGCTCTCAGGATAGTTTAGGGAGAGGATGCTGCTGGCTCTTTGAGGGACAGATTGCAGATATTATAGAACATCTCATCCTGCATTACTGAACGATCTGATTGTAGACTAGGTAGAGATACTAGTATTGCTGCTTTGAGGGACAGATTGCAGACCTCATCCTGCTGCACAGAACGATCTGACTGGACTAGGTAGAGTCTGTTGCTTTAAGGGAAAGATTATTGTTCTAAAATCCTCTCCAAGTTATACAGGGAAAGGTTCCAGCTATTGCTTTAAGGGAAAGATTGTTGTTCTAAAATCATCTCCAAGTTGTATAGGGGAAGTTTCTTCCAGCCGCATAGAGCCATATTATTGTTCTAAAATCATCTCCAAGTTGTATAGGCAAAGTTTCTTCCAGCGCATAGAGAGCCATATTATTGTTCTAAAATAATCTCCAAGTTGTATAGGCAAAGTTTCTTCCAGCCGCATAGAGCCATATTATTGTTCTAAAATTTACAAAGTTCGGGACAAAGTTCGGGTCAAGTCCGGTCCCGAACCCAGACTTTGTCCGGAAGTTCGTCCGAACCTGCCGGACCCGGACTTCCAGAGGTTCGATCAACTCTACTCTCTACCAAGAACTTAAAGCTTGCTTGCACCTCCAGAAAGTTAGGACCTAGATTCATGGGGCCCTTCTCAGTTAAGAGGAAAGTCAATAGGGTGGCATACGAGCAGAACCTCCCCTCTCCACTTCGGGTACACCCGGTCTTCCACATTGCCTTGCTTAAGCCTGTAACAAAGGATCAGTTTCCTGGAAGAAACACAGCTCCACCTGAACCGATTCTCATGGATGGAGAGGAGGAGTACGAAGTCGAGGCCATCCTCGACTGCAGAAGAAGAGGGGGCTTGATCCAGTACCCGGTCAAGTGGAAGGGTACGGTCCAGAGGAAAGCTCCTGGGAATCTGAAAGGCACATCCATGCCAAGGAACTTATCCGGTCTTTTTGGAGGTCCCATCCAGATCTGAAGTCCTGGCTGGGCATCCGGAGGCTGCCCCTCTGGGGGGGGCAATGTTAGAGAAAAAGCCCTGCTTGAAGATTTTTTTGCACTATTTGTGCGTTTGTGCACGCTCCCACGCCGGAAATGGTGCCAAACTGCTCTATTTCAACACAGCACACCCTGCAGCAAGTGCTGTCTGATCTACAGCATGTGACCTGTCTTCCTGAGCGACCTATAACCTGTTATCTGTTCCTGTGACCCGGCTTGGCTCGACCTTGTCTGAACTCTGCCTGCATCGACCCCTGGCCAGTCTGTTAATGAACTCTGCTTGAACCCCACCACTCTCTTGCCTGAACCCTTGTACAGCACTGCAAGCCAGTTACTGACCCAGCCTGTACGACCACGCTCCAGCAGCACGAGCGCTCGAACGGACTCTCTACCACCACCAGTGACCCAGTCCAACCATCGTGCTCTCCTGCACTCCCGAGCCAACTGTCTACTCTACCAGGGGTTCCCGAGTCAGGTTAGTAAGGGAGGTTGCCTACTGCATAAATCAGACTCGCCTACCAGGTACGTGACAGTATCAGACAGCCATGATCGAATCTACGCAGAGGCCCTCCCTTGCTAATGAACTGTGGGAGCATGATACTTACTCCTGCCAGGCTGTTTAAAAGTATCTAAACGTATATAGCAAAAATGCAAAAATAAGGAGGTTTAGTCACACTGAATGGCCAAAAAGTGCTTAAGCCCACTGACTGCTGCAAAGCACCCCATTTATCATGGTGTGCGCTGTAATATGCATTTTTTTTATTGGTCTTACAAGCAGCACCATGCGTTTGGTAGGGTGTTCCCCCAAATATGTATCTTTTTGTATGTTGAGGTCCTGACCAGACCTTTTGGGCTGGTGAACCCCACCACCCTCCTTAATTACCCCCAATCAGTCCCCCCGCCCTCCCGGCGATCTTCTGGGACACGTCATAGGTCCCAGAACATACACCGGCCATTCACAGCGCATGCGCAGTGCGTGCCCAGCTTTGAAGCCAAAGCCGGGCATCCACACTTGTGATGCCGGTGCCGTACAGAGGGGGAGAGGAGTGAAGCAGCAGACGGCTGCATCACTGGAGCGTGGGAGAGGTGAGTGTCTGATTATTAAAAGTCAGCAGCTACACTTTTTGTAGCTGCTGACTTTTAAGAGGGTGGAACTCTGCTTTGAAATTTTTCAAATGTACATCATCAAGAGGGAACTACTTTTTTCTCAAAAAAAGTGTGGTTGCCCTTTAAGTTTCACTTTAAGACCATGTCTTGAGAAAGCAGTCAGGCAAACAGAACAATTTGTATTGTAACATTGTACATTAGGCTACTTGCACACTGGGGCAGTGGAGCATTAGCAGTAAATCCCTGCTAGTCACAGGGGGGATTTACCGCTGTTAGAGAGATGCTACGGCTGCGGGAGCGGTGCGCTTTTAACCCCCACAAGGGGTTAAAACGGGGTTAAAACTGCCCGCTCTTTGTGCTTCCGAGGCAGCGTGCAGCCGCTTCGGAAGCGTCACCCCATTGTTTTCAATTGGCAGGGGCAGTGGAGGAGCGGTATATTACCGCTCACCGCACCGCCCCAAAGATGCTGCTTGCAGGACTTTTTGTAAGGTCCTGCAAGCGCACCGCCCCAGTGTGAAAGCACTCCTGCTTTCACATTGGGGTGGATTGGGGGGAATTTTTGAGCTAAATAGTGCCTCAGTGTGAAAGGAGCCTTATTAATTTTTTTTATTTAGGTACTTAGTTTTAAAATAGGAAGTCAAAAAAGTAAAGGCAATTAGCATGCCTAAAAATAAAAGCATTCAACATTAGAACAAAGTATATTCGTATTACAGTTTGTACTTAAAAAATGTAATTATAAAGAATAACATGTGAGAAAGTAACCCAGATTTTCCACTGGGTATATGCTTAAGAAATTTTAATGTTTTAGTGAATCAGCAAACATAGAAATTGGTTTTGTATGAAAATCTTTCATTTAAGACAGGAAAGTGGATGTATATCAATATTTGCTGGAATAAGCATGTAGTGGATTACAGTCAGCATTGTTCTGGGCCAATATTTACTTTAGAAATTGGTCTGCTTTGCAATGTCAGACATTTTTGTATTGCTCTGAATGGCAAACCAACCAGCACATTGCATGTTAATGAGAATTCCAGGAGTTTGAAAGATTTAATATTCAGCTTCACAGGGTTAATGTTCCGAAGGTTAATAGTCTTTCTTTAATACAATGTCCAATAAAAATATACATGAATGTATTTATATTTCCTTTTAACTGCTTTGCTTTATTCCATTCTCTACCTGATACAAACCTATAAAATAATGCTTGACTTGCTTTTGGGAATATTAAAGTGTACTAATCATATTTTATAAAACTCGGTATCACTGGTCAGCATTTACATTTGTTCTTTTAAAGGCAAAGGTTTTAAACAAATGAATTTTAATCCTAGACCTTCAACTTAGAATACTAACTCAAGAGCAAGAAGTTTTCCACTCTATATTGTCTTAATATATTAAATTGAAAATGTAGAGTAGAGTTGCCATAGAGCCAGGTTCCTCTACCCCAGAGCAAGTCATGCTTTTTTACTTTAACCTTGAAGAAGTAAGTCTATTAAAGACTGAAATAATATCTTTGGCTAATACACCTGTGTATAGTTTTGGGAAGAAATTAAAAAGTACCTACCAACTTGTGTTTCCTGGTTTGTCAATAGCCAAATGTTAAGTTAATAAAATAAAGGCTATTTTGTATACTCTTACTATTTTTATGCAGAAGTGAAAGACTTTATGTATAACTAAAGGCATTACTTTTTTGGATAAAGCATTGAAGGGATACAACCACTGTTGGGTTTTTATTGCTGTTAATTTCCCACATTCCGATAGTTTTGGTAACAAATGGCATGGGGAACGAAAGTGTGAGTAAATCTAAACTGTCAGTTTTGCTCAGAACAGAAATAGAAACAGTAATCAATTAATATAGGACAATTGTCCCCATGACAGCTGTCTATAAAGGGATTTCTTTAATGTTGGAAAGATTTCCTTATACTTCCTGTTAGGCCTTCAGGACAGGAAGTGAAGGGAAATCTCCCTAAAGAGACACCATTAAAAATGACAGTGGTTTTAATCCCCACCTACTCCATTTAAAATTAAAAGAAAAGTTTTTGCTTTAGACATACATTATGCTACAAAATAAGAGGCCCAAACTACGTAGTAGTGTGCATATGAACAGGAAGTTCATTGGTGTGGTGCTCGATTTATGTCTTATCTAACTTTGTGAGGGCCTCTGGATTGTTTGTAATGTGACCTTTTAATAAAGAAGTTGTTTTATGCAGTCAGCTTTTTCTCCTTTTGTATTTAATTATTTTTTTAAAATGAGACCTTTTTTTCATGAGTGTTATGAAGATTATAGGAACCAAGGGATTTTGGGCTTTTGAGCAATGTTACCCTACCTTTGACAATTATGTAAGAAGTGGTCAACCAAACATGGTAACTGAGTTATACCACTGGTGTGCATTCAGAAGTGGGTGGAACACACTTCATGGTTTGATTAACTTTTATTTGATTTTTTATTATATACTGGATTGATTTTGCAAAATCTATTTCTCTTTCTCTCTTAATGCAGTCTTTTGGTTGTAGTTTTTTAAAGACGTGTTTATTTACATTTTTCAAAGAAAAACACAATAAAAGAAAATAAGTGCACCATGTAGAATAACAATGTACAGACAAAGTTGATTTAGTATCATACGCATCACATGACATTGTCTTCTTCATGAAGCTCTTCAAATAATCCACATTAGTGCACATAAGTAATGATAACTAAAACCCAAACAATTCCTCTTTGGTGACTGCATGTCCCTATACAGAGAGACAGAGAGACAGAATTAGTTGCTTATCTCGAGGAAGGGACCTCTGCAGAGGGGGTAATTGCAAAGAACCAGCCGAGCCCCTATAAATGACCACTGGTTAGAGTACCTTAATCAGTTCAAAAGGTTCAAACCTCCCTGAGGACACTCAAACTTCAATATCACCAGACACAGTGTTTATCCAACCCGACCATAATTTATCAATTTTTTGGGGGCAGCCCTTTGCAAGGTAAGTCAGTTTATATAACGGCAGAGCTTTATTGACCAATGTAATCCAGGTCCCTAAACTAGGTGGCTCTGAGTCCTTCCATTGCAATACTATGTTTTTTGTTTTTGTGTAAAATAGGAGGAGATGAAGTAAAGATCTCTGGGCTGGTCTGAGCTCCTCTTCACCTATATTCCCTAATAGGCCATGAGCCGGATTACAGATATCGGGGAGAGCCAGCTTTTCCTCAATAAAAGTGCATACCTCTCTCCAGAAATTCCTCACATTTCTCACCTTCGGGTATTCCCAGACCATGTGAAAGAAAGTTCCGATAGCTACATGGCACCTCTGACAGTCCGGAGATTGGAGTTTCCCCATCCTAAACAGTCTATGAGGTGTGTAGTATATTCTATGTAAATATTTTAATTGAATTTGTTTATCGCCTGCAGCAATAACTCCTGTAGGTTGAGACCCCACTGCCTCCTCCCAGGCCTCATCATCCAGCTCCAACCCATCAGCTCTCCACTGCAGCTTAATCTTTTCCATCCATGGGCAATAATCAGATACCAGAAGGGAGTAGTATCATGAAATAAGTTTTGTATGGTCTCCTTTTATCAACTCTCTAATTTGGAGTGATACAAGCAGACTGCCCTTAAACCAAACTCCACTGCCACCGCATGTAGGAAAATACATATGTGGACAGGATTCCCAATTCAGCCCTCAGAATAGAGAAAGATTTAAACTCTCCATCTGAGAAGAGTTGGTGTGCATATTTAAGGTCAAACCAATGTTGGTCCCCCGGACAATTTATTAAATTCTCCCAGACCTGGGTTATACCACAAAGGGGCATTAGGGGAGTTACTTAGAGATGTACCCAGCAGCCTCTTATTGCAAATATGGATATTTTGTAAAAAAATAAAAGGAGTGCTGCCCCACCACTTAGATATGAGCTATTTCTGTTTAGTAAGTTATTTAAGATTTCGTAGGATCCCATCAATGCTGCCTGAGTTGTGACTGCCGCATTGGGTAGGTCCGGGAAGAACTATGCGTTAATTGGGCTGCCAAATAATAGCTTTGGAGATCAGGCAGCACCAATCCTCCCCCCAGTGTGAGTAATTTCAGTGTAGCTAGAGAGATTCTGGCAGGGCCCAAACGACACAGAAAGGAGGAGAGAAGGTCATCAATTTCCGAAAAAATGTTCTTAGGGAGATAATTTGGGGGCCTGTCAGAATAAGTACAGAAATCGAGGGAGATAAATCATTTTAAATATGTTAACTCTCCCTAACAAATTCAGGGGTAGTTTGGACCAAGTACCGAGAGTCTGCGGTGTATCAATGGGGATATATTTTTTTTTTCCATTAGATTTTTATTGGATTTTTTTGAAGAACATACAAAAAAAAAAAAAAGCAATAGTAGATAATATGGTTTCAAGAACATAGAGTAAAGTATAACTTAATAAAGGTATTGGACGCATGCTCTCAATGAGGCCTCTGGGTATTTGAGTAAGTCCGAGTATGAGTGAGAGGTAGCGTTATTGTTGCCCTGACACCCCAATTGGGAACAAAAACGGTGTCTTGGGCTTATTAATAATTAATGCCTATTGGTCACATTGAGGCATGAGTCCGATTGGAGCGAGGCTTCTACATTGTGTTGCATACGAGTTCTAAGAAACAAAACAGATTTACAGGATTTCAGTAGAGAAGATGAAAGAGGGAAGGAGAAAGAGGGGGAATGAGAAATGGGGGAGAAACAGGTAGGGATTGTTGGTGAACTGGTGCAGCCCGAGTGGAGGTTTGAAGTAGTTATTTCAGCTGTAGTGCTAGACCCTTTATATATAAGGGTTGTTGGAATGTTGCTGCTTGGATTAGTCAGCGTAGATTAGATTAAGTCTTAGGGTATAGAATATCTCCAAAGGTTCAAAGCTGAGAGTCAACAGTTATGTGGAGCTAGATTTGGAATGAGGATTGTGGGTGTGTTGTCCATGAGTGCCAGTCTTTAAGGAACAGTTCTTGTTTGAGATGAGCTTTTGCAAAGGAGTATTCCTGCTGAGCTTGGTCGTTGAGGATGAGAATCACTTCACTGAGGCTTGGTGGAGTAGTAGATTTCCATTATAGCTATAGCGAGTCTGGCCGCTATAAAAAATGTGTGTAAGGATGGAGTGGTGCTTAACGGGCCATGTTTCGATGCCAATTCCAAGTAGGGCTACTTTGGGGTCCGGAGATAGTTTATGGTTGATGATGGAAGAGGTTAATTTGAAAAGTTGATCCCAGAAAGGTTGGACATAAGGGCACTGCCACCATATGTGGTAAAGAGAGCCATGGTTGTTGCAGTTTCTCCAACATAGTGGAGACTGGTCTGAATATATTTTGGCCAGTTTCTGAGGGGTAAGATACCAGTTGAATGAGAGTTTTTGCGCGTTTTCCCAGTGGAGAGTACATTTGGAGTGTTTCCTTGGAAGGAGTTGTGCTGTGTGCCATTGCTCTGGAGTTGCTGTGAAGGAGAGTGTTTTTTCCCAGGTTATGAATGGCTTTGGTTTTTGTAGTTTGGCTGAGGAGGATAGGGAGAGATATAGGGGACCCATACCTGTGAGGGTTTTTGAGGGTGAACATAATATGTCCAGAATGGGGCTTAGTATATCTGAGTCACTGATTTGTATATCTTTTAAGGCATGATGTATTTGAAGGTATTGGTATTGGTAGGCTTTCAAGTCCTTTTGTAAAGTCTCTTTGTCGAGTTGTAGTGTGGGTGAAGAGGAGTTGGAGGACCACCATGTTCTGGTGTGGTTTAAGATGCTGGCTTTGTAATAGAAGGAGATGTTCGGGGCCCCCATTCCACTGAACTTAACTGAGCGGAGGAGGTATATTGTTTTGAATCTGGGGCGCTTCCCTTGCCAGATTGTGTTACTGATAATAGCTTGTAGCTTCTTCAGATGAGTTGTAAGAAAAGGTACCGGAAGGGCGCGGAAGAGGTATAAAATATGAGGTAGGATAAACATCTTTACTAAGACGATGCGGCCTGTTCATGAAGGTGTTATCTTCTGAATTGAAGAGGAAATGCTGGAGATTTTCGATGTCAGTGTGTTGAAGTTAGTGTGGAACATATTAGAGCTGGGTGCGGTCAATTGGATCCCACGGTATTGAAGAGAGGCTGCTGGAGCCCTCGAGAAAGGGGTAAGTTTGGAAATATGTTGTTTGGTGAGGGGGGGGTAAGTTGATGGGGAGCATTTGACATTTATTATGATTTAATTTATAGAGCGAGAGTGTGCTGAAGTGTTCTAGAAGTTGTGTTAAGTGCGGGAGAGTGAGAAGGGGATTTGTAAGGAAGAAAATCACATCGTCAGCATAAAGACCTATTTTATGTTGGGATTTTCCTATTTGTATACCGGTAATTGAGGGGTTAGATCGGATGTGTTCTGCTAGGGGCTCCATAATCAGGGAGAATATTATTGGGGAAAGAGGACAGCTCTGCCTTGTTCCATTAGTAATGGGAAAGGAGGATGAGAGGAAACCCAAAGTCCACACTTTGGCTGTTGGACATGTGTATAGGGCTGTGATTGCTGATAGAATTCGTCCCTGGAGGCCAAACCCCCGGAGGACCCCGACCATGTACTGCCAATGAACTCTATCGAAAGCTTTTTCAGCGTCTAGAGAGATTGCTAGGGCAGGTATGTGGTGATGTTCAGCCCATTGGATAAGGTTAATTGACCGCCGTGTTCCATCCGAGGTTTGGCGACCAGGGACGAATCCAACTTGATCGGGGTTTATGAGGAGGGGGGTATATTGGGAAAGCCTATTAGCAATGATTTTAGCAAATAGTTTGGTGTCCGAATTGAGCAAGGATATGGGACGATAGTTCGCAGGGTTGTCATGGGCTTTGCCTGGTTTGGGGATGGTGACTATAGTAGATTCTAAGAATTCTTGGGGGCAGATGCCTGTGTCCATGATTTTGTTGTACATATTTACTAGGTGGGGCGTTAGTTTGTCAGAAAAAAGTTTGTAATATTCATTTATGAATCCATCTGGGCCCAGGGATTTGTGAAGCGGTAGTGATTTAATAGATTTGGATACTTCAGTTGGGGAGATTGGGGCTAAGAGGGCTGAAAGTTGTGATTCTGAGAGGGAGGGAAGTTTGATTGAGCTTAGGAATTGGATCAGGGCTTCTGCATTCGGGGTCGGGGAAGTAGGGCTGTCTTTTAAGTTGTAGAGGGAAGCATAGAAATTTTTGAATTGGTTTGCGATTTCTGCAGGGTTGTATATTTTTTGGTTTTGCTTATTCGAGAGGAACGCTATTATTTTTCGTTTATGTTGTTTTGCTAGGAATGTACTGGGTTTATTGTTTGAAGTGTAGAAGTTAAGCTTTAATCTCTTAATATAATATTCAAAGGATTTTTTAAAGATTTCGCTCAGTTGAGTCCTAAGGTCTTTCAGCTTATCAGTAAGGAGTGGGTCAATTTTTTGTTTGTTAAGGGTTTCCAATTGATGAATTTGGGTAGTGAGCTGGGAAATGGTGTGAAGGCGTGTCCGTTTCTCGTGGGCTGCCAGCTTTATAAGGGATCCTCTTAAGACTGCTTTGTGACTATTCCACAATATGTTGGGATCTGCGATTGTTCCTGTATTCAATTCAAAGAAGTCAGTTATGGCAGAGTTGATCTGTTTCTGGTATTCAGGTTTGGTCAGTAGGAGTGGGTTTAGCCTCCACGGTGAAAATATATTTTTATCATTTGTTGCAGAGAACTTTAGGGTTATAGGAGCGTGATCTGACCAGGTAATCAGACCGATTGACGTGGAGTCAACTTTTTGTAGTGTGAATTTGTCTACCAGAAAGAAATCAAGTCTGGAGTATACATTATGGGCAGCTGAGAAGAAGGTATAATCCTTCTCATTTCCATGAGAGCATTGCCAGGGGTCAAAGAGGTCTTCTTGAGAAATTAACGAGTGTAAAATTGAAGAGTGTTTCCGTTTGGGGTTGGTGGAGTCAAGATCCAGATTTATAACTTCGTTGAAGTCTCCACAGATGATGATGGAGTTAGATCTATAGGGTTGGAGCTTATTGAAGATGGATTTGAAGAATGTATTCTGGTGGGTGTTAGGGGCGTAAAGGTTAACAAGGGTAAGGCGATTGTTGTTAATGGTCGCCGTAAGGATGAGGTATCTACCATTGGGGTCCGTTTCTATAGAATGGAGGAGAAAGGAGGCAGAATCGCGAATAGCGATCATGACTCCTTTCCGTTTGGAGTCAGCGTTGGAGAAAAATGTATGGGGGAATTTTGGGTGCGAGCATTTCGGTGGGTTGGAGGAAGTGATGTGAGTCTCTTGAATACAGATAATTTCGGATTGTGCTTTAAGAGATTCTTTCCACATAAAGGATCGTTTGAAAGGGCTGTTAAGTCCTTTGACATTTAGCGAGAAAATTTTCAATGCCATTGAGCGTGATTGAGGGGGTTATGAGAATGTTAATTGGTGCTGCGGAAATTAGAAGGATTTGACCCCTCTTAGCTGAGCCAAGCAAAAAATAAACACATTTAACTTTACAGCAGTAGTACCTGAGTTTACAGGTAAGGAGGGCTGCACCAGTTCATGGAAGAGGAAGGGAGAGAGGCAGAGGGAGAGGGGAAAAAGAAGGAGTGAAAGAGAAAGAGAAGGAAGACAAAGTATAAATTTGTGTGCCTTGCACACCAGTAATCCGGGGTGGAGGAATTCAGCAACAGTGTTAACATTTTTTCGACAGATAATCTGTATTATAAGACAAATATAACGAGAAAGATAATCAAAGAGGAACAATTAGAGACAACAGTTCAACCCATTTGGGGTCTCAGCACAGGGAAGTGGTGGTAAACAATGTTAGTGCATGGTTCACCTGCTGAGTTGAGGGTACCTGAACTGAATCAGGTATTGTTTGAGTGATGCTTGCCATCCGTGATATGTTGTGGAAAGTGAATTTTGGTGGGCAGATCAGGTTCGGAGGAGACAGGCCCCAATTTTGCAGTTGTTTCAAGCCTTGTTTGAGATGATAGATAGTCACAGACTTTCCTTGGTATGTAACGATGAGCTTGGTGGGGAATCCCCATTTGTAGACGATGTGGCGCTCTCTTAGGATAGTCGGTACCGGTGAAAGATCCTTGCGTAGTTGCGCTGTAGCTGCAGATATGTCATTGTATACAGAGAGGGGTGTATACGGTTGCGGGAAGGCCGCTATGTTTCTGGCCGGGGCTATGATCCTGTCTTTGGCTTGAAAAAAGTGTAGCCTTGCCAGCACATCTCTAGGTTTATCCACCGGGATGTGAGATGGTTTAAAGATTCTGTGCGCTCTGTCGATAGTTAAGTCCATTGGGGAGAGAGAGCGGGAACCAGCGCTTTAAAGAATTGCTGCAGATATTGGGGGAGCTCCCCAGGGGTGACAGACTCAGGGATCCCCCTGATTTTGAGATTGTTTCTGTGCGAATGGTCCTCTAGGTCCGCCAATTTCGCCGTGATGCGTTGCAGTTGTTCTGCTTGGTGTTGGTGTGCGTCCACTAGTTCGTTGTATGCAGTGGAGTAGTTGCTCATTTGTTGTTCAATTGTGTCTGTTCGTTCGGCAAGCTCGTCTATCTGGTGTTGCATGTGGGCGACGGCTTGGTTGATATCTTTTCTGAGGTCCTTCCTCAGATCCTTCTGTAGCGAGAGCAACATATGCTTAAGAACGTTCTCTGACAATGGATTATCGGTGGTCGGGAGCGCGGCGAGCGATTCCGAGCGTTCGGGTGATTCCGAACGTTCTTGGTCAGAGTCCGAAAGTTCGTTCACTGTAGGATCGCGGGTTTGGGAGAAGGTAAGGTGCTTCTTGCTTACAGGGCCCGGATGAGATGGCGAGGCGTGGGGGGAAGATGCGGCCTTAGCGGAGTCCCTGGATCTGCTCCCCTGCGGCTCTGTGCAATCCATGTCGTCTGTAGGGTCTCCGGAGGGAGTAGAGTGGGAATGTGGGGGAGTTGATTTACTTGAGGCCCGGCTCCGTTTTGCCTGCCCGCATGGCGGGCCTCACTGAAGAATTCAGTGAGCTTCCTTGACTCTGCAGGATGGGATTTTTTCCCTGTCATTTGCAGAGGTTCAGTGGTATCCAGAGGTGTATTTTGGGATGGTGGATTGTCCAGTTAGCAGGTCCTGTGCTAAAAAATCTTCTCTGTGCTGGGAGAGAGAGGAGATCAAGCAGCCATCTCGGTGTGCGGCCAAGCTCCGCCCCACTCAATGGGGATATATTGTTAGTTACATGTGCTTGCACCGGTTGTTGTATCTCCATCATTAAGTATTTCAATTTATAAACCACTTGTAAAGTAATTGATGGGGCCAGCTCTGGAGAGTATTGGGGATCGAAAGGAAAAATTATGGATTTACTCCAGTTGACCCTGAAGCCTTAGAAGGTCCCAAAATGTGCAATTAATTCTAAGGCAGTAGTCAGAGAGGTGTCAACATCTGTTAAATATAGCAGCATATCATCCACATATAAGGAAGTTTTCTCTTCTAGAGAGCTAGTTCTACAGCCACGGGTGGGTGTCTGCTGCCTCAACTGTGCCGCCAAGGGCTCTATTGCCAGGGCAAACAACAGGGGTCAGGTGCCCCGGTGGATCAGAAAGGGATCCATGATATGGTTGTTAACCCAGAGTCGAGCCACTGGGTGTGTATATAGCAATTTAACCCACCCAACTGCTCAAGGACCAAAACAGATAAGGCCATTTGATGGAGTAAAAAGCCTTGTGCGTATCGAGTGAGACCACCAGTCTTGTATCTGGGGGTTCTGAGGGAATCTGCAAATTAGTAAAAAGGTGGCGCAGATTTATACAGTGAATTGGCCCGGTATAAAACCGGTATGATTTTAGCAATAACCGCGTTCAATCGTCTGGCCAGAATTTTCGCTAATATTTTGATATCCACATTTATCATGGATATTGGATGGTAGGATTCACAGAATTTAGGGTCCTTGTTCAGTTTTGGCATCAGAACAATCAGTGCCTCCTGTGAGGAATATGGTAAAATATTCTGCTGAAAAGCCTCTGAGTACATTGCTAGTAATAGGGTGGTAAGATATTCCAAGTATGTGCGGTACCATCTTATTTGCAGCAAAAATGACTATAGCTTTGCCTATTTCTTCTTTGGTAATAGGTGAGTCTAGGAAGGTGGGCTTTTCTTGAGACAGGCCTTTCAGCGAGACAGTCTCCAAATATTGAGTTAGCCCTTCCACAGTATATGCAATTTTAGAACTGTACAAGTCTCTATAGAAATCAATGAAGGGCCTGGTAATCTCCTCCCTCTGCATATGGCACACCAAGGAGGCATCAAATATACCAGAAATAGAGGTAAGATAATACTCCATCCGAGAGAGATATGCTAAGATTTTGCTTTTCTTAACGCCATACAGGCGTTGATTCTGACACAGCAGTATTTTTTTTTTTTCGAACAGCACCAGGTCTTGCTGTCTAGCACATCCCCTCCACCGATCATAATTCACAGAGGATGGATTCTTAATGTACTCCAACTCTGCTGCAGTAGCTGCTTGTTTGTGAGAGGCCACCTTCCATGCTCTATCCTCTCTTAACTTTTTTTTATTTTAATAGTATTTATTGAAAATATAATGTATACAGCGAATACACTGAATCAACAATACTATAAAGATAACAAATATGCCAGAGATATTGTATATAAAACTGTTAGAGACAAGAAAATCATCCAAACATCGTATAAACATTAGCCCCATGAAGCGGTGTCTGAGGGTACGGACAGAGGGACAGGGGGTTCTTACACCTGGGAAAATGGACTAGACCTAGGGTCACCCCTAATGGGATCAAGCTGTGACCTCGGTCAACCAGTCCTCGCCCCTCCAGACACCCCGGCCACCCCCCCGGGTCCAACACAATACCAGTGGTTATTAAATACCAGGGGCTGCTCCACACCGTGGCTGCAGAGAGCATCCCCTGACAGCCACATAGCTGGGTGAGTTCCAATGGTGTGTAATAGGGCTATAATGCGGGCGGCCAGCTGGCCAATCGAAGTGGTGAAAGGCACCCTCCGAGCAGTAATGATTTGAGAAGCTAAAGGAGCTGATGGGAATCACAAGGTCCAATCATCCCTTCTATTAGATAAGCCTATTTGTCCAGGACCGGCAGGGGTCAGGACCTCCCCTCAGGGGGGTAGTGCTCCCTAACAGCCCGGTAGTGGACAAGCCCTCAGCAGCCAAACAGCCAATAAAAAACAATTCCAAACCATGAGTATCTCTGGTTACCAAATTCGAGCATTCAAAAGCTCATGTTACTATCAAACGAAGGGAAAGTAAAAAGAACAGGGAGGGAAGAAAAAGATAAGAAGAGGGAGACAAGGTAAAGAGTAGTGCAGGCACCTTCGTGGGCTCCCAATGCGGTAGTAGAATGGTCCGGGAGAACCAGGGATCCATTAGACACTTACTACTCAGATAAGAATGTAAGGCTATCCATTACCCAACAATGACACTCCCGTGTGCCGGGCCCATGGTTCCCAGATTTTATCCAATTGTGGTGATGTATTCAGGATTTTATGAGAAATCTTTTCTTGGGCCATGATCCAGGAAATTTTACGTTTAGCCTGGTGAAATGAGACCGTAGTTTTCCACGCTCGTGAAATCATTATCTTGGCCCCTATGAGGATGAAAAGAATAAGGGTCTGGAAGGCTTTATTACAGTCAGGGACCATTTGGTTCAGGAGAGCTATTGCAGGATCTTGTGGAACTGGAATACCTGTAACTTTGCGGATCATATGAAAGATTTTATTCCAGTAGGTCCGGATCTTGGGGCAGGACCAGAAGATATGGAGAATGGTCCCCAAATTATCGCACCCCCTGAAGCAAAGGGGAGATGCTTGAGGAAAATACTTTGAGAGGCGAGTGGGTACCAAGTACCAACGGGTCATAACCTTTAGGCTGGCCTCCCTAAGTATTGTATTGTGGACCATTTTACAAGATCTTTCAAGATTAGAATGCCAAGTTTCCATATCCTATTCGATGTCGAGGTCACGCTCCCAGCCTAGCATGAAAGGAGCTTTTTCAGTCGGCTCTGTGAGAGAAGAATAGATGAGGGAAATGCCCCCTCTCACGTCCCTGGCTGAGTAACACCATTGTTCATAGAGTGTGACGGTCAGAGGGTTTGGTGAAGTTGCCTTAATAGAATTTAGAAAATGTACAATCTGGCCATAGTGAATCCGCTCCTTGGAGGGCATCTTGAGCTCCCTCAAGCAGTGTTGAAGCGAGAGGGGACCGCTTGCATTGAAGTAGTGCCAAATACGATATAGTCTTTTCTGTACCCACCACTTAAAGGCTTCTATGTTCATACCTGGGGGGAAGAGTGGATTGTGAAAGAGATGGAGAGGGGAAGCCAAGGTGATGTCAATTTGTTCGTTTTACGCAGGGAGTCGCACAAAGCCAAGGAGTGGGAAAGCGTCGGCGACATAATTGCCGGTCTGTATTTGGGGGGTCTCCATATCAAAAAGTCTACAGTATTATTAGGGATTGATTGCCTTTCCATATTTATCCAGTCTGCCTTAGACCCAGGAATGTAAATAGTGGAGATCTGTGTTAGCTGGACCGCTTCGTAATATTACCAGAGGTTGGGAAGCCCCAGGCCTCCCCTGGATTTAGGTCGATAAAGGGTATGCTTAGAGAAGCAATGCCCAGATTTCCCCCAAACTAACCGGTTGACTCCGGCCTGTACTTTGGCCAATTGGCTTTTCAGCACAGGGATGGGCAGTGAACGAAACAGGTATAAAATGCAAGGCAGGAGTGTCACCTTTATGGCATTAATTCGGCCTAGCCAGGACATTTTATACTAGGCCCATTGGGAGAGGTCAAAAGTGAGTTTCCTAAATAGAGGGGGATAATTATATCTGTAAAGCAGATCGATTGATGGGGTAAGCTGGATACCTAGATAAGGAATGGAGGTGGTTTTCCAGTTGAAGGGAAAGAGTTCCCTCAGGAGGTCCACCACCCTCTGTGGGGTTGATATGTTTAGGGCTAACGTTTTGGACATGTTGACCTGAAGACCAGAAACTTCCCCGAACTCTGAAAGGAGGCTGAATATAGTAGGGGTAGATATCAGAGGGGAAGTTATAAAAAGGAGCACATCACTCGCAAAGAGAGCACACTTATGAGTAAGTGGGCCGCATCGCACTCCATGTATGTTTGAGTTGTTCCGAAACCCTATTGCTAGGACTTCAATCACTAATGCGAATAACAAAGGAGATAGTGGGCACCCCTGTCTTGTTCCTCTTGCTATGGGGAAGGGTTCAGAGTAGTGTCCACATAATTTAATCCTGGCCATCGGGAGGGAATATAGTGGTTTCAAGGTGTTGAGAAAATTAGGCCCAAAACCCCATTTCTCAATGACTGCGAAGAGAAATGGCCACAAAACGGTATCGAAGAAGGCCTTCTGCAAGTCTAAAGAAAGCAGTAAGCCTTCTTGGGGGTTCCCTCCATCCCAACCTGATCTCATAAGGGAAATAACCCTCCTAACCTGCTCCAGTCCCTGCCTTCCTGGGATAAAACCAACCTGGTCTTTATGCACATAGGAGCCTATGAAGCTGGCCAGCCTGTTCAAAATACTTTTAGTCATAATTTTCAGATCCACATTAATCAGAGATATAGGCCTATAGTTGCTAACTTCACTGGGATCTTTCTCAGGTTTTGGAATAACTGAGATGAAGGCTAGGTTTGCATTGGATTCAATGGGTTTCCCACTCTGCAGAGAATTGTAGAGCCGGACCAGGTAGGGAGAGAGAACCTCCTGAAATGTTTTGTAGTACGGGGAGGAGAATCCATCAGGCCCTGGGGCAGAGCCATTGCGCAAGTTTTTGATTACTTCCCTGACCTCAGCCTCTGAAAAAGGGGACTCCAAAGCATCCCGATGGGCATCAGAGAGGGAGGGAAGGGTGGTCTTGTGAAGAAAGTCCTTCAGATTTTGAGGAGAATCCAGGTCTTCTTTAGAGTAAAGCCACTAATAAAACTCAAGGAAAGTATCTAGAATCTTTTTGGGACTCTGGGACAGATGTCCTGAGGGGGTTTTAATTTTAGGCATGGAGTACGAGCGTACCCTAGGGGACAATCTATGAGCAAGGAGGGGACCAATTTGGTCGTATGATAGGTAGTTACGACCTCTAGCCCATGCTGCATGCTTTTCAGAGTTCGAGGTGAGGGCCAGGTTCAAGGCCAGTCTGGCAGCATCTAACGATGCCAAGGAGAGGGCGGTGGGGTTTCTTTTATGCTGTTTGGAGGCAAGGCAGAATTCCTTTTCAAGATTTAGTATGTCTGCCTGGCGTTTCCGTTTAAGACAGGAAGACAGCTGAATGATCTACCCTCTCAGAACCGCCTTATGGGCTCCCCACAGAATTTCTGGGGTGGTCCCATCCGTATCGTTTAGTAAAAAATATTTGCGCAGCTCCTTTTCAAGGAGCGTACAGTGAACCGGGTTAGAGAGGACAGATTCATTCAGCCGCCAGGGTTGTGGGCTGTTAGAGGAAGGGGCTCCTTCAAAATGCAGTAATACTAAGGAATGGTCTGACCAGGAGACATCATAGATATCCGCCCGTTTGGGAAGATGGATGGAGGATGTGGGAACAAATACGTGATCTATTCTGGCATGCATTTTGTGTGGCTCAGGGAAGTGGGTGTAGTCCATAGACGGGTTCAGTTCCCTCCAGGTGTCAATTAAGCCTAGAGAATGTAAGAGCCGGGCTATACGCAGGCTCTGCTTTGGTGGTTTCCTGAACCAGGGGGACCCCTTGGAGGTTTTGTCCCTAATTTGATCGAACATTATGTTGGAGTCACCCCCCATTATGATTCTCCCTTCAAAGTGTGGAGCTAGATAGTTCAACATTGATGAGAAAAAGGAAGCTTGTCTGCGACTGGGGGCATAATAAGAGACAAGGGTATATAGGGACCCATGAATGTGCCCTTTAACTAGGACATATCTCCCTTCCGTATCCCTGATTGTCTGGCTATGAATGAAGGGAACCCTTTTAGAGAGGAGGATCGCTACTCCCCTTTTCTTAACTTCCGCATTGGCCATATAAAAAGTAGGGTATTTATGATGGATGTGGGGTGGATCATAGTTATTTGGAAAGTGAGTTTCCTGGATGAAGAGAATATCGTACCCTCTACGGCTATAGAAATCAAAGGCCTTGCACCTTTTGCTCGGGGAGTTCAACCCCTGACCGTTGTGTGAGGCGATTTTAAAGGTCGCCTTGTGGTGGGTGTCATCAGCCATGGAAGAGAGAGACGAGCATCGACCTTGGAGAAACACAACTTACCCCCTTAGCTGGTAACATGACCTCGAGACCAGACGAGTCCTCCAAAGCTGGGATGGATGTTAGGCATTCGAAATTCAAGATCCACGGAGGTACCTGCAACAGAATTGAAGTTAATTGGACAGAAGACACAGAAGAAAGATGAAAAAGATAAAAAAGGGGGTTAGACAAGAAAAACATAGAACAGGAAGGGGGCAGCGGGAAGAAAGTATACCAAGGACCCCACGGGAAGGCGGATCCTGTCCAACCCTTACCCTTGAGGGAAGACTCTCAAGGTGAACAAACCCAGTGTAAGTTGAGGGTTCTCTCTCTATAAGAGAAGGACAAGTTAACCCGGGTCAAAAGGGACACCGTGGAGTGTCAAGAGACAGTCTATCCCGGAAATTCCAGAGAATGAATATGCTTGACTGGGAGGACGCCATATCCATCTCAGGGGGGGTGGAGTCACAGATCCTCTTCAGTTTTTGTTTTTGCCAGACAGGGTTCAAGAGGCTCCTGGGCAGTGGCCATTTGGAAGAACTCTGGTGGGGGCCAGATAGCAGTGTCAGCAATTCCTGGGAGATAAGGCCCAAGTGAAGTAAGAGCTTCTCCCCATCCATTAAGTTGGTGAAGTGATAAGTCTTGTTTTTGTGTCGGAAGGACAAGTGGAATGGGAAGGCCCACCAGTATTTTACATTCTTTTGAGTGAGGACCGTCAGGAGGGGTTTGAGGGATCGCCTTCTCTGGATGGTGGTCGGTGAGATGTCCGCAAATATTTGCACAGGATGACCCTGAATGTTGATGTTCTCAGCATTGTGGGACCTTCTCATAATCTCTTCTTTAACCCCATAATGGTGTGGCTTAACGATAATATCCCTTGACAGGCCGTCTTGGCGTGGTGGTTGGAGAGGTCTATGAGCCCTGTCCAGTTCAAGCTTTTGGTTTGTAATGTCCGGTATTAAGCTTTTAATAAGTGCTGTAACTGCTCCATTAACATCAGAAACCGATTCTGGGAGGCCTCTGATTCGGGAATATGCCCTCAGGCTCCTATTCTCAAGGTCGTCAATTTCCGCTAGGACGGAATCCAGTTGGTCCTGTAAGGTTTGGATACAGGCAGTATTCTGATTAGCACAGACTATCCTGTTGTCTACTGCCTGTTCTATAGTGTCCATTTGTGCCCCTAGGCTATGCAGGTCTGCCTTGATAGAGGAAGTTATCTGTGCAGCTGTTTGCGTAAGGCCAGAGGCCAGCATCTCCGAAAACTTTTGGAGGAGCAGATTTAGTTCTGGTTGATTATGTTGTGGCAAAGGGGAGGCTTGTGAACCGATGAGAAGGCCGTTAGGGGTGTTGAGGGACGGGGAGTTAAACATGGGAGAGTTCAACATAGGAGAGTTCAACATTTCCTCCATTGTCCTCCCCAGGAGTGATTCAGTAGAGGCCGGGGATAACAGTTGGTTTGTCGCAGTACTCACGGGTGGTCCAAGATGAGTCTCCATGGGAGGCTGCAATGAGGGGGGGTCACAATGGATTCCTCTAAGGCCACTGCACTACCTGGAGCAGGGATGGTTGCCACCTTAGCTGGTTCCGGCAGCCGATCCTCAAATATGAGCTGATGGTGCACCTCTTTTCTAATGTGGGGCCCAGACATACAATGGGCCACCCCTAAATGTCCAAGTGCTGGGCCTCTTGGCAGAAGGGCTCCCACTGTGGTGAGTGGGATGTAAGGCTTAAGGCAAAAAAACGCTGTCTCCCTGGATATCAGGGGTGAGGTATGTGGCACATTAAAATCAGTCAATCCAGTTCCCTGGGCATCAGATTGGGTTCCTGTGTTGCCCCTCAGAATGTTGTGGCCACGGGTGACTCCCTGCCTGGAGTATGCCAGCCCCAATGCGGCATGCAGGCACAAGTCGCGGCCTCTAGTAAGTGGCCAAAGCCATGCGTGGGCTATCCCAAGGCCCCTGAGGGGGTGAGCTCGAGTGAAGCCAGGTGTCCCCCTAGGATGCAGTGCGGGATAGTGCCGCTACCCTTCTGAGGTCCGCTGCTGGTAAGCGCTCCGTCCCTGGGTCAAATATTAGGCAGCATACAGGCCCAAGCAGCGGCCTCGCGTATATGATTAGGGCCAGGAGCGGCATCCCAAGCGACAGCCTTAGTAGTGCCCTCCATATTTACCGACCAGTAATGAGTTATTTCCTTAGCTGTCATCATACTAAAAGTTTCCTCTGACAACCACAAAGGGCTTAACCTCCAAACCTTGTAATCCTCCCAGGTCAGAAGACTAAACCTAAGGAGAAAGGGGGAGTGATCTGAGATTGCCCTGGAGAGATACCTAATATTCACCACCCTAGAAAGTAGTTCAGGGGAGAGTAGGCACATATCGATTCTGGAAAGGGAATGATAAGTGGCTGAGTAACATGAATACTCTCGGGCCTCTGGATTGCACCATCTCCAACAATCCACCAAGTTATATCTATCAATACATGACTGTAGGGGAGAGGGGGTCAGGGACTGACTTGAGCCGATCCATTTCTTATGATAAAACTGAGTTGAGGTCCCCTGCCAATACTATCGGGCCTTCTGCCAGCTGGATCAGTTGGGACATAACTGTGTCCCAGAAAGCAATTGTAAATGGCGGAGGGACATACAACACCATAAATGTGTATACAACATTGTCAATCAGAATAATAGATATATCATATCTACCAAAGGGGTCTCTGTATGTATAGACTTAATTGTACAGCAAAGCATTTTAGCAAAAGGGATCGTCACCCCCCTAGCATAATTGGAATAAGTAGAATGAAAAGTATTGGCATCAAACGCCCTTTTGAGTGCTAGGACTTTAGATTAGTTTCTTGCAAGAAAATCATATGTGACCTATGCTTTTGAATAAAATTGAATACCAGTGATCTCTTAACCTTGGCGTTAAGGCCTCTAACATTCCATGATAGGACCGTTAACATTTCTAAAGACATTTTACATGCAAGAAAATAACAGTAATAGAACGAGAAGACAGTACTGGGTCAGCAGTCACCTTTAGAGGAAAAAAAAGGAAAAAAACAAAAATAACACCAATCCATGAACATAGTGAAAAGATACCCCCCCCCCCCCAAACCCGGTACGTAAACCCAACTCTCACAAGCTTTCACTCAGAACTAAGAAATCAACAAAAGGGGGATAGAAAGTTACTGCTTCTGGGATGGGAGGAAAAGGGAGGAGAAAGGGAGTCACTCTCCTCAGTCCCGAGATGCACATGTGGGTAGAGCATACTGTATGGTAGGTGCTTCTCCCACATGCGCCGTTTCACACTGTAGAAGGCCGCCCTTTGCTTCTGTGTCGCTGCAGAGAAATCTGGGAAGATGGTTATGACATTATTGTTGAACTTTATATTTGCCAGCTCTCAAACCTTTCTCAGAGCAGCATCGCGGTCATGAAAATGAAGGATTCTTGCCAGGAGTGGCCTAAGTAGACCCCCTGGCGGGGGAGCACGGGAAGGGACCCTATGAGCCCTTTCAATGGTAAATAGTGATGAAAATGTATCTATTCCCAAATTTGTTTTCATCCAGTCAGCCAGAAACTCCTCCGGTTTTCTACCCTCCACTCCTAGGAAACACAGAAACCAGAGGTTATGTCGGCAGAAACTGTCCTCCATATCCCCGGCTTTTTGGCCTGGGCCTTTTTGTCAGTTTGGATATCCCTGAGTGACGTCGGTATGGGGAAAAGGTCATCCTCCAGAGAGCTGATGCGTTGTTCAGTGTTAGTTACTCTATGGTGCAGTTTATGTACATCTTCCTTCAGAAGGCAGAAGTCAGCCCTGATCATGTCAATTTGGAGGGTTAGGGAGGAGTGGCAGGATTTAATGGCCTCCATAATCTGGGAGAGTTGGTTCCTTTACCTGCTGAGATGTCGGCTCTGTTTCATTGTGCACTGTATCTGCGGACAGAGATGGCTCCAGTGGTCATCCCAATGAGCCCGGAAAGTCAGTGTCCCCTTCCCTCTAGGTTTCAGCCATTGACTGTGCAGAGCTGCTTCCATGTGCCACGCTGCGGGCACCATCTTGGCCCAGCCCGGGCTGTTTTCCCGTGACGGCGGGAGGTCCTTTCCGTATTTGACCATACAGGGATGTGGACGAAGGATTAAGGAAGCAATGAAGCTTATTCCTAGCTTTCTAGATGTCAGAATCTGTGCAGGATGGGCTGCAGGATTATCGTGTGGCAGCGGAGCTCAAAGAGAAAGCTCCTCATCTCCCAGAAGTCAGACACGCCCCCCCCCCCCCTTTTGGTTGTAGTTAGTATGGTATGAAAATTTGTTGTATGTTGTATAAAACATTTTGTAATATCATTTAGATATTTATGCAGAAGTTTGAGTTGAGGGGAGTTTAGGGGAATGTAGAAATGCTTGTGTTTGCATTTTAATAAAAGTTATATATAATCAATGCACTTAACCCTTGCTTAGATAAAAAAGAGCAGCTAGCACAATTCACTGGCAACAAATGGTAACAAATAAGTATACAGATGCAGCGCTTCAGGAAAAGTCCATATACTGTAGGTGACTCAAGTGAGGGTCAGAATAAGAGTACAAAAGTGCAAATTCCAAAATCATAGTGCCATGAATGATTCTCCACCGATGGTATTCCACATACTGACACTTACCATCAGGGATGGACCACTACTCTCATAGTGGTCAGTTATGCTTTATGTTATTTAACAGGGATCACACAGCCACTGGATGGCATCAGTCTTTCCGATGTTAGGAGCTCATCCACAGCCACAAAGTCAGGCACCATTTAGTAAAGGCTGCCCTTCACATACACTTCTGGGGATGCTAGCATGATAAACATCTTTAAGAAATCCTGTCTTGCATAATCTGGATCCCCCTATTCACCTAGTGCTTCAGCTGGTCCCTTGTTATGTTTCCTAATTTTGTGACCCAATGCAAGGCTACATTGAGAATCATGCCATCCGGGGATCCCTAAGGGTCAATAACAAGCATCAAAAGGCCTTTTGATGCTTGTTATTTGCCTTTAGAGATCCCTGGATGGCATGATTATCAATGTAGCCTTGCATTGGGTCACAAAATTAGGGAACATAACAAGGGACCAGCTGAAGCACTAGGGGATCCAGATTATGCAAGACAGGATTTTTTGAGGATGTTTATCATACTAGCGTCCCCAGAAGTGTATGTGAAGGGCAACCGCTACTAAATAGTGCCTGACTTTGCGACTGTGGATGAGCTCCTTACATCAGGAGGACTGACACCATCCAGTGGCTGTGTGATCTGGAGGATCTTTCATGGCACTATGATTTTGGAATTTGCACTTTTAGACTCTTGTATTCTTACCTAAACTTGAGCCACCCCTATGGACTTTTCCTGAAGCGTTGCACTTGTATACTTATTTGTTAATAAAAGTTATAGTCTTGCCCCTGGCCTTGCCTATAATTGGATAGTAAAGAATAAGCAGGGCACTGAGGAGCTGGTCTTTTTGTCACTCCTATCTTGTTGTCATTCTGCTCTCTTCTCTTATTATTATACTTCCTGTTAACACATTATCACTGCATCACAACTGATTGACATCATGCCCTGTTTTTACCTTCTCCCAGTCTGAGTTCTGCTATAAGGCAATATCAGGTCAACTTCAGGTACTTATCCTGACCGCATTAAAAAAAAAATACACCTGTCTATGTATCAGTGAAAACAGCGCTTATTTAATTTGTGTATTTTATATCTGTCTGGATGTCAGCTTTAAATTTTGTTTCTAAAAGATTCCTTACATTTAGACACGGTGCATCAATACTTCAAATTTACAAGCATGTATTGATTTTAGAAGAGTGGCACATGTAAAACAGAAAATAGGGGAATTTGCTAATGTCCATAATGAGTTACTTGATGCTTACAACAACCCAGAAGTTAAAAAGCTGCATGAAAAAGGAATTGATTTGGAAGATCAATTGAGATTAAATAATTGTACATTTATCATCATTTTCTCTCTTGAAGCTAAATTACCCTAGTTTTGCATTTGCATCATATGTGGAATCAGACACGTTAGTTGACAGGCATTCTGTTCCTCCAAACAAAAAGGTGCTGGAAGAAGTGGAGGATAAAGAGGGGAATAGGTGAGTACATAAGAGGGGGGCTGGGGGGAAGGAAGGGGAAAAGGTGTGAGAGAATGACAGGATATTGAGGTGGGAAATAGGGGAATGGGTGAGGGGTAGGGGCCATTCATGAACAAAGTGTACTTGCTACAATTAATTTGGTCTTATTAGATTTAGAAGAGAAGTAATGATGTCCTCTAACACTCTGAAGAGGAAGCAGCTATAAGGGTAGGGGTGGGGTGAGGGATTGATCACTCCATAGGGAGTTGGTGTTATTCTTAAAAGTATGTTACCTATTCCACTAGAACCATGTCCTTCTGTGTAGCTGTTCATGATGTTGAAGAAAAAAAGTAATGTGTTCCATTTGTTAAGTAACAGCATAGTGAAATACAGGCATTAGCTGCATTTATGAGATGGATAAGTAGGAATCACTTTTGGGTGCATCTGGTTAGAATGTAAAATAATGTAGAAATAATCTGGTTAGAATGTAAAATAAATATTGTTGTATTGTCAGCCAGATCTATTACTGTGAGTTTAGAAATGTGGACCAGAAGCCATGCAGTAGAGTGCACTTCCAAAATGTAGAAAAGTACCTAGTTCATTATCTTCAGCACATTGTGCAGGTTTTCAGATGGACTTTGTGAAGGTATTCTGTACCATTTTGTTAAGAGTTTAAAGCCTGATTCCTATATTTTTCAGACTATGGAGGCTTTATGGGGAAAGCAGATCATTATGCCTATTTTGGTCCAGGAGAAGAAGCAGCCTAATTCTGATTGCAAATAATGAAGGTATGAGAGAGAACGTCTGGCAATTGAAGTTGATATAAAGTAGGCTAGAAAGATTGTGTAACAGTGGGGGCCTCGACAAAGGGTTTTAGGGAGGATGATTTGTATTGTGGGGGTGCATTGATAGTATGTATATTGAAACTAAAAATTGGCAAGATTGTAGGGCCTTCCAAAAGTCGAGCTCTGGAACTGACATGTGTCAGATCTCTGAGGTTTGATTGATACTCACCTGGAAGGAAAAATGCTTCAGTCTATATTTGTGGCCCTTTATAAAAAATATAGAAGATAACTAATATTTTAGTTATAGGAGTTTTTGGATGAAAAGCATTGACAGTCAGACTGACTTAAAAACAAAGCGTGAGTTTATTGTCACACAGTTGGCATCATAAATACAATGTAAAAAGTATAACAGTTCAGTTCAGTGTAGGTAAAAATATATGAAATAGAAGCAATACTTAAAATACGTATCAAGCTTGTAATCATGGCTGCTCCGGCATGTGTTTCTTCCCATGTGCTTCTCCTCAATGTTATTAGTGTGAGTCAGAAGAAGCAGGAAATGATGTTCTTAGGCTTCTGAGAGAAGGCAGCTGTTCCAATTTTGCAAAAGGTATATGAACAGACTCCATGTGTGGAATTGTCTGAAGATTGGTCAGCCTTGTCCCGTGTGTGTGTGTGTGTGTGTGTGTGTGTCTTTATGCTTCATGTAGATGTTATAACTTCACAATGCTCAAAACCTTGTATGGCACTCATTATTGTTAACTTCAGCAATTTACTATTCAGGAGGAGGTACTAACTCAGAGTCATAGATGGACTTTTATTGACAAGCCCACATGTAACACTCTATTCTTGTTTTGAAATGTGCTGATCATGTTATATAACCAAAAATCTACCAAAATAACATTAAGTACATACACAAGTACACAAAATATTGCCAAGGTCTCCAGGTCTCTTGGGAGGTCTAGTCCCTATTATGTAGAGTGGCAGTGAGGTTTTCCATGTCCCTCAGCTCGTTAAGGATTCTCTGACCTCCAGCAAAGGGGGACGCAGGCCTTGGCAGCATTAAAGAGTTGTATGGTAAGTGAAGATTTATATTTTTTGATGGGCCATTCTGATAGGGGGAGTAGACAGGCCGCCGGCTTGTTCTCCAGGTCAACATTCGTTAGGTGTCTGATGGTGCATGTCACCCCCTGCCAAAAAGGTTGTAGCTTGGAGCGTTTCCAGAAGATGTGGAAAGTCATGCCCTCCTCCATGCCACAACACCAGCACAGGTTAGAGGTCTGTGGGTAGAGATGATGTAGAACAGAAGGGACTCTGTACCACCTGGACAAGATTTTGTAGCACGACTCCTGTACTTTGGTGGCAATGGAAGATTTGTGTGTGAAATGTAGTATTTTTTCCCTGTCTGTGAAATGCAGACCTAGGTCTGCTTCCAATTTATAAAGAAACGGGGGTGTGAACCCCTCTGGTGGTTTGGTCAGGAAGGTGTACATCATGGAGAGGCTATGATGGATTGGTTTGTCCCTGCGGCATATGTTCTCCAGGTCAGTAAGCGCTCTAGAGATGCCTGGGACCCATAGACATTTCTGTAGAAAGGTACGGAGTTGGAGGCCACCGAAGAAGTCCAAAGGGGGAGCAGTGGCATCCACCCCCACAGCAGAGGAGAAGTTGCAGTCTGCACACAAGAAATCAGTGACAAACAGCCACCCTTTGTCTCGTAGGCATTTTAAGTGTGGATTTCATAGGTCTGGTTCAAATTCTGGGTTGCCCAGGATCGGGATCATGGGTGACGGCGTCGGTGATGCCAGGGTGTGCTGGAAGGTGTCCCTCGCCACCACCAGGGTGCCACCAAGGGTTGGATGTTCTGAGATGGCCTTTGAAAGGGGAGGGGAGATCCACAGCCAGTTTTTGGCCGTGTCCGCTGAATTCTCCATTTCCATGGCTACCCAGTGTTTCGTCTCCGCATGGCAAAACCAGTCTACCAGTCTGGTCAAATGCATTGCCCTGTGATAGGCCTTCATGTCTGGGAGGTCAATTCCTCCCTGGGGCTTGGACAGGTGGAGAAGGGAGAGTCGGATGCGGGGTCGGCGGTGGGACCATACAAATTCACAGAACATGCCATTGATTAGTTTAAAGAAAGCAGGCGGGAGACGGATGGGAAGTGCTTGCATAATATATAACACCCTCGGAAGGGCTGTTATTTTTAGGGCATTGCACCTGCCGAACCAGGTAAGCGTGAGGGAGTGCCAGTGAAGAAGTTCTGTTATGAGTCGGGCGAGCAACGGCGCGTAATTAGTGGAATATACATTCCCAATGTCAGATGGAATGTCTACCCCCAGATGAAATATAGAGTCAGTTGCCCAGTGTAGAGAGAACCCTGACTTCAGCAGTCTGACTGTGTCCAGGTCCACTGTAATGTTAAGCACAGAGGACTTGGTCAAGTTTATCTGAAAATAGGAGAGAGAGCCAAATTCCCGCAGCAAACAGAGAACTCTTGGCAGGGACGTGCACGGCGCGGATAGGAAGATAAGGTCATCCGTGAAGGTAGCCACCTTGTGCGCCCCAGAGTTTTTAAGGTAGCCCACTATTTCCCGGTCCGCCCTCACCGTACACAGGAAAGGTTCCAGGGTCAGGATGAAAATCAGTGGGGACAGGGGGCACCCCTGCCTGGTTCCGTTCTATATATCGAAAAAGGCTGATCTGGTTTCATTCACCTTAATCGCTGTCGTGGGTGTTGAATAGAGGGATAGGATCCAGTTCAGCATTGATGTTCAAAGACCTATGTGTTCCAGGGTGGCGTGCATGAAGGACCAGTTGACCCAGTCAAAGGCCTTCTCTGCATTGGTTGAGAGCAGAAGGAGGGGCCGCTTTCCCGTTCTCGCCACATGAATCAGGTTTAGCACCCGGATGGTATTGTCCCTTGCCACTTGTAGGGGGACAAAACCTGCCTGGTCTCTGTGAACCAAGCCTGGTATATGGGGGGAGTAACCGGTTCGCCAGGACTTTGGCGAATAGCTTAAGGTCAGAGTTTAGGAGGGCTATGGGGCGGTAGCTCCCACACCACAGTGGGTCCTTCCCCTCCTTCGGGATGAGTGAGATGTAGGCTCTCAGGGAGTCCGGGGGGAAAGATTCCCCATCTGTGATGGAATTAAATGCCACGCCCATGGGTCGACCATTGGGAATATAGGTCTTGGTACGTGGGTCGCGCAATACCCTCGCGAGCAGCGTACCTGGTTTATTGGAGAACTCGTACATTGCCCGTTGGGTCCAGGTTAGCTTTTGCTTTGTCTTTTGGAATATGAGCGTACAAAGTTCTTCACGGACCTTCAGGAGGTCCTGAAAGGTAGATCGGGCCAGAGTTTCCTTGTGGGAGCGTTCCAACGCACGTAGACATGTAAGCAGGTCTTCCGTCCGTTGCAACCTCTCCCTTTTGCGGTGGGCTCCCCATCTGACCAAGACGCCCCGTATCACCGTCTTATGCGCCTCCCAGACCACCAGGGGGTTGCCAACCGAGTTAGCATTGGTGGCAAAGTATTCCCTCAGGGTGGAGAGGGTGTCCGCGTGGATCTCCTCTGATTGAAGGAAGGCCTCATTCAGCTGCCAACTAGGTGGTGGGTGCCCCGTCTGTCCAATCTGTAGGGTAAGATGGATCGGTGCATGATCCGAAAGCGATATGACATCAATGAACGTATCCACCACCCTTGCAAGCTCCTGGTGCGTTATTAGGAGATAGTCAAATCTGGAGTAGGTATGGTGTACCTGCAAGAAGAACGAGTAATCGCAGTCTTGCAGTTGTTGGATCCGCCAAGGGTCCACCAGATGGAGAGTATGTAGGTCCGCCTTAATCCTCCTGAGGCAGAAGTATGAGAGGTGCAAAGCGCCCCTCGAAGCATCAAGCAGCGGCTGCATAGAAAAATTCAAATCGCCACCATAAAGTAGGAGGCCTTCAGTGAAATTGAGGAGTTCGGGGAGAAGTTTGCGTATAAATTGTGCATGGTCGGTGTTGGGGAAATACACATTAGCGAAGGTGACATGGACACCAGAGACCCTGCCAGGGAGAAGAGGGTAGCGACCCATCGGGTCAATCTTTTGCACTTCAAGTATCCAGTGAACGGATATAGCCAGCAGAATGCTGACCCCCTTGGACTTGGAGATGGGAGAGACACTATGGTATACTGTGGGGAAGGCTCCATTTGTCAGTTTGGGGATGTGGTCTCCTCTAAAGTGAGTTTCCTGGAGAAAGGCCATCTGTGTCCCCTCCTTTTGCAGTAGGAAGACAGAAGCTGGGATCGCTTCTCTGGGGTATTAAGTCCTCGGATGTTAAGCGATGTGACCTTGAGGAGACCCATAGTCGCACAAGGGGGGCTTCGGTACAGCTCCTGCGGCTGCAGTGGAGCCCAAATACAGACGGTGTGTTGCCAGACGCTGGACACATAAAGAGCAGAATGAGAAAGAGAAGAAAGAGGGGGAGGGCAGAGGGGGCAAAGAGAGAAAGTGACAAGAAGAGAATAGACAGGGAATGAGAGAGGGGGGAGTGAATCTATAATGAAGGCCAAATGCCTTAGATCTCCGGTATTGCCCTAGGGTGTATAACCCGGAACCTACCCTGGGGGGGTGGGGGGGAGACTAAAAGTCGCCCAACTAGGTAGTCAGTAACAACAAACTCAAGGATAGTGGAGATGCTGAGAAGGAAGGACCAGAGAGACATGTGACTCAGTTCAAAAATAAAGGAGAGGCAGATTAACGGTAATGCTAAGTATTACAATAACCCAAACATTATGTCTTTAGCCCAGGCAGACAGAGTAAGAAGGGACAACTGCCAAACAGTGCATGCATGTAAAATAAACAATTGGACAGTCTGCATTTGATGAGGGGGGCTGCCCAAGTCTCCCAGTCACCCACCACAGGTGGGCAAGCAGCCAGATGACCTCCCATAAGGGGGGCAGCCCCCCGGTGGGCGTCAACCAGGCCCACACAGGTCGCATCAAATTACCAGTGACAGTACATCCAACTGATCCCATAGGTGCCCCACCCCCCCCAGCAAACTGCAGACCCCCGAAGGGGGCCATCCGGGGTGCCCCCCATCGCACCAAAGTAGTACAGAGCAGCCTCCCATCCCCGTCCCTGCCACGATGGATCCACAGCTGGCTGCTGGGTCCCCACACTGCACTGCAGCCCCCCACAGCACCCCCCAGGCCCCCACTCCAGCAAAGTGGCAGGGAGGCCAGGGAGGAACAGGAGGAGTGCAGTACTGCACGGAGCCCTGCTCCGCCCATCGAGCCATCCGCGAGGGGAAGGGTCCCCTGAATATACAGGGACTACAAATATGAAATATAGAGCTTACAGGGCAACCCATAGTCATGGACTTAAATACTATCTCGTGGGGGCAGCCACACAGTTCGGGGATGTGGATTGAGTCTTTCATGTGGAGTAGGCTGCAGGTGGGATGAAGACAGAGACATTCCAGAGTCCAAAAGCCGATCTGTCCTTATGGAGGCACAATCAGGGGACACGGGAGCCAGAACAGGCCAGGGGGAGCAAAAGGTGACAGCAGACTCTAGAATGTTTCTGTCTTCATCCCACCTGCAGCCTGGGCAAAAGGCCAGCTGGACTTCGACGGTGCCAGTATCCGGATATATCCAGAAGTGTCCCAGCAAACACATGCCATACGAGGACTCCTGCGACCCCTCCTGGACCTGTTCAGCGAGGCGGGGTTCACCCATCGTTGGGGTCACCCCTTTTGCTTGATTGTGGCACATGATAAATATGAGCGAGAACGACTCACCCTTATCTCAGCAACATGGTGTGTCCTACGAGCTAATACATTACTATGCCTCAGTGGATGTCCCCATGCCTTGGGAATGGGTTTACACCACACAATCCCCTCTTAAGGAATCTGCAGGATGCCCTGCTACTGGTTCCTGTGAACTGTTCCAGGTTCTTTTTTATGTTATTATGGTTATTTGTTCTGTTATTTCTGTTCACGCTAGCTGCCTCAGTTACCGTCCATACCAGTCCTTCTTACTTCGGCTTCCATCTCCACTTTTTTTACCATAAGTATGAAAACTGCCCTTGAAAAAGGAAAGAAAAAAATTGCTTTTATATACTTCAATGGGGTTCTGACATTATGTTTAGAGTTTGTGGAATTTTTCAAGTGTTTGGTGGACTTCCAGCAAACTGAACTTTGCTTGGATCTGCTCATGACTAATCATTAGAGATGGGCCGAACACCCCCTGGTTCAGTTTGCACCAGAATATGCGAGCAGGCAAAAAATGCGTGCGAACATTCGAACACCGTTAAAGTCTATGGGACCCGAACATGAGAAATCAAAAGTGCTCATTTTAAAGGCTTATATGCAAGTTATTGCCATAAAAAATGTTTGGTGACCCGGGTCCTGCACTAGGGGACATATATCAATGCAAAATAAAGTTTTAAAATTGATCATTTTTTCAGGAGCAGTGATTTTAATAATGCTTAAAGTGAAACAATAAAAATGAAATATTCCTTTAAATAATGTGCCTGGGGGGTTCCCTTAGTCCGCCTGTACAAGGGTGCCCGTCTGTGATGTTTAGAACAGTGCAAGAGCAAAATGACATTAGTAAAGGAAAAATTGTCATTTACAACCACTGGGGTCTGTAATGTTTTGCCGGCTCCCGGCAATATAGATAAAAATCACAGAAAAAATGTGCGTAGGGTCCCCCCCCAATCCATACCAGGCCCTTCAGGTCTGGTATGGATTTTAAGGGGAAACCCGTGCCAAAATAAAAAAATTGATGCCCCCACTCCTGAACTGTAGCAGGCTACATGCTCCCAACATGGGGAGTGGGAGTGCTTTGGGGCTATATAAGCCTCTACCCCACAGCCCTGGGCTGTGGGTGTGGAGATCTGTGGCTTATCAGAATCTGGAAGTCCCCTTTAATAAGGGGGCCCCCAGATCTGCCCCCCCACAAAAAACCACAAGAGACAATTAGGGACAAGTTCTTTATTAAAAAAATAAATAAATAAGTATCCCCCGTTGTAATCCATCATCAATTGCTCTTTGACAGTTTATTTATATGGAAGGGCAGGGTTATCTGGTGACGTAAGCATGTGACCCGTCCCCTCTGATGTCACATGACGTCAGAAGGGGCGGGGTCGCTCGCTTATGTCGCTGGGTGGCCCCATCCTGCCATATGAATAAACTGTCAAAGCAAAAAGCGTGCGGATGGCGGGAGCCCTCCCAACAGGGAGGAGCTTTGCGTGCCATCTGCGTGCAAAGCATTATCGGGCGCTCCACAGCATCAAAGCCGTTGCAAACGCCCCATAATGTTCTAAATTCGACGAATGGGCGACTTACGTTCAAATCAAACCGCGAGCCCATCCCTACTATTCATGATAACAACTACATCACCCTCACAGTTGGCATCTTCTTCTTTTTCTTCTCAAAACAAGAATTTACCCAAGTTGTCCTCTTTTATAAAACACGGCCCTGAATCTATACACATTTATTTGCACTTTCAAAGCTCATTTGCAGTTTCACTTTACTTCTCCACTTTTTATCAATCCTGTTGACGTTTTTGATTTTGATCAATAAATAAAGAAGTGCTAATTCTCGAATTCTGGTTCTGGCGCCATATGGAGAGGAGCTGAGAGATGAAAGCTCCCGCCACACTCCTCCAGAAACCTGCCTGTAAGCCAGCAAGATCCGAGGTAACCCACCCCACTCCAGCCCTAACTAAAGGGGAATATGGAGAGAAAACGATGGACTGCTTCTTAGAGCGAGCGGCGGTCCAGGCGCCTCAGCAGCCAGCGATGCCCGAGGGAGACAGCGCGCACGCTGTCACGGAGACCCTTCACGCTGCCCTCACACCCCAGCCAGAAAACTCGGCGCAATGCGGACAGTCCAGCTGACACCTTGAAAATAGGTCAAGGAGGAACGATCTATGCATAATAGGGCTCCCAGAGTCCATCAGCCCAGCCGCCCTAGCCACAATTTGCGCCTCCACCATTCTGGAGCAATTAGGCCTCCGCGCCCCATGCACAGTGGAAAGGGCACACAGGCTAGGTCAGCCATCAGATACATGCTCCAGACCAAGGCCGGTTATTGTGCGCAATCTGAATTACACAGACAAACAGGCCATCCTTCAATCGTTCTGCAGAATCGGCAAGTTCAGCGTGGAGGAAAGCCCCTTTCTGATCTTCGCAGACTACTCCCAGGAAGTTATGCGCAAACGTAAGGAATTCTCTATCTGTTCAAGGCTGCACAGTCACCACATTAAATTCAGTCTGGCCTACCCGGCCATCCTACACATTCAATCGGCATCAGGGGAACGACTCCCCTTCTCCTCTCCCTTGGACGCAGAGAGCTGTTTCAATAACTCCCAGCAAACTGACATGGAACAAGAGGCTTCCTCCACCTCGGGGGTCTTCCCCTCGCTCAAGAAATCTGCCCTCTCCTCGCATACTCAGTAAGCCACCCTACAAAAGAGTTAGGTTTGGGCCCCTTGACAACCGCAAAGCATCAAGCTAAATATGGAGCAGCAGTCTCCACAGATATTTGCACTGGCTCCACTACCCTTTGATGGACATGTCTCATTCGCCGGGACTTGGGGAAGAGTCCCCTTCAAGTGCCTTCAAGGACCTCACCAAGGGTGGCGGTAACTATGCCTTTCAAATATGCACCCTTTACCCTGCACCAATAACGGTTTTTCTTTTTCAGCAACATTGATTTTGTTATGTCATGTTATATAGGAAAGACTCGGTCTCCCTTTGGGTATTGATCATGGTCTTCTCTAAACTGTATGTTGTCTATTAACACATTGGCACCCCCCTACTCCCTTACCTCTCTCCTCCCACCCCCCCATCCTCAACCCCCCATCCCCCCTCGGTATCACCCAAGCCCCAGACTTCTGGGGGAGTCACTCTTTGGCGGGTGCACCGAGGGTTGGAGCTCCATGAGGAAAAAAGTGAAGTCCCCGACGGTTGTATGGGAGATGTTGCTCCCTTTAAACTTTGTTTTTACACTGTTGATCTGGTTATGTTTATATGAAACTGTTTTTTCAGGTCTCTCAGGAACCCTTCAATGTTTGCACGCTGTTCCTGGCCCTGGGAGAGCCATCACGGGGATGGCCAGCTCCCTAAGCAAGACTCCTTCCTACCATCCTACGTACCAGCCATGGCTCCCCCCGAGACCAGGAATCACATAAAAGTAATTTCTTGGAATGTTAAGGGGCCACGTTCCTCTCACAAAAGAATGCAAATTTTGAGACACCTTAAAAGGTTGAAAGCTGATATTGCCCTTTTGCAGCAAACACATTTAGGTGCTGACGATGTATCCAGGCTCCACAGGCTCTGGGTGGGTTCAGTCTATTGCTCCCCAGCTGTGGGACGTAAGGCAGGGTTAGCTACACTAATCAATAAAAACCTTCCCCATAGGATTTTGTCAGTGGAAACGGACTCCAGTGGCCATAGGCTCACTCTACACTTATCCCTAGCTGACCGTGACATCGCGATTTCTAATGTTTATGCGGT
Organism: Glandirana rugosa; assembly: GCA_018402905.1. Lineage (NCBI taxonomy): Eukaryota > Metazoa > Chordata > Amphibia > Anura > Ranidae > Glandirana > Glandirana rugosa. The sequence continues at coordinate 383,157 of BLSH010470445.1, forward strand.
AAACTCTCCAGGTCATATTTTCTTTCAAGAACTTACATGCTGGGCTCTTCAAATCCCGGAGTCCCTTTACCTGTTAGGAGGGGACTTCAATTCAGTCATGAACCCCACAGAGGACTGCACTCCAAGCCTCCCCAACACACTCTAGCCATCACTCTCACGCCTCTGGCCCAATCCATCGAAACTCTTCAACTAGTTGACACTTGGCGCTTCTCTCACCCCACGGACAGGAATTTTACATACTTCTTGGCCCCCCACAACTCCCTCTCTTGCATTGATTATCTGTTCTGCTCCCAGAAGTTGCTCCCTCTAATCTTTCTCCCCTCTATTGAGAACATGGCCATTTCTGACCATTCCCCCGTATGCGTGCAAATCTCAGGACTTACAACCCCTCGCCTGACTAACACCTGGCACTTCCCTTCATTTTTGACCAACAACGAGGACCTCAAAAACACCCTTCACACGGCCTGGGCCGAATATTGTGAAAATAACAATGCACACCTCTCATCCCCAAATTTATTCTGGGAAGCAGGGAAGGCTTTCCTAAGGGGGCAAATTATTTCTTATGCTTCACAATTCAAAAAAAAGATTGCTTACAACTATTGAAAGGCACTGTGCCTAGCCCACAGAGACCTGGCTGTCTTGCGCAATCCTACCACCATAGGAGAGTGGCAACGAGCCAAGCTGGTATTCGATCTGCGGTCTGGACAACAGGAAAACATACACCAGGCTCACTCGACTCTTTTTTTCCACAGACACGGTAATAAGGCGGGTAGACTCTTGGCTAGATTGTGCTCTGAGCGCCAACAGCCGACGCACATAGGAGCACTCAAGGACTCCGATGGAAACATCACCAAAGTGCCCTCTGAGATCAGTGCTCTACTCACCAGTTTTTACACTTCGCTTTATTCAGAAGACCCTATAGAACTTAAAGAGGCCTCCACACTCTTAACTAATGCAAAATTACCCAATCTCTCCCAAGAACAGATTGAAGCTCTTAATGCCCCTATTACACTAACCAACATACAGGAGACCATCAAAACATTCAGCCCGGGTAAAGCCCCAGGGCCAGATGGGTTACCGGCAAAATTTTACAAATTGACAGCGGACTTCATCCCAGACACGCTAGCTTTAGTTTATGAATATGTATGGGCAGACGGTAGCTACCGCCCACAAGCTCCCAGACATATATCAAACTAATAGCTAAAAAAGATAAAGACCTAGAGTTGAGCGAACCCGAACTGTAAAGTTCGGGTCCGTATCGAACTTTTGGGTGTTTTACTACACGTGTTAAAAAGCTGCCAAGGGCAGCCAATCAACAAGTGTTTCACTGGTTTTCCCTAGAAGCCATGACAGCCATGCCTACTAATGGCATGGCTGTGATTGGCCAGTGCACCATGTGACCCAGCCTCTATATGGGGCTGGAGTCACCATGTTGCATGTCATATGCTCTCAGGATAGTTTAGGGAGAGGATGCTGCTGGCTCTGTGAGGGACAGATTGCAGATATTATAGAACATCTCATCCTGCATTACTGAATGATCTGATTGTGGACTAGGGAGAGATACTAGTACTGGTGCTTTGAGGGAGGGAGAGATACTAGTACTGGTGCTTTGAGGGACAGTTTGCACACCTCATCCTGCTGCACAGAACGATCTGACTGGACTAGGTAGAGTCTGTTGCTTTAAGGGAAAGATTATTCTTTTAAAATCATCATCAAGTTGTACAGGGAAAGGTATAAGCTGTTACTTTAAGGGAAAGATTACTGTTCTAAAATCATCATCAAAGTGTGTGTGAAAACCCCTATATCAGCCGCAGGCTTCTCTGCGGCTGATATAAGGATTTTCCACACAATTTGATGATGATTTTAAAACACTAATATGGCTTCTCTGCGGCTGATATAAGGATTTTCCACACAATTTGATGATGATTTTAAAACACTGATATGGATTCTCTGCGGCTGATATAAGGATTTTCCACACAATTTGATGATGATTTTAAAACACTGATATGGATTCTCTGCGGCTGATATAAGGATTTTCCACACAATTTGAAGATGATTTTAAAACACTAATATGGCTTCTCTGCGGCTGATATAAGGATTTTCCACACAATTTGATGATGATTTTAAAACACTGATATGGATTCTCTGCGGCTGATATAAGGATTTTCCACACAATTTGATGATGATTTTAAAACACTGATATGGCTTCTCTGCGGCTGATATAAGGATTTTACACACAATTTGAAGATGATTTTAGAACACTAATCTTTCCCTTAAAGCAACAGCTGGAGGCTTTTCCTGTACAACTTGATTCTAAAATCATCTCCTAGTTCTATAGGGAGAGGTTCCTACTGTTGCTTAAAGGGACAGATTATTGTTTCTTGCACAAAATTAAAAAGTGCATCTACATTGCTGGCCTGGCGCGAGCAGCGGCGGGCGTGTTTTCACAGAGCTCCGGCTGCCACCGATCTAATCCGAAGGAATCCTTCTGCTACAAGTCCCGGTGAGAGACATACTTTACTCTAAGAGTACCCTCTTGATCTCCCCTATCTTTTGAGCCCAAAATTTTTAACGTGCGGTGTGGACCACCGGGACTCCCTAAATTTAGCCTGCGGCTTTAAGTGCGGCTAGGCCTCAGTGTGCGGTGAGGCCCCCACAGCTATCCCCCACACACGCAAGGGACTTGGGTCGCCCCACTTGGCCACAGCAATACCCACCATCAGCAAAGACAAAGAATCGGGTGGGGAGATACCTGAGACTATCACCTAAGGGAAAACTCAGCTAATAAAGGAGTAAACGGACAGATCCCAGGCCCCCGCTCTGACCAAACTATTTCAAACCTTATTTACAACACACTGCACCTAAACTACTTTCATGGGGAAGCGGAGTGAACGGGACAGCTGCAGCTCTGGAGGGAGATATAAAGAAGGAGAAATAGGACGTTTCTTTACCAGCTCCAATCCACACAGCAAAGGTCCCCAGGCTTCCAAGATGGTGCCGACACCAACACCCACCTCTCATACGCCTTCCAGGCCTCACACCAGACAGCGTGCCCGCTCTCCTATTGACTCAGAACAAGGCTCCATACACTCCAGGAGCCCCTCTCCCACCTCACACAACTCCAGAGGTGGGTGGGATATGGAGGCTTATATTAAAGCATTACCTACTAGAAATGACTTTGAGGCCTATGTTACCAGGCTGGAACGCACATACAGGCAGGAACTAGCAGACCTGCGTAAGGACATTGGCCACCGCATGGAGGATGTTGAGTTAGTAGTGGAAGAAGCTGTCACTAAACTGAATGACCATGATGTCATACTTCAAGAACACACAGATCAGATACAACAACTTTTTTATGGCCTTGATGACCAAGAAAACCGTAGCAGGCGGAACAACATTCGCATAAGGGGATTGCCGGAATCTATTGATTCTAAAGATCTAGAGAGTGCTGCAATCTCCATCTTTAACCAACTGCTGCAGAAGCCCCTGGACTCTGTGCTAGAAATTGATCGAATTCATAGGGCCCTCGGCCCTCGCAATCCGAACACTGCATACCCTCGTGATGTTATCTGTAGGGTTCACTATTTTAAAGTCAAAGCCGAGATCATGCAGGCAGCCCGTACACAAGACGTCATTATGTTCAATGAAACACCTATCATGCTGCTTGCGGTCCTCTCTAAACTGACACTCGCAATGCGGAAGGCTCTAAGGCCCTTAACAGATGCCCTTCAAGCTAAACGCATTAAATAACGGTGGGGCTTCCCCTTTTACCTTTTGGCTTCTTCTGACGGCAAGTCTGCAATACTGCGCACTCTAGGAGACCTTCCCAACTTCTTGGGGATGTTTGAACTTCCCCAAATGACCATTCCAGACTGGCCATTGAAGGCCGCCACCCCGACACTTCCCATCAACACAGGATGGCAACAAAATGCTAAAAAGAAAAGACGTACCTCCTCCTCTGTACCTAAATCCCCTGCGGGATGATCGGACCCCCCTTTTGAACATGACTCTCTCTCATGGTGCCCCCACTACGTGGAGCCTTTTCATTTAACTGTCCGGAAACCCGCATTGGATAGTTGAACCTTGACCTTAAGGCCTTTTTTAAGGCCTAAATGTTCTGATTGTTTATGGTCCTGGTTGTTTTTTACCTTGTTCTTAACCATTTATTCCACAGGAAATCTCATGTCCAGAGGTGTTCAGTCAGTTGGTCTGATAGACCTAATGCTCGAGCTTAATATTAGTTAAATATTGACTTCATAAAAGTTTTTGCTCTGGTGTGATGGGTCTTAGGGAGTTACCTCTCTGTCGTGCCCCGGAATCTGCTCCCACATAGGGGCATGGCAGAGAGGCCTCAGTTAGATCTGTTATCGCAGTTAATTTGAGTTTATCATTTTTCAATTTACATGCATTTGAATTTCTCATTTGTTCGGTCGGGGCGGGTAAATCGCCCTGCTCACCAGTCATGTACCCTCCTTAGGGTTTTCAGAGTTTCATATAGCTCTGTTCCAGCTTAAAGCTAAAATATATGTATTGCTACATAGAAATTTGTTTGTCTATGTATATTCTCCTTTTTTCTCTTTCTCTTCTATTCTTTCTCCTTTCTTTATCTTTTCCTACCCTACAGTCGGGTGGGGGGTATGGTGCTCCTCCACTAAAAACCATCTACCAAAGTTTGCACGATGGCTCCCCCCATAAACTTGCAGGTAGCCTCGTATAGTTGTAGAGGCTTTAACACCCCAGAAAAATGCAGACAAATCCTATACCACTTTTATAGGTCTCAAACCAAAATTTTAATGCTTCAGGAAACGCATTTCAGACAAGATATGGTTCCTCTTCTCAAAAACAAGTATTACCCCAAATGGTTCCATAGCACCAACCCAACAGCTCGCTCAAAAGGGGTTTCTATTGCTTTTCACTAGAGATGAGCGAACTTCTAGAAGTCCGGGTTTTGCTGGTTCGGCCGAACTTCGGGACAAAGTCCGGGTTCGGGTCCGGACAGAACCCGAACTTTGTCCCGGACCTCGAACCCCATTGAAATCAATGGGGACAATGACTTTTAGGCACAAAAAAGGCTGGAAAATAGTCCTGGAAGGTCCTAGAGGTCTGCAAAAGAAAGGAAATGTGGGTAAGGGTGGGACAAGTGACCTACAAAGAAATGGGGACAGGGAAATAACTTTAAATATTTTTAAAGAAAACGTCTGGAGATCCTGGAAGGTCCTGATAAAAGGTCGGAAAAAACACGGATTTTCAGTAACAGGGGTAACTAAAGTTACCCCAAGCTCCAGGCCCTGTTTCAAGCCCAAGACAGGCCTGGGCTTGGGCCTGAAACAGGGCTTCAAGCCGGCTTGGTCGTTTTGGGCCTGAAGATCTTCAAGCGAGTAGAGATCACTTTTCGTTATCTTTGGGGAAAACTCGCTCGACAACCCAACCACGATACCTTGGTAAACCCCATTATGAACAAAAACTCTTCTCCTTGGTATAGAACAGACTTTACGCAAAG
>BLSH010470445.1:394653-408881 GCA_018402905.1 Glandirana rugosa
TCTAGAGATGCCCGTAATCTCTCGACCTAGTTCTGAACTAGCAGATAAAAGGCAAACACCCTACGGAGATCACTTCTCTACTCGCTATCACTCATACAGCAGGATTGATTACCTATTGGTATCCCAACCTTTGTTGGACCTAGACCCGGGCTCATCCATAGGAATGAGACTCTGGTCAGATCACGCGCCGGTCCACCTCTCACTGGGACGCCTACCAGGTCCCCGGGGAGGTCGGACATGGCGCCTCAACGATAACCTCTTAGCACATGAACCGTGTGTTCAGGCTGTCTCACAGACTATCAGGGACTTTCTCACAGACCATGCAAATGGTAACACACCTCCCATCACCTAATGGGAGGCATTGAAGTGTGTCATCAGAGGCACCTTGATCCGTTTTGGGGCGTCTCTGAAGAGGCAACGAACCCATGAGATCTCTAGATTACTATCGCTCATCTCTTCACTAGAGGCATCCCACAAACGGAAAATAGACGATCAAGTCTTGATCCAGCTCTCTAATGCCCGTAGAGATCTTCTACAAATGTTCTCAGAACGTTCACTTGTAGCCAGAGACAAAATGAAACATATACATTACGTTCATGCCAATAGGTGCGGCAAACACCTAGCCCGCACAATCCATCCTAGACTCGACAATCGCAGGATATCTCATATACTATCTGCTTCCCAAATTTAAAAATGTAAAAACTCTGAGATTTTGGACGAATTACGTAAATATTACGCGGCCTTGTACAACTTAGACCCCCCAGAGGCCCGTATAAAAAGACCTAGTTACCTAGGGGATTTACATTCATATATTCACGAAACGGCTCTCCCCACGATCTCAGAACAAGATGCCAACACATTGGACTCCCCGATCACTCCATCAGAATTTCTATCGGTAATCAAAACCCTGAAGGTCGGCAAAAGCCCTGGACCGGATGGCTTTACCCCCCGCTTTTACAAAATATTCTCAGCCCAACTTGCCCCGATCTTAGCACAAGCATTTAATACAATAGATGACACTCACCCTCTACCTTCCTCCATGCTTCAAGCTCAGATTACAGTGATCCCTAAACCCAGGAAAGACGCCTCTCAGTGCGGTAGCTACAGGCCCATATCGTTACTGAATGTGGACCTGAAGTTATTCTCAAAGATTTTAGCGGAACGTTTAGCTCCCCTCCTACCGGATTTAATACATATAGACCAGGTAGGGTTTGTACCTGGCCGCGAAGCACGAGACAATACAACTAAGACCCTTCACCTTATTTCCTACGCAAAGACTCACGGAATCCCCACTTGCCTTCATGTGATGCTGAGAAGGCCTTTGATAGGGTTGAGTGGTCCTTCCTTCGGCTTTCACTTCAGCAGATCGGTTTGGGTGATGATATGCTTCACAAAATTATGTCCCTCTATTACTCGCCAATGGTAATAGTTCGACCCCTTTCCATATCAGAAACGGGACCAGACAAGGTTGCCCCCTGTCACCCCTCTTATTCGCATTAGTTATCGAGCACTTAGCCCAAGCAATACGAAATAACCACTCTATTAAGGGGATCCAAACGATTTCCTCCCACTTCAAATTGTCACTATATGCGGATGACTTACTCCTTTATATTACCCAACCACACATCAGTATTCCTTCTTTTCTTTAGGAGCTGCAACGCTTCAGTGTTTACAGCAATTTTAAATTAAATCTGAATAAAACAGAAGCCCTTAATATTAACTTACCCCCCTCCATACTGAGTCATATTCAATCCAATTTTCCCTTTAAATGGCAATCTCGCTCGCTGAAATATCTAGGCACTGAAATTCCGAGCTCACTCACAGATCTTTACCCCCTAAATTATGCCCCTCTCTTGACCAAAATCAAGCGGCAGTTGGAATCTTGGCACAATATACCGGCATCTTGGTTCGGCCGCATGAGTGTATTGAAAATGGATGTTTTACCCAAATTTTTGTACCTATTCCAGACGATCCCGATTCAGTTACCCAACACATTTTTTAAGGCTCTACGCTCAATGGCAATTAAATATATCTGGCAAAGCAAACCCCCCAGACTTAAACACAAGCTTCTATGCTCCCCGAAACTAAATGGGGGAGCAGGGCTCCCTGATTTTGAAATTTATCATGCCTCTGCTATAATCTCCAGACTATTAGAGTGGTTCCCCCATCCTGCCCCTAAGGCAGCCCCAACAGTGGAACAAGATTTATCACCCACTGACCTCAGGGCTCTCTTGTGGGGTCATGGCGGGATCTATAAATCTATTCCTTCCCTATCTCCCCTGACCAGGGCAGCCTTATCCATATGGTATAAGTATCGCATCTCTAGATCGCTCACCACAGACCCGAGCCCACTAACCCCCCTATTTGATAATCCATCTTTACCCATTGGAGACACGAGAGCCTCTCTAGACTCCTATAACAGAATACAATGGCCGGTAGCCAGGGACTATGTCCACCCTAACACTGGGCTATTTAGACCCTCCTCTACACCTCATCCGCCTGCGACGGACTGGCTGACCTCTATTAGCTTGAATCGATACTGCTCAACGATACATAAAACAAGAGATTCACTTATTTTGAGGAACTGTGCACCCTATCAGCACCTCCCCGCCACACTCTGTCATTGATTTACAAGGAATTTTTTTCTAACTCACGTAATGTTCTTCCGACCTTTACCCACCGGTGGTGTGTGGACCTGGGGACAGAGATTTCTCCAGAGGAGTGGGAGAAATCATTTCTATTTACTCATAAATCCTCGATATCAGCATATGCTCAGGAGAAGAATTTCAAATTACTATCTAGATGGTACAGAGATCCTTTGTCTTTGCATAGGATCTTCCCAGGTTCCTCAGAAGAATGCTGGCGCTGTCACAGAGGTAGGGGAACCCTATATCACATTTGGTGGGATTGTTCATGTATACATCCATTTTGGGGATGAATTTTTGACATTTACAATAAAATTTACGACCAACAACTCTCCCCCTCCCCGAGGATAGCTCTTTTATCAATTCTACCCGGAACTATAAAAACACAAAAACAAAACCTCCTCAGGTTCTTCTTGTCGGCAGCTCGACAAGTAATTTCTAGACATTGGAAGACAGAACTTATCCCTCCGACCCATCAGTGGGTTAGCACGATTAACGACATAATGTTAATGGAGGAGATGCAGGCCTCCGAAACCGAGAATAGGGAGAAACATTGTGCAAGATGGGGTGTATGGTCACACTATTCGAACATGCCTTCCTTTCAGAAGACCTTTCTCATTTGATGGGATTGGGAGACAGGTCCCCCTGGTTTGTGCCCTTCTGTGCCCTAGGGGGGCCAAGTTTTAGATCTTGTAGACTGGCTTCATTTAATTTTTATTCGACAGACTAGCGTTCCCCCCCCCCCCCCCGACTGCCCGACATGCTACTATCTACGTTCTACCTTTTCCTCTTCTTTCTTTCCCCTCTTTTAGGGACTTATAGATTCTCCCGCTCGCTATTTGTGCTGGTTTTCCCGACTTTTCTTTCCCCCTCTTAGTGTATAAGTCTTCCTTCTTTTTCCTTTTTTGTTTGTCTCTCTCTCAATAGACTTGTCTGATTTTGAGTTGTCATGAGTAAAATGGTGTCATTCCGATTTATATTGAGCATGTTACACAAGTTGTATTGCATTATTGTGTAAGTTGCTGACACTACTATAGCTTGACACAGAAATTGGTTATGTGTTATTTTGACAAATTGAGCACTTGCACTGCTCCTTTCTATACTCCACATTTCTGCATTGTGATCTATTTATTCATCCTCGAACCTATTGTAACCATAGGGTGATGTTACACCCATATATGTTTTGTTATCACATTGCCTTTTCCTTTCTTGAAATAAAACACTTATTGAACCTAAAAAACAAACAAAAAATTCCAAAAATAAAAAACAACAGTGCTGGCTACCTCTTCCTCCTCCACCGCCACTTTCACTGCCTCCTCAACCTTCAACTCCACATCCACCTCCATTTTTGATTTTTTTATGTGATTTTAGGTTAGAAATTATTTTAAGTTATTTCCCTATCCCCATTTCTTTGTAGGGCAATTGCCCTACTCTTAACCCCATTTTCCTTAATTTTGCAGACCTCTAGGACTTTCCAGGACTTTGTTACAGCCATTTTTGTGCCTAAAAGTTTGGGTCCCCATTGATTTCATTGGGGTTCGGGGTCCGTGTCAAAGTTCGGGTCCAGTCCGGACCCGAACCCAGACTTTGTCCCGAAGTTCAGCAGAACCCGAACTTCCAGAGGTTTGATCAACTCTATAAAGACCCCCTCCTTCCCGGGTCCTACAGACCCATCTCCCTCATAACTGTTGATGCCAAAATTTTGTCTAAAATAGTTGCAGCACGCCTAGCCCAAATAATTCCATCGGGTCGTTCAGCCACGCTCAACATTCGTAAAGTTCTCATTGCTCTAGAATATGCCAAAAAACATCCTGACCAAGACACCGCAATTATTTCTCTTGATGCCGAAAAGGCCTTTGATAATATCTGCTTTACATGGTTATTTATGGCTATGGAAACTTTAGGCATGCCAGGGCCTTTCTTGAACTTCATAAGGAAAATGTACACAACACCCTCAGCACGTTTAGTCACCCCCAATTTCATGTTGCCAAACTTCCCACTCACTAAAGGTACTCGCCAGGGATACCCTCTTTCCCCCTTACTCTTCAATATTGCTATAGAACCCCTCTCCAGAATCCTAAATTCCCCTGCTGGGGTCAGCAGTGTCACGGTGGGTAAACATACCCTCAGATCTGTTCTTTTTGCAGATGATATTCTGCTTTTCTCATCCAACCCCACCTCTGATATCCCCTATGTCCAGGATCTCTTCACCACCTTCAGAGCCTGTTCAGGATTTCAAATAAATTTTGACAAGGGTGAAATTTTACCTTTAAAACCGTGAGCCTCCGGGGCCTGGAGGATGTTGTCACCATTCTTGGTGGCGAAGCACCATATTAAGTATTTAGGACTGTCTATAGGAAGGGAACCCTCGTCTCTTTACACGCTGAACTACCCTACTCTCATCATTAAAATTGTTCAGGAGTTGGAGGCCTGGGCGGGCCTCCCTCTCTCGCTCATCGGAAGATGTCACCTCTTTAAAATGGTCTCCTTTGCAAGGCTACTTTACCCCCTACAGACTCTACCACTGCTCTTGAAACATAAAGATGTTAAAAAAATCCACACAGCCCTGGTTTCATTTGTTTGGCAAGGCAAGAAACTGAGGGTGGCTTTACAGAAACTCTGTCTTCCGAAGGGCGAGGGGGGAGCGGGTTTACCCAATATTAGGTGCTACAATTTGTCCTGCCTTTTAAGACAAACAATGGATTGGCTGACCAAAAGCTCCAGGTACTCCAATTATGAACTAGAAAACGCCTTGGTCTATGCTTACATTCTCCAAGCGGTCCTCCACTCCAAGCTATCTGCCCTACCCAGCCCCTGAAGGACCAATCTACTTATCAGAGACACAGTCATCTCATGGAGAGAGATAAGGAAAATACAAGGGCTCTCACCTAATTTCTCCCGCTTCCTTCCAGTCGCGGGAAACCCCATGTTTCTCCCCTCCACGGGGTCCAAAACATTCACCCAATGGGCCGCTCAGGACCTAAAGACTGTTTCACAAGTCTTCGTTCCAGCCAGGGGCCCGTCAGACCCTTTGGTGAATTGACAACCACGTACTCGCTACTGCCTTCCCAGGTACTATCATACCTACAGCTTAAGAGCTTTGTCACCACCAACTTGCAATGAGTCCAAAGTCCTTTCAAATCCTCTTTCATTGACTCGTTATTGGTCAAAGGCCTGCACTCAATGTGGGAGATTTACACCAACCTCATCCAATATCAAGCTTCCAAATACTCCCTTTTGCCCTTTCAACCTTGGGCTTTAGTGCTAGAGGACCAGGAGGCCCTAGCCCAGATACTGGCTGGTTACCAAAAAATCAGGTCGCTGACTATATCCCGAAAATGGCGGGAAAACCAATTCAAAATAGCCCATAGGGCCTATTTACCTTTTCGTACAAGCCCAATGGACTCTTCGATGTCCACCTGCCCTTGGTGTCTAATGAGCAGACCTACACTATTACATAGACTATGGAGTTGCACCAAAATCTCGGAGTTCTGGGATAAAGTCCTTACATATATGAAGATGGTTCTAAGCCTAAACCTGCCAAAAGACTGCATGATGTGCCTGTTTAGCCACATCTCTATAGCCTCCTTCAACACCCCCCTATTAAAGAAACAATCCCGCAGTGGGCCCACCTCTGCTTCATGGCGGCTCGTAGGACTATAATGCAATCTTGGACCAGTCCAATCCCACCTCAAGTGGTCCAAGTGAAAAGCGCTCTCCACAATCTGTTCCTTGTTGAAAAGCTGGACACCACTGCTCAGGATCTTAAACCCTCCACACGATTCGCATGATGGCGCAAATTCATGGAATACTCTTTCACCTCCAATGAAATCCAAAAGCATATGGAACCTTTTCGCTTCTCAGAATGGTATCTCCGAGCAGACGTTGCGCATACCTTGGGCAATCTTAAATTATGAGCCCCTGTTCCTTCAACCTTCCCTTCTCCCCTTGACATTCCACAAACCCCAACTCAGGAGACCTAACTCCAAGGACAATAGACACACTGGACTGCAAGTTGTTATTAAGTCAATGGGTCCCCCTAGTTAAAATCGCACTGGCTTCCACTCCTCAGTCCTGCTCCTAATTCGGTTCATTGAGACAACAGAATAGAACTTATAGTAACCAGTTACATCTTCTGATAATATTCATGTCTATGCTTGCGATGATAACAATCCATAACTAACTGTCATAACTGTATTCAAATCCCTAAAGCTATCGATGACTTGTTAAAATTGGGGGTTGGTAGCCCTCCAAACTGTAATATTCTCTTTCATAATTTCTATTCACCATCAACCCGTCGTTACTCTTTAATCATACTTCTGTATTTTTGTAAATCTCAATAAATATATTAAAAAAAAAAAGTGCTAATTCTCAAAAGATGTCATAGAAAACTGTTTTTCTCCACGTTTATTCAATCTGATTGTTCTTTGACCAATGACATATGGTGAAATATTTATTCAAATCGTGTTTGACTGTAATGGAAAATCTAAAATCTATCTGAAAATAATACCAAGGTGTATAACCATTTTTAGGCTTTAAGGCTATCCCGCTACCTGAGCTCAATCTTGAAAATAGATACTCATATAACAAAGTGCTGTCAGGATTTAAAGATTTTGTTATTTGACAGTTTTACTTTCCTCAAGGAGCCTTGACCAGAGTGTCATTTACTGGTCATCAGGTCAACCTCTATGGTAGACATATTGCCTAACACTGAGATTACATTTTTGCTCTGGCAGGAAGGGAATAACATCATACACCAATCTCTAAAGAATAAGGCTGAAATAATATGAAAAACTAAAAGTGGAGATTCAGTTTCTTATACATGCCCTTCCTTGGATGGTTCTAAGTGCAAATGTACTCCTTCACCAGGTTTAAGGATAAGCACAAATGAATTGATAAGGAAAAAGGAAACCATTAAAGTGCGTACAATTATTAAATATTAAAAAGCAGTTCAAATCACTCACACAGCCCAAGTGCTCGTCCAGCATTAAAGTAGACCAGCTCAAACTCTCTACAGGTGCAACACTCCACACTGATAGTTCTGAGACCTGCTAATGGAGTAGTCAATATACTGACCAAAGTATATCAATACATTTCATAAAACAGCCTGTTAGAACCTATTTATTAGCCTAAAACGTGATTTTGGATTGGTGAGGCTATGTCTGTGGGTGCACAAAGGAGATGCTAACACCTTCTTCTCTGGTACAGAGCATGGATTTGTAATGGATACTTTATGAACTTGTATAGACTGCCTATTACTGCACAGTTTTGTATGTGTGGAATTGAATTACTACATTGATAAGAACTGTACTCCCCTGGGAGTTTTTATGGACTTCTTTCTCACTTGATGTTTATGCACTTTATATGTGGGGATTTTTGTTTATCACTTATATATATATTGCACTGAGCTTTTAGTGCTATATTACATTTATTTATTTACACTCATATCCTTTGGGATGTTTAAAAGCAGCTAGGGTATTTATTTATTCATTGATTTATTTATTAATGCAGACTTAAATAAAATATATATAGCATTAAAACCTCTAAGGGTTTAAAACTTCCCTACTCTATCATAACTAAAATATACTTTGAACTTTAAATACAATTTAAGGAATAGCAATGCTCCAGTCTTTTTGTGAAAATTAAATACTAACACTCTAATTCTGCATTGTGCACTACAAGGTTGTTGTTCTGCATTCTGCAGTAAAGGATTTTTGCCTTTCTTCTGTTTATGTTGACTGTATAATCCTTTAAAATGTTCATAAATTATATTTAAATTACTTTTTTTAAGGAAAAGTTTAGTTTAATTTCAGTAAACTCATATGGGATTTATGGAAAACTTCACTGTGCGAATGTCGTGGGCATTTGCACAGTCCTCACAAATAATCCCTGTAATTTGTGTAATCTGTTTACTTTGATCATCAGATCCATTTAGTGACCATAATTAGTGACCGTATTATCTTGATTGGGATATTTCAGGAAAATACCACATTATGGCCACTAGTGGAGATGACATTCACAGGAAGTAAGCATTTTACAAAAAATTCAAAAGGTTAATCATGATGACTGTGCAAATGCTTGCGACTTTTGCATAGCACATTTTTCATTACTAGAACTAAAAATTATAAATGTTAACAAGTAAAAAGTAAAAGCAGATTCCTGCAAATGAATTTGAATGAATTGCAAGAAGAAGAACTACTAACTAATTGAACGTTTGTCTGTGATTCATGCTTCCCTTTCATGACACACACACACATGCAATGCACATAGACATACAAATGCAGTAATCATATTACTTCTTACATCATCAGCATGACAGGCTGAAGGAGAAGTGAGAGACAATGCATATAAAGGACTGATATAGAGTGCTGCACTTAATAGAAAGCTGTAGGTAGGTAGGAATTGTGTATATTACAGGTGTATAAAGCATCACATGTAATATAAGAAAGACATTAGACATCTTGTGTAACAGAAATGTGAGGAACTGTGTGTAATAAAAAGATATAAGGTATTGCATGCACTACAGAGGCTGGATACATTGTTGATACAGTAATAAGGTGGCAAGAGGCACTATATGTAATGGACAGGTGTTAGAGGTATGAGGTACTGTGTGCAACAAAGATCAATGTTACCTTATGAGTTTATGTGAAATCTCCATTAACAGCTGTAAAATATTGTAATTATGAATATGTTTCATGTAGAGTTGTATCAATGTGGGTGTGTAATATAGTTTTCCAGAAGTCCCTGTTATACAGACGATTCGGTGCCAAAGCTTGTTTAACAATGGGACCCAAACCTCTTTGTTCTACAAATATTCACTTCAAAGGATCCATTGTTTAGATATGCAATGAAGGTGGCCAGCCTGTCATCAATACTAAACTTCCCTGAAAATGTCATATACCTACAAGTTAAATTTCCCACTCAAAATAGTCTGTGCCAAGGATTTGCATTAAAGGGGCTGACCTATGCAAAGTATAGGGATTGAAGATTTAGCCAATCCTTAACCAGGAATAGGGAGGCCCACCAAATCAGAGCCACGCCATGCCAACCAATGAGGCACCGGCGGCCTGTAATGATATACACAGACTAGACAGGAGGGGAGAGGACACCCGCTCTGGAAGAGCAGTCACTAGAATGGAGTCCTCGTGTGTGCAGTAGCATGGTCACTATGGAATATCTCCCTGGCATTTGTATCTAAATGTTTGCCTTATGTCGTATCCCTCTCATTGTTTGTATTTAGGTTTTGAGTATTATACTCTGTATTCATTCAGTTAACCTACGATTGTTCCTTTTCCTGTGCAATAGCTAGATTGCTGTGTATTAGTTTAGACCTTCTTACTACTTATCAATAAATTCTTGTTATTGTGTTAAAGCTTTCACTCATGGTCAAAGAACTCACATTTAACCCAAATCATATCTGAGAGATAATAAATCTCAAATATAACTTACGGTAACAGCAATAATGTGTTGTGGGAAATACGAGGTGTATCTAAAAAGTTTGGTGAATAGTATCAGAAAACAAGCAAAAGAGAAGATACAAACAAATTACCTTTATTGGCCTTAAGAAATAATCGCCATCCATCACAACACATTTTTGACAACATTCATAAAACTTCTGGAAACTCTACGTAAATGACTCTTTAGGAATCAATTGCAGAACCACTGTCACACATTCTTGGATTGTTGCCACAAAATGTGCTGCTTTCATGATGTTCTTCGGGCGGGGAAACAGAAAGACTTCTGCAGGCACCAGATCAGGCAAGTACAGTGAATGATAGAAAACAGGTATATGGTGCTGAGCCAAGAATTCATATGACTAGGTCTCAGCCGCTGTGACAATGGTTAGCAGTATGTAATGTAGAAAGATAATGCAATATTAAATACAGGTACAAGGCACTGTATATAGTATGGGATAACAATGTGTGACAGGTATGAGGCACAGTGGATAACAGATGGAGATGATGCACTTTGTTAACAGATGATCATTAGTCATCAGTGTAATAAAAAGGTAGGAATTACCCTGGGTTGCTGTATATTGAGATATAAGCTTTTGAGTAGTAATGGGCCAATCTGCCCAGGTTCAACTTCCAAACGGTTTAGATAATTTTGTTAACTTGCAGTGAGCCCAAACTTAGATGCAAATCCCATTGAAATCTAAGGGGGACAAAGCTTGTTTTCAAATTCTGTTCATTTTCAGGGCTAGTAGGCAAATTACTGCAAAATTACATTGGAATCTAGGTATTGCCATGGAGGACATAAACCAAAGTAAAAAAAAATACCACACAGTGGGAAACGGATAGTTTCATGTGGCTTCAAGCACAAAATATTTGATCAACATGCTTAGGGGCTGCCTTAAAATTGTACATGGTGTTACCGAAGAATAGGTATGGTCCTGATGTTTGAGTTGAACATAAGTTCGACTCGACTCGAACATTAGGTGTTCGTTTGTTTGCAGAACAAACGTACATATGGGATGCTCGCGGGAAGTTCGCCCGCAGTGCACTATATATATATATCACTATATATCTGTACCTAAGGCATATAGTCCACTTGACGTGGTGTATTAACCACTTCCCGACCAGCGACGTAAATAGGCGGCGGTCGGCTTTGAGTGGCTCTACCGGGACATAGCCTGCACCTATATCCCGGTATCATTTTTTGGAGCTGGCGGTCGGCTATCCAGGGGTAACGACCGATCCGGCTCGGGAGCCGCTCGGTCGTTATCCCCGGGGGGACCCGCCTCCTTCCACCACTCTTCTCCGGCCTCCCGTCCCACCGGGAGACTGGAGGGACGATCCAGCGCCTCCGCCGGCTGGAAGGAGTCCTGATAGAAGCTGTAATCGGCTCAGATCGGGTCTCCTTCGGCAAATTCCGGAAGCGACATCACAACGTCACTTCCGGTTTACTCTGCGGCTAACGGCGCCAATTTAAAAAAAAATTACATTATTCTGAATACTGTGAAGTGCAAAGGAGGGATGGGGGGACTTTTAGACCCCCCAGCCTTCCAAAAAGTGTACCTGACACCATCTATTACTATCACAAGGGATGTTTACATGCCTTGTGATAGCAATAAAAGTGATCCAATTTTTTTTTTTAAAGGAACAGTGTTAAAAACAAATAAATAAATAAAATAAAATAAAAAATTAAAAAATAATTTAAAGTGCCACCGTCCCCGCGAGCTCGCGCAGCAAAGAAAATGCATACATAAGTCGCGCCCGCATATGAAAACGGTGTTCAAACCACACATGTGAGGTATCGCCGCGATCGCCAGAGTGTGAGCAATAATTCTAGCAAAAGACCTCCTCTGCACCTCTAACCTGGTAACCGATAAAAATTTTTAAAGCGTCGCCTATGGGAATTTTGAAGTACCGGACTTTGTCGCCATTCCGCGAGTGCGCAAAATTTTCAACCGTGTCATGTATGGGGTATCTATTTACTAGGCGTAACATCCTCTTTCACAATATACAAAAAAATTGGGCTAACTTTACTGCTGTCTTATTTTTTAACTCAAAAAAGTAAAATTTTTCCAAAAAAATTGCGCTTGAAAGACCACTGCGCAAATACCGTGTGACAAAAAGTATTGCAACGATCGTCATTTTATTCTCTAGGGTGTTTGAAAAAATATATATAATGTTTGGGGGTTCTAAGTAATTTTCTAGCAAAAAAAACAGTTTTTAGCTAGTAACCAACAAATGTAAAAAAGGGGCCCTGTTGGTAACTAATTAAAATATATACAGCTTGGTATATACATATATATATACACACAAAGCGTATTGAGCGTGCTCTATATATCTGTACCTAAGGTATATAGTCCACTTGACGTGTATAAAAATATATACAGCCTGGTATATATATATATATATATATATATATATATATATTCAGTGGGTACGGAAAGTATCCAGACCCCCTTAAATTTTTCACTCTTTGTTATATTGCAGCCATTTGCTATAATCATCTAAGTTCATTTATTTTCCTCGTTAATGTACACACAGCACCCCATATTGACAGAAAAACACAGAATTGTTGACATTTTTGCAGATTTATTAAAAAAAGAAAAACTGAAATATCAAATGGTCCTAAGTATTCAGACCTTTTGCTGTGACACTCGTATATTTAACTCAGGTGCTGTCCATTTCTTCTGATCATCCTTGAGATGGTTCTACACCTTAATTTGAGTCCAACTGTGTTTGATTATACTGATTGGACTTGATTAGGAAAGCCACACACCTGTCTATATAAGACCTTACAGCTCAAAGTTCATGTCAGAGCAAATGAGAATCATGAGGTCAAAGGAACTGCCTGAAGAGCTCAGAGACAGAATTGTGGCAAGGCACAGATCTGGCCAAAGTTCCAAAAAATTTCTGCTGCATTTAAGGTTCCTAAGAGCACAGTGGCCTCCATAATCCTTAAATGGAAGACGTTTGGGATGACCAGAACCCTTCCTAGAGCTGGCCGTCGGGGGAGAAGAGCCTTGGTGAGAGAGGTAAAGAAGAACCCAAAGATCACTGTGGCTGAGCTCCAGAGATGCAGTCGGGAGATGGGAGAAAGTTGTAGAAAGTCAACCATCACTGCAGCCCTCCACCAGTCAGGGCTTTATGGCAGAGTGGCCCGACGGAAGCCTCTCCTCAGTGCAAGACACATGAAAGCCTGCATGGAGTTTTCTATAAAAACACCTGAAGGACTCCAAGATGGTGAGAAATAAGATCCTCTGGTCTGATGAAACCAAGATAGAACTTTTTGGCCTTAATTCTAAGTGGTATGTGTGGAGAAAACCAGGCACTGCTCATCACCTGTCCAATACAGTCCCAACAATGAAGCATGGTGGTGGCAGCATCATGCTGTGGGGATGTTTTTCAGCTGCAGGGACAGGACAACTGGTTGCAATCGAGGGAAAGATGAATGCGGCCAAGTACAGGGATATCCTGGATGAAAACCTTCTCCAGAGTGCTCAGGACCTCAGACTGGGCCGAAGGTTTACCTTCCAACAAGACAATGACCTTAAGCACACAGCTAAAAGAATGAAGGAGTGGCTTCACAACAACTCCTTGACTGTTCTTGAATGGCCCAGCCAGAGCCCTGGCTTAAAACCAATTGAGAATCTCTGGAGAGACCTAAAAATGACTGTCCGCCAACGATTACCATCCAACCTGACAGGACTGGAGAGGATCTGCAAGGAGGAATGGCAGAGGATCCCCAAATCCAGGTGTGAAAACTTGTTGCATCTTTCCCAAAAAGACTCATGGCTAACCCTTCGATGTCACCCATGCCTTTCATAAGTCTGGGGGAATTTAAAAAGTGATAAACAATATAACGTCGGTAAACGATTTTAGTAAATTAAAGTAAAAAGGGGAGTAATTACATGTGGGTCGTGGGGTATAACTGTCTTTTTGTGTCTTAACAACTGGAATAACGTCTAAATATAATTTTTTTTTGACTTTATAGTGTACTAGGATTCATAAGTCTGGGAAACGAGTCATAAATTATAATCGTGGGAAAACTAGATTATGTCGGTACTCAGAAAAACCCTTTCTACGTTGTTCAAAAGTGTGGACCTAAACCCCTAGGAGACGGTAAGGAGGA
>BLSH010470445.1:408891-445425 GCA_018402905.1 Glandirana rugosa
CGGTGTCACCTTGGACTTGATTAGGAAAGCCACACACCTGTCTATATAAGACCTTACAGCTCAAAGTTCATGTCAGAGCAAATGAGAATCATGAGGTCAAAGGAACTGCCTGAAGAGCTCAGAGACAGAATTGTGGCAAGGCACAGATCTGGCCAAAGTTCCAAAAAATTTCTGCTGCATTTAAGGTTCCTAAGAGCACAGTGGCCTCCATAATCCTTAAATGGAAGACGTTTGGGATGACCAGAACCCTTCCTAGAGCTGGCCGTCGGGGGAGAAGAGCCTTGGTGAGAGAGGTAAAGAAGAACCCAAAGATCACTGTGGCTGAGCTCCAGAGATGCAGTCGGGAGATGGGAGAAAGTTGTAGAAAGTCAACCATCACTGCAGCCCTCCACCAGTCGGGGCTTTATGGCAGAGTGGCCCGACGGAAGCCTCTCCTAAGTGCAAGACACATGAAAGCCCACATGGAGTTTGCTAAAAAACACCTGAAGGACTCCAAGATGGTGAGAAATAAGATTCTCTGGTCTGATGAGACCAATATAGAACTTTTTGGCCTTAATTCTAAGTGGTATGTGTGGAGAAAACCAGGCACTGCTCATCACCTGTCCAATACAGTCCCAACAGTGAAGCATGGTGGTGGCAGCATCATGCTGTGGGGGTGTTTTTCAGCTGCAGGGACAGGACTACTGGTTGCAATTGAGGAAAAGATGAATGCGGCCAAGTACAGGAATATCCTGGACGAAAACCTTCTCCAGAGTGCTCAGGACCTCAGACTGGGCCGAAGGTTTACCTTCCAACAAGACAATGACCCTAAGCACACAGCTAAAATAATGAAGGAGTGGCTTCACAACAACTCCGTGACTGTTCTTAAATGGCCCAGCCAGAGCCCTGACTTAAACCCAATTGAGCATCTCTGGAGAGACCTAAAAATGGCTGTCCAAAAAAAAAAAAATGGCTGTCCACCAACGTTCACCATCCAACCTGACGGGACTGGAGAGGATCTGCAAGGAGGAATGGTAGAGGATCCCCAAATGCAGGTGTGAAAAACTTGTTGCATCTTTCCCAAAAAGACTCATGGCTGTATTAGATCAAAAGGGTGCTTCTACTAAATACTGAGCAAAGGGTCTGAATACTTAGGACCATGTGATATTTCAGTTTTTCTTTTTTAATAAATCTGCAAAAATGTCAACAATTCTGTGTTTTTTTGTCAATATGGGGTGCTGTGTGTAAATTAATGAGGGGAAAAAATGAACTTAAATGGTTTTAGCAAATGGCTGCAATATAACAAAGAGTGAAAAATTTAAGGGGGTCTGAATACTTTCCGTACCCACTGTATATACACACACAGTGTATTGAGTGTGCACTATATATCGGTGTATTTGGGGGTGTACGGTATATAGCACACTACTTGGCATGTTGTCTTCAAATATATACAGTCTAGTGTATACAGATATACATGCAGTGTATTGAGAGTAAACTATATATCGGTGCATTTGGGGGTGTACGGTATATAGCACACTACTTGGCGTGTTGTCTTCAAATATATACAGTCTAGTGTAGACAGATATACATGCAGTGTATTGAGCACAAACTATATATTGGTGCATCCGGGGGTGTACGGTATATAGTACAGTGTAGTGCGGTGCTAAAAAAAAAAAAAAACATCATGTCAGGAAGGCCTCAAAGGAGAGGCAGACGCTCACAGCCCACTAAAAGAGGGCAAGGCAAGCAGCCTCTGTGTCTTCAGTGAAAGGTGGCGGACATGGTGCATCCTCTGCAGGCGGGTGACGCTTGTCCTTTTTTTCTGCTGTTGGACGTGCTATTGAGCCACAACATGCAGAAGAGTTGGTGGAGTGGATAACAAAGCCATCCTCATCCTCCTCATCCTCTGTCACCTAGGCTCGTACAAGTTTGCCTTCCAACACATCTGCAAAGCGGCCTATTCCACTGGATCCTTGTTCACAGTTACTCCTTCTGTAGCCTCACCATCATGCACGGAGGAGTCACCTGAGTTGTTGAGTTCGACCATAGTGTCGGTTACATGCTCATGGAGGATGCACAGCAGTCTGAAGGCTCCGATGTTGGTTCCCAGGTTGAGAAAGGGAGTAGTGTGAGCCTAGAGACAGGGGGTGCCTCAAAAGGACAAGAAACTAGCAGTCATGTTCCCCCAGCTGCAGCATACTGCCAAGTTTGCTCCAGTGATGAGGAGGGAGGGGATGATGAGGACAACAAGAGTAACTGCAAGGGGTTACAGTGTTCTGGCACCGCCAACACATAAGGCCCAATTTTGGCCACCTGTTTGACTGGTGGCTTTCATCACAATTTGTAAACTAATTGACAACATCAGGCCCAGTTCCTCTGTCCAACAAGAGTAACTGCAAGGGGTTACAGTGTTCTGGCACCACCAACACACAAGGCCCAATTTTTGGCCACCTATTTGACTGGGGGCTTTCCTCAAAATTTGTAAATTAATTTACAACTTCATGCCCAGTTCCTCCGTCCAACAAGAGTAACTGCAAGGGGTCACAGTGTTCTGGCACTGCCAAAACATAAGGCCCAATTTTGGCCACCTGTTTGACTGGTAGCTTTCGTCACAATTTGTAAACTAATTTACAACTTCAGGCCCAGTTCCTCCATCCAACAAGAGTAACTGCAAGGGGTTACAGTGTTCTGGCACCGCCAACACACAAGGCCCAATTTTTGGCCACCTATGTGACTGGGGACTTTCGTCACAATTTGTAAACTAATTGACAACATCAGGCCCAGTTCCTCTGTTCAACAAGAGTAACTGCAAGGGGTTACAGTGTTCTGGCACCGCCAACACACAAGGCCCAATTTTTGGATACCTGTTTGACTGGTGGCTTTCCTCACAATTTGTAAACTAATTTACAACTTTAGGCCCAGCTCCTCTGTCCAACAAGAGTAACTGCAAGGGGTTACAGTGTTCTGGCACCGCCAACACACAAAGCCCAATTTTTGGCCACCTATGTGACTGGGGACTTTCGTCACAATTTGTAAACTAATTGACAACATCAGGCCCAGTTCCTCTGTCCAACAAGAGTAACTGCAAGGGGTTACAGTGTTCTGGCACCGCCAACACACAAGGCCCAATTTTTGGCAACCTGTTTGACTGGTGGCTTTCCTCACAATTTGTAAACTAATTTACAACTTTAGGCCCAGCTCCTCTGTCCAACAAGAGTAACTGCAAGGGGTTACAGTGTTCTGGCACCGCCAACACACAAGGCCCAATTTTTGGCCACCTATGTGACTGGGGACTTTCGTCACAATTTGTAAACTAATTGACAACATCAGGCCCAGTTCCTCTGTCCAACAAGAGTAACTGCAAGGGGTTACAGTGTTCTGGCACCGCCAACACACAAGGCCCAATTTTTCGCCACCTGTTTGACTGTGGGATTTTATCACAATTTTTAAAGTAATTTACAACAGCATGACCCATGCAAAATTTAAAAATAAATGATGTGTGTGCCCCCCCAAAATCCAAACCAGGCCCTTCAGGTCTGGTATGGCTTTTAAGGGGAACCCTGTGCCAAATAAAAAAAAATGCCCCCCCCCAAAATCCAAACCAGACCCTTATCCAAGCACGCAGCCCTGGCATGGCAGGAGGGGGTGGGGACAAGAGAGCTCCCCCCCTCCGAACCATACTAGGCCACATGCCCTCAACATGGAGAGGATGCTTTGAGGTCCCCCCAAAGCACCTTGTCCCCATATTGATGGGGAGAAGGGCCTCATCCCCATAACCCTGGCCGGTGGTTGTGGGGGTCTGCAGGCAGGGGGCTTATCAGAATCTGGAACTCAAATCCCGCCTCCCTATATGAACAGGTTTGGGGTAGTTTGTACCCCTACCCATTCACCAAAAAAGGAGTGTAGTGTAAAATTTTATTTTGTATTATAGCTCTTTCTTCTTTCTTCCTCAATCTTCTCCTGGCCCACTCCTTCTTCTGGTCTTCTTCTTCTTCTTTTAGTTTTCTTGCTTCCTCTCTTCGCCTTCAATCTTCAATCTTCATCTTCATCTTCATCTTCTATCTTCTTTCTCTGCCGCTGCTCTCTCTGCTGCAGCAGTCCGGCCCTTGCGCCTCTTGCCGAATGGGCGGTCTTCACAATGACGGTACTTTTATAAGAAGGGACGGGGCCACCCAGTGATGCAACTGAGTGAACCCGCCCCCTTCTGACATCATGCGATGTCAGAGGAGGCGGGTCACCCATTTACATCACGGGTGGCCCCGCCCCTCTTATAAAAAGAACTGTCATGGTGAAGACCGCCCATTCGGGGAGACGCTGCAGGGGCCGGACTGCAGCAGTGGAGAGCGCAGTGGCGGGGAAAGAAGAAAGAAGATGAAGATGAAGATTGAAGATTGAAGATTGAAGATGAAGAGAGGAAGCAAGAAGACTAAAAGAAGAAGACCAGAAGTAGGACCGGGCCAGGAGAAGATAGAGGAAGGAAGAAGAAAGAGCTATAATACAAAATAAAGGACTTATCAAAAACTGCCTAATTTTTTTTTTACACTACACTCCTTTTTTGGTGAATGGGTAGGGGTACAATGTACCCCAAACCTGTTCACATGGGGGCGTTGGGATCTGGGGACCCCCTTATTAAAGAGGGTTTCCAGATTCCGATAAGCCCTCCCGCCTGCAGACCCCCACAAGGACCGGCCAGGCTTGTGGGGAAGAGGATCTTTTCCCCATCAACATGGGGACAAGGTGCTTTGAGGTGGGGGGCAGAGCCCCCCTCCCCAAAGCACCCATACTCCCCATGTTGAGGGCATGTAGAATGGTACGGTTCAGGAGGGGGTGCTCGCTCGCCCCCCCCATCCTAACCGGCCAGGGCTGCATGCTTGGATAAGGGTCTGGTTTGGATTTTAGGGGGACCCCCCACTTCAATTTTTTTTTAAATTTGGTGCGGGGTTCCCCTTAATATCCAAACCAAACCCTAAGAGCCTGGTTTGGATTGGGGGGGGGGGCCACTCACTTTTTTTTCAGCAATTTTTCGTATATTGCAAGGAACCGGCAATACATTACAGCCGCAATTTTAAATGACAATTTTTCCTATGGAAATGTAATTTTGCTCTGGCTATGTTCTACACCTCGCAGAGATGCGCCCTTTTGCACACAGACTAAGGACACCCCCCAGGCACAATATTTAAAGGAATTTTTCATTTTTTTTCACTTTAAGCATTATTAAAATCACTGCTCCTGAAAAATTATTGATTTAAAAAGGTTTTTTTCCCATGATACATGTCCCCTAGGGCAGAAACCGGGTCCCCATACACTTTTTAGGGCAATAACATTGCATATAAGCCTTTAAAATGAGCACCTTTAGATTTTACATGTTCGCGTCCCATAGACTTTAATGGTGTTTGGATGTTCGCCCTGAACTTTTTGTCTGTTCGCATGTTCTGGTGCGAACGGAACCGGGTCGACTCATCCCTAAATACAGTGCAGGCAGTATACAGTATACAGTATAATGCAGTGCATTCAGTGTACGGTATATAATACAGTGCAGGCGGTGTACTGTATATAATACAATTCAGGCAGTGCACAGTATATAATACAGTGCATTCAGTGTACAGTATATAATACAGTGCAGGTGGTGTACACAGTATATAATACAGAGTGTACAGTATATAATACAGTGCATTCGGTGTACAGTATATAATACAGTGCATTTGGTGTACAGTATATAATACAGTGCAAGCAGTGTACACAGTATATAATACAGTGCGTACAGTATATAATACAGTGCAATCGATGTACAGTATATGATACAGTGCAGGTGGTGTACACTATATAATACAGTGCAGGCAGTGTACATAGTATATAATACAGTGTGTACAGTATATAATACAGTACATTTGGTGCACAGTATATAATGCAGTGCAGGTTATATACAGTATCTAACACAGTACAGGCAGTGTACACAGTACTGTATATAATACAGTGTGTACAGTATATAATACAGTGCATTTGGTGTACCGTATATAATACAGTGCAGGTAGTGTACAGTATATAATACAGTGCAGGTGGTGTACACAGTATATAATACAGTGCATTCAGTGAACACTATATAATACAGTGCAGTCGGTGTACAATATATAATACAGTGTAGTGAGGTGTCCAGAAGACCACCAAGGAGAGGAGGATGCCCACAGGCCACTACAGTAGCCTACATTAGTGTCTACAGTAAAAAGTGGTGGTTGCGGACATGGTGCATCCTCTGCAAGGCGGGGCACGATTGTCTTTTTCTGCTGCTGGCCATGTTATTGAGCTACAACATGCAGAAGGGTTGGTGAAGTGGATAACTAAGCCTTCCTCATCCTACTTATGCTCTGTCACCCAGGCTCATACTAGTTTGCCTTCCAATGCAGCTGTCAAAGCAGCTTATTTCACCGACTCTTTCCGTGGCCCCACCATCATGCACACCGAGGAATCACTAGAATTATTTGACCATAGTGTCAGTTACATGCTGCTGGAGAATGCACAGCAATTTGAAAGCTCCAATGTTTGTTCCCAAGTTGAGGAAGATAGTAACGTGAGCCTAGAGAGAGAGGGTGCCACAGAAGGACAAGAAACTAGCAGTCATGTTCCCCCAGCTGCAGCATACTGCCAAGTTTGCGGCAGTGATGAGGAGGGAGGGGGTGATGATGCCACTGACTGTACTTGGGTGCCTGAGAGAAGAGAGGAGGAAAGTGAGGAGGAGGCACAACTCCAATGCGGCAGGATGTCCTCCAGGGGCCAGCTTAAGGGTAGCCACCCTAGTGCATTACACCACAGAGCTCCACATGTGCAAGGCACTGCTGACTACCCACTGACTTCTAAAAGTTCATTGGTGTGGGCTTTTTTCAACACATGTGCAGTAGATCACACTGTTGCTGTTTGCAATCTATGTCTGAAGTGGATCAAGCATGGCCAGAACAGCACCCGCTCGGGCACCACATGCTTGACAAGACATATGACGACTTGACATGCAGTCCATTGGCAACAGCACGTGAAAGACCCACATCATAAAAAAAGGCAAACTTCTCCTAGCTCCTCATCTGGGATCTCAACCCCTACTATACTTCAAGTCCTCTCAAAAACCTTCACTGAGAGGAGTGAAGGTATAGCAATAGATGCCACAAGTACTTGCGGGCAATTTGTTTGCATTACAGTAACACCACCAGTTGATTTCAGCAGGCAATTTTCACTACTCCAGTTGCTGAACCATAAAAAAATACCATCCCAGCCATCCACGAGCTTAGAGTCTAATTGCTAGCTTGACCAAATTGTTAGCACTACAACTGTTGCCTTTTCAGCTGGTAGACTTTGCCCCCTTTTATGAATTTGTGGAATGAGCTTTACCACAGTGGCAGGTTCCAAAAAAGAAATTTCTTTTCATGCAAGCCCATTCCAACCACCCGGTGCTTGAGTTGGTCTGCCTAAGGGACAGGAGACACATAGGGACAGATATTCTGTCAGCTCTGTGGGGGCAGGCTCAGAGGTGGTTGACGCCAATGCAGCTTGAGCCAGGAATGGTTGTATGCGACAATGCACCAACCTTCTCCCCCCCTCCGACAGGGACTCTTGACACATGTTCCATGCTTGCCACACATCCTGAATTTGGTGGTGCAGCATTTTTGACCAGGTATCCAGGCTTACAAGATCTGCTGAGGCAGTCCAGAAAAGTCTTTGGGCATTTCCGGTGGTCATACAATGTCAGTGCTCGGCTTTGTATGCCTCATTTGTGAAATGCCCACCAGGTGAAACTCAACATTGGCAGTGCTGCAGCGGCTGTACACACAGCAGAGGGCCATCAATGAGTACCTGTGTGAGTATGGCACCAGGATAGACCCGGGAGCTTGGCTTCTTTTTGCCATGCCAGTGACAACTGATAAAGGATGCATGCACTGTCCTGTCACTATATGAGGAGGCCACAAGAATGGTGAGCAGGGACACTAGTCTTCCTGCTGGAGTACACACTTCATGGAATCATGGACAGCGCACTTGAGGCAGAACAGTGGGATGAAGAGAAGGACTTCCTCTCATTCTCCCTTTATGCAAATAGCATTTCTGCAGGGCTGCAAAACACACAGGAAGAAGAAGAGGAGGAGGAGGATTCTGTCAGCATGGATTTAGAGGATAACATGCAGCAGTCTTCAAGGGATGGTTTTCACTCCCCAGAAACCCAAAGAGTTGTACATGACTGGGAGTAGGTAGTTCCTGACAAAGTCATCCTTAGTGACCCAGAGGACTCAGAATCTCATGCCTCTGCAAACTTACACTGCATGGGCTCCCTGATTCTGCAAAGCCTGAGAAAGGGCCCTAGGATTTGTGGTATCAAGGAGAGGGATCATTACTGGCTGGCAACCCTTCTTGATCCACATTGCAAGTGTAAAGTTGCAGAGCTCACCCTGCCTTTGCAGAGCGAGCAGAGGATGAAACAATCTTCAGGACGCCTTGAAGAAAAGTTTGTGTATCACCTTTCCTGACCCTGGGAGGTTACCATTTCCTGGTGCTGGACAATGTGTTTCTGGTGGAGAAGGTGGCCGGCTTTTAAACAATTCTTTAGTCCTCAGTGCCCATCGCTGATAGGTTCAAGCAAGCATCAGCAGCATCTGCATTATATGGTGCAGGA
This sequence comes from Glandirana rugosa, assembly GCA_018402905.1. Lineage (NCBI taxonomy): Eukaryota > Metazoa > Chordata > Amphibia > Anura > Ranidae > Glandirana > Glandirana rugosa. The sequence continues at coordinate 417,518 of BLSH010470445.1, forward strand.
ATATCTAGGGGCAAGAGCAGATTTGCAGACCTTTCCAACTGAGCATCCACTGGGTTACTGGGTCTTGAGGATAGACCACTGGCCAGAACTTGCTCAATATGCAATCGAGCTACTGGCCTGTCCTGCATCCAGCGTGCTTTTTGAACCGATATTCAGTGCTGCTGGAGGGCTTGTAATAGATCAAAGAGTGCACCTGTCCACAGACTCAGTTGATAGGCTCACATTTATAAAAATGAATCACTCCTGGATCAACAGGTATGAAGCCCCTGATGCTGATGTAACTGATTGAATTTGCTAGGGATCTGGGATCCCTTGAAGACTGCCTATGTTGCAAATCCTATTTCTGAACCTTGATGATGCTAGCTTCCAACAATATTTTGGTTTAGGGCACCACCAACACCCAAGGCCCAATTTTTCTGCACCTGTTTGACTGGGACATGTGATTACAATTTTTGAAATAATTTTTAACAGCAGGGCCCGTTCCTGCACCCAACAAAAGTAACTATGAGGGGTTACAGTGTTCTGGCACCACCAACACCCAAGGCCCAATTTGTATGCACCTGTTTGACTGGGCCATGTGATTACAATTTTATATAGTGCAGTCCGCATAGTATATATAATGCAGTTCAGAGTATATAGTGCAGTCCGTATAGTATATATAATGCAGTTCAGAGTATACAGTGCAGTCCGTTTAGTATATATAATGCAGTGGAGAGCTTATAGTGCAGTCAGTGTAGTATATATAATACATTGGAGAGTATATAGTGCCATCACTGTAGTATATAGAATACATTGTAGAGAAAAAAACTGCAGCGCCAGGTGAGTAATGGGCTAAAGTTCCCACTTGTATCAATGCTTGTTAGGCTGGGGTGCATGCCCTGTCACTGCAGAGCATGTTCAGAGAAAAAAAATCCAGAATGGCAGCACACCCACCAAAATAAAGCAAGCTTGACTATCCCTGGGGTGAATGAGAAAACCTGTCCAGGTCGTCACACTGTTTTTTTTCACTTGAATATATGCTTTTATCATCTTTACGCTCACATTTAATTATTACATATATTTAAGATATATCTTACACAATATATATCACATTAGGTTTTTCTACCAGTGTGAAGTCCTGGACAGGTTTTCTCATTCACCCCAGGGATAGTCAAGCTTGATTTTTTGCACATGTTTGTAAACATGTCTGTAAGTCTGTTGTAACTATATATTTGCTCTGAGGGTATGAGTTTGACAAAGCACTTTGACAGTGTGAAACGCGTCAACCTCTGTTCCCCCCCCCATTTTTACTCCATTTTGCACAATAAATAATTTTGCTTTATTTTGGTGGGTGTGCTGCCATACCAGACTTTTTTTAGTGAATGGGTAGGGGTGCAATGTACCCGATACCCATTCACATGGGGCGGCAGGATCTGGGGGTCCCCTTGTTAAAGGGGGCTTCCAGATTCTAATAAGTCCCCCATCCACAGACCCTGACAACCACAGCCCAGGGTTGTTGGGAAGAGGCTCTTGTCCCCATCAACATGGGGACAAGGTGCTTTGGGGTGGGGTGTGCAGAGCCCCCCCGCCCCAAATCACCCACCCCTCATGTTAAGGGCATGTGGCCTGGTATAGTTCAGGAGGGGGGGCGCTCGCTCATTCCCCCTATCCTGACCTCCAGGCTGCATGCTTGGATAAGGGTCTGGTATGGATTTTGGGGGGTCCCACGCCAATTTTTTATTGCTGCACTGTTCTACACATTGCACAGATGTGCTACTTTACAGGCAGACTAAGGGAACCCCCCAGGCATGATATTTAAATGAATATATCATTGATATTGTTTCACTTTAAGCATTATTAAAAATCACTGGTCCTGAAAAAATTATCGTTTTAAAATTTTTGCATTGATACATGTCCCCTAGGAAAGTACCCGGGTCTCCATACACTTTATATGGCAATAACTTGCATGCAAGCCTTTAAAATTAGCACTTTTGATTTTTCATGTTCGTGTCCCATAGACTTTAATAGGGTTCACATGTTCACTAGAACTTTCTGCCTGTTTGCTGTGTTCTGATGCGAACCGAAACGCAGGGTTTTCGGCCCATCCGTAACAAAAAATATGATTTTCACACACAAGCTCAGCAACAATGTAAAACTGGCAGGACATTTTAACTATATAATTGATTTTTATCGTAATTAATAATTACATATAGCAACAGCAACCAAATCTGATTAATTTCAGTTTGAAAAAGGGACTTTATTTAGGTAGTGCTTTTATATCAACAGTAAAAGACTGGCTTTGACTGGCAGACAGAAACTGGCAAGTAGTTCACTGTGATTGTACTTGTTCTTGCTGATTAAAAGCTGTCCTGCCACTGGAAAATTTCTATCAAGCTCATACAACAGTATAACATTATCCGGTGTTAAGATATTTTTACAGAGGAAGAACTGACCAACATGTACTAGAGAAAATGAGTAAATGAGTACAAGAAGATGTTATAAATAAAAACAACTATATACCCACATAAATAAAAAAATACTACACTCTAAAAGAGTAGCCTTGCAAAAAAGTTGCTATGGACAGGACAGCAACCAAAAGTAACCTCTGACCTCAAGTCACCAACAGAAGAAAGCAGAAGAAAGAGGTTGATTGCTCATAGAGATAACAATCAGATTTAAAGTAAAGTTTTCTAACTGTTGTATTTTCTCCCTATGCAGTTTGTCAGCTTTTCCTCTGCCAGAAAGCTCCTGAATAAATACACAAAATGCACAAAAATGGGGCCATAAAAGTCAACATCTCCCCATACATAGAATCAATCCAAGGAGTGTTAGCTCTGTGTAAGCTCTCCTTGTATGGGGAGATGTTGACTTTTATGGCCCACGTTTGTCCATTTTGTGTATTTATTCAGGAAATTTCTGGTGCTCACCCTGCGGTTTCCATTTCTGTGTGTGTAGCACTCCCTCCTTTTTTGTTCATTATTACAACAAGACTTTTAAACAGTTCATGTTTTGCTGACACACATAGTACGTGAGTTCCCTTTAATCGCACACATCCCTCTGTGGGAACCTCAGACCATTTATATTGTGATCTTGATTTTTTGTTTGTATGTGTAACATACTCTTTCTGGTGTTTGTTATATATTTTTTTTTATCTTTTTCATTGACTTTTTTGTAATTAAAGTAGTGTATGATTATTGGAGTACTTAATCAATTGATGCTCTTTACATTCTCTTATAGCTATATATGTTTTATAGCTCCCGAAGAAGCAATACAGTAAAACATATTGAGCAACAGGCATATTTGAATAGCTTTACATCTGTTTAGATACAGTATCTCACAAAAGTGAGTACACCCTCACATTTTTGTAAATATTTTATTATCTTTTCATGTGATGACACTGAATAAATTACACTTTTCTACAATGTAAAGTAGCTTGTATAACAGTCTACATTTGCTGTCCTCTCAAAATAACTCAACACACACCCATTAATGTCTAAACCGCTGGCAACAAAAGTGAGTACACCCCTAAGTGAAAATGTCCAAATTGGGCCCAATTAGCCATTTTCAGTCAGTGTTTCAATGTCACAGGTGTGAATGGGGAGAAGGTGTGTTAAATTTGGTGTTATCACTCTCACTCTCTCATACTGGTCACTGGAAGTTCAACATGCACCTCATGGCAAAGCACACTCTGAGGATCTGAAAAAAGAATTGTTGCTCTACATAAAGATAGCCTAGGCTATAAGAAGATTGCCAAGACCCTGAAACTGAGCTGCAGCATGTTGGCCAAGACCATACAGTGGTTTAACAGGGCAGGTTCCACTTAGAACAGGCCTCACTATGGTCGACCAAAGAAGCTGAGTGCACATGCTCAGTGTCATGTCCAGAGGTTGTCTTTGGGAAATAGATGTATGAGTGCTGCCAGCATTGCTGCAAAGGTTGAAGGGGTAGGGGCTCAGCCTGTCAGTGCTCAGACCATACGCCGCACACTGCATCAAGTTAGTCTGCATGGCTGTCGTCCCAGAAAGAAGCCTCTTATAAAGATGATGCACAAAAAAGCCTGCAAACAGTTTGCTGAAGACAATCAGACTAAGGACATGGATTACTGGAACCATGTCCTGTGGTCTGATGAGACCAAGATAAACATATTTGGTTCAGATGGTCAAGTGTGTGCGGCAGCAACCAGGTGAGCAGTACAAAGACAAGTGTGTCTTGTCCACAGTCAAGCATGGTGGTGGGAGTGTCATGGTCTGGGGCTGCATGAGTGCTGCCGGCACTGGGGAGCTACAGTTCATTGAGGGAACCATGAATGCCAACATTTGACATACTGAAGCAGAGCATAATCCCCTCCCTTTGGAGACTGGGCCACAGGGCATTATTCCAACATGATAATGACCTCAAATACACCTCCAAGAAGACCACTGCCTTGCTAAAGAAGCTGAGGGTAAAGATACTGGACTGGCCAAGCATTTCTGTGGGGCATCCTCAAATGGAAGGTGGAGAAGCAAAAGGTCTTTAACATTCACCAGCTCCATGATGTTGTCATAGAGGAGTGGAAGAGGACTCCAGTGGCAACCTGTGAAGCTCTGGTGAACTCCATGTCCAAGAGGGTTAAGGCAGTGCTGGAAAATAATGGTGGCAACACAAAATATTGACACTTTGGGCCCAATTTGGACATTTTCATTTAGGAGTGTACTCACTTTTGTTGCCAGCGGTTTATATATTAATGGCTGTGTGTTGAGTTATTTTGAGGGGACAGCACATTTACACTTTTATACAAGCTGTACACTCACAACTTTACATTGTAGCAAAGTGTCATGAAAAGATATAATAAAATAATTACAAAAATATGAGTGGTGTACTCACTTTGGTGAGATACTGTATGTATACATTGTGCGTGTCATGATTTATTTTAATGTATGTTGAATTGGGGTGCCTTTTTGTTATGCCCCCATTTTTATATTTGAGCTAATAAAAGCAATGTGTGGCAGCTTGGCAGATGGTCGCATGATCTGAGAGCTCCTCACCTCTCTGGCCAGATATCCCCGCCACAGCTCTCAATCGAGCTTGACTCAAGCCAGCCTCTCACCCCATGGACTGAGGAGGCCCCGCGGATCTCAGAGGTTCCCCCCTGATAGCTGGGGGTTCAGCAAAAAGGGACTTATCCTGACAACTAGATCCCGTGCCTATGGCTGCGCCCACACTAAAGATGGCGCCCGTCACCTTCTCCCATAGCGATGGGACGGAAGAGGAGGAATCCATTGCAGAGCAGGACAATCAGGCCGCACACACAAGTCTGCTACAAGGCCCCACAGTGACTACACTGATACCTGCTCTAGTATCCCCCACCTCCACCAAATCTTTACTCGGCAGAGCCTTGGATATATCCTCCTCACCCCCATGGAGGATATGTCAAACACTCTTGATCATCTCAGGGATTCTATCAGAGCCCTCCCCACTAACCTAAATGATCTCACCTCCATGATGGACATATTTTCCAGAATGCTAACCAGGGGCCTTGCTCAAAATGCAGCCCAGATTACCTCCACTATGCAGGCTGACCTACACCACCAAGGGGCCAGGATAGAAGCAATTGAATCAAAAACTGATTAAACGATAGCCAGAACCAACCAGAACACTGACAGAATACAAAAGCTGCATGAACAACTGGACACAGTACTGTGTAAAATAGACAACCTCGAAAATAGATCTGGCAGATACAATTTTAGACTCAGGGGGCTCCCTGAATCTATCAAGGAGGTGGACATTCATCAAGGAGCTGATTCCTAATATACCTGAACATCGCCTGGAGCTGAATCAGGCTCATAGGGTCCTGCAACCATCACGCCAAGATGGCCTAACTAGAGACATCATGGTTAAACCACACTTTTTTCGGGTGAAAGAAAAGGTAATGAGTCATGCACGGGAGATGGGAGACCTTACAATAGGTCATCCTGTTCAAATCTTTGCTGACTTTTCTCCATACACCAGAAGAGGATATACCTGAAACCCCTCCTACAAGTGCTGACCCAGGGGTCCATCAGTTACAGATGGTCCTTTCCTTTCCGCCTGAACTTCACCTACCAAAATAAACCTTATGGATTCTCTTAATTTGCTGATGGGAATCGCCTGCTACTAGAGTTGGGTCTAATCTCACAGGACCCAGCTACCTCCCCAGCCTCCAGAGGTCCCAACTCCTCCAATAGGCCTCCACCGCCACATCATTCTATGATATCCCAGGACTCCCGCCCACCTTAATCCGAGATCAACACTCAAGCTTCTCTCCATCCTCGGATCCTGCTTTTCCAGATACAATGAGAATTTCTCTGCACCTTTTCCACCTCCATGAGCCAGGCTTGACTTGGTATTTTCTACCACTGGTTTCCACTGAACTAGAGATGGTCCAGAAATTCATGTTGTTTTGTTTTATTCCTACCTTTAACCGCAGTTTGTTCTGAACTATTTTAGTTTTTTTTTTCTTCTCTCATGATGATATGATTGGTTGATCTATTACTTAAGCCAGTGGTTCTCAACCCTGTCCTCAAGTACCCTCAACAGGCCATGTTTTGGGAATTTCTCTTAGATAAAATAGCTGTCCAAATACCAAGCCATTGACTCTGATGTAAAGCACCTGTGCAAGATAAATGAAAACCTGAAAACATGGCCTGTTGGGGGTACTTGAGGACAGGGTTGAGAAACACTGACTTAAGCAATGCTTTTTTTCTCCAGTTGTTCCCCTGTTGAACTGTTTGATTGAACTATTTGTTTTTTTTTTTGCATAGAAAAATTGGTAATAGCTTCCTCCCATGGATTGCAGCTAGTTAGAGGGTATTCCCTCTTAACCTGGTTATCTACACTTGGTACAGCTGGCGGATCCCCCCCTGCCTCCTGACCCCAAAAGGGGGGGGAGGGGGAAACCCCTAGTTACTCTACCATTAGTCATTTCTGAAGCATGGGTCTACTAACCCCATAAATGATATGCTGTGAGATATTGCCAAGCTAGTTCGTTCATAGGCCTGAATATCTGGAGGTTGTGTAATAGGCAGTGGGTTACTCTAACATATTTAAATTATTCAGTGGTTGGTAATGAGAATTTTTTTTGCAGTGTTGTAAAGCATTTAAGTGTGTTGCCAGTGTATAGGTCCTGTATGTGGTGTATAACTCTTTCATTCCAGGAGCTGATAGAGAGATCTGGTGTAAGTTGAAGGAGTAGGGACAATGGAAGTGTATAAAAATGCACTGATTACTGTGTAAATGTCATTGGCAGTGAAGGGGTTAACCTGGAGGGGGCGCTCTAGGGGTTAACTGTGTTCCCTGGGCATGTTCTAACTGTGTGTGGGCTGGGCTGGCTGGGGGAAGGGAGTGATCATGGCTTCCATATACAGGAAGCCTGTGATCACAGCCCTTCCCCCTCTGTCAAAAAGGAGATCCGTGTTTACATACACGGTCTCCGTTCTTTCACTGCGGGGGGGGCATTGTGGGTACACATCTTATGGGGATGCCCAGTAACCCTTGCATACTGGCAAGAAATCTCCCAATTAATATACACGATCACTGGCATACCACGCAACCTTACTCCTGAAATGGCATTATTAAATCTAGGCATCACTGACTACCCACGTCAATATAGCAAAATGATCACACACATTACCCTGGCAGCCAAATTGGCGCTAACACAAAATTGGCTCACACTGAATGTCCCCTCGAAAGACATAATCCTTTCTATGATACACACACATGTCACATTTGAAAAAATGTTTGTCCTTAACCAGTTGCCGACTGCCTGCCGTGGCTTGACGGTGGCAACTTGGCTTGCTATCGCAATCCGCCGTCACCTAATGTTGGCTGCAAGAGCTCTCACTGTGTTCCGGGGGGGCCAGGGAGCGGTTAGGGTGGACTCGATCTCCGCCGGCTACCCACGATCACCGATGAGTGACAGAACGGGGGTCCATGTATGTAATCATGGATCTCCGTTCTGACAGAGGGGGAAGGGATGTAATCACAGGCTTCCTGTATATGGGAGCCGCAATCACTCTCCTCCCCCAGCCAGCCAGCCAGCCCAGCCCACATACAGTTAGAACACATTGAGGAAACACAGTTAACCCTTAGAGCGCCCCCTTGCAGGTTAACCCCTTTACTGCCAGTGACATTTACACAGTAATCAATGCATTTTCAAAGCATTGATCGCTGTATGAATGCCAGTGGTCCCAAAAAAGTGTCAAAATGGTCCGACATGTCCGCTGCAATATTGCAGTACCACTAAAAATTGCAGATCGCCGCCATTACTAGTAAAACATAAAAACCCCAGAAATTAATTCTCATCATCCGTAAATGCGGCAACTTTTGCGCAAAATCAATAAACACTGATTGCGATTTTTTTTACCAAAAATATGAGGAAGAATATAAATGGGCCAAAACTGACGGAAAAAAAGTTTTTTATATTTTTTTTTTTTTGGATTTGTATTTTAGCAAAAAGTAAGAAATTTTGATTTTTTTGCAAAATTGTCGCTCTTCTTTTGTTTATAGCGGCGATCAGAAATGACACAGAGGTGATCAAATACCACCAAAAGAAAGCTCTATTTGTGGGAAAAAAAGGACGCAAATTTAATTTGGGTACAACGTTGCAAGCCCGCGCAATTGTCAGTTAAAGTAGCACAGTGCCGAATTGCAAAAAGTGCTCTGGTCCTAAAGTGGGAAATCCTACCGGGGGTTGAAGTGGTTAAGTGCTGTCACAACTCTTTGGATTGAATGGTTGCACAGCTTGTGGACTGGATGAGCACCTGGAGGTAAGGTGATTATTACTCACCTGAGCGGCTTCCTCTCTTTCACACCTTATCCCCTTAACTGGTCAGATTCTTTAATTCTCTCAAATTGGTTTCTCCCCTTGATAAAACCTTAAACCTGGCATATATTTCAGTGTTGCCTAAACCTGGTAAAGACCTGAGCACTGTTAGCAACTATCATCCAATTTCCCTGATAAACAATGATCTAAAAATGTAATGGAAATATTAGCTAACACACTCTCCTCATTTATCGCTCAACATGTTCATAAAGACCGGGCGGCTTTTATCCCAAGAAAACAAGGTCGAGACCAGATTAAAAGGGCCAAGGGCATTATCTCCCTCCTGAATTCACAATGGGATGCAGGCCCGCCCCAGGAAGGCTTCTTACTCTCGACTGACATCCAGAAAGCCTTCGACACAGTCACTTGGCTGTATATCTTCAATGTCCTAGAGAGATGGGGTCTTGGTCCCAACTTCCAGGGAACTTTGCGTTCTCTTTATTCTAACCCCAGCGCCTAGGTGCGACTTCAGGGTTGCTACTCAGACCCCTTCACTATCAAAAAAGGTACTAGATAGGGGTGCCCACTTTCCCCCCTAATTTTTGCGATGAAATCAAATCTTAGGCCATCGCCATCAGAAACCATCCTGACATTAAGGGAGTATAATGCAGGCAGCAGGAACATAAATGCGCTTTCTTTGAGGATGATCTCCTCCTCTTTGTCGCTCCCCCCTTATCTCGACCCCAAATATTTTTAAGCTACTTAACCAATTTGGAATTGTTTCAGGTCTTCAAGTAAATATATCTAAATCTAGAGCAATGAATGTCACAATACCCTCTAATTTACTAGAGCGTCTCCAGGAACACTTCCCTTTGCCTGGAGTACTTCCTATATCCCATATCGAAGTGTCAACTTAGCTCCTAAGTTCAATCTCCTATATTCCTCTAACTATCCTGCTATGTTTCAAAAACTAGCATCTGACCTCTATTTATGGGCCAAACATGATCTATCCTGGATAGGCTGTATTGACGCTGTTAAGATGACCCTATCACCACTCCTTTTATATCTCCTTTAGATCTCTACCCATCCTGATAAAGAAAGCTAATTTGCTACAATTTTAATCCAATATTCTAAAATTCATCTGGGGATCCAAAGGTAGAAGATGCTCTAAGAATATTCTCTTTAGACTTAAATCGCAAGAAGGCCTAGCCCTCGCCAATATATGCTGGTATTACCAGGCAGCACAACTAGCCCAGATTTCCATTGCATATTCCTGAGGCCCGAAACCAGTTTGGCTCTTAATGGAGAGACAAGCTACTCCACATCACACAATAGATTTCCTACTTTGGACCCCCTCAAAGTTCAGACCCCCGATTTTGGCCCCCACACTATCCCATTCTCTAGCCCTCTGTGACCGTCTACACAAACACCCTTCAGTGATCTCGAAGCTATGCCCTTTAACACACCTATTTCACAACATGGACTTCCCCCCTAGTCTTGCACATTTTAGCATTTAGATGGTGGCTTAACAAAGGCATGTTTAGAATAGGACAATTTTTTTCTTCTTTGGGCCCCCTATCAATAGGATACTCTGTTAGCAAACTGGAAATGCCTACATCAGAACGGTTTTGATTTTCTCAGATATCGCACTATTTACACTCCATTTGGCCTAATAAACCAGACCCCCCTAAAGTCCCAATGTACGATGCCTGGTGCTCCAATCTCATGGACCGGAGAGGCGGGATCTCCACTATCTACTACTTGCTAGCAGGAACTGTGTCCAAGCCTACCTATGCTCTAGCTTGGGAAAAAGATCTTGAGGTAGAGTGGGACCCTGAGAATTGGAACTATAGCTTTCAATGCTCCTTTAACCACTTCAGCCCCGGAAGGATTTCACACTTTAGGACCAGAGCACTTTTTACGATTCGGCACTGCGTCACTTTAACTGACAATTGCGTGGTTGTGTGACATTGTACCCAAACTAAATTTACGTCCTTTTTTTCCCCACAAATAGAGCTTTCTTTTGGTGGTATTTGATCCCCTCTGTGTCATTTCTGATCACCGCTATAAATAAAAAAAGAGCGACAATTTTGCAAAAAAATCAATATTTCCTACTTTTTGCTAAAATACAAATCCAAAAAAAAATTATAAAAAAACATTTTTCATCGGTTTTGGCCGATTTATATTCTTCCTCATATTTTTGGTTAAAAAAAATCTCAATCGGCGTTTATTGATTGGTTTGCGCAAAAGTTGCTGCGTTTACGGAGTGAGAATTCATTTCTGGGTTTTTTTTTTCTTTTTCATTTTTTACTAGTAATGGCAGCGATCTGTGATTTTTAGCAGTACTGCGATATTGCAGCAGACATGTCGGACCATTTTGACACTTTTTTGGGACCATAGGCATTTATACAGCGATCAGTGCTATAAATATGCACTGATTACTGTGTAAATGTCATTGGCAGTGAAGGGATTAACCTGAAGGGGACACTCTAAGGGTTAACTGTGTTCCCTGGGTGTGTTCTAGCTGTATGTGGGCTGGGCTGGCAGGGGGAAGGGAGTGATCACGGCTTCCACATACAGGAAGCCTGTGATCACAGCCCTTTCCCCTCTATTAGAATGGAGATCCGTGTTTACATACACGGACCTCCGTTCTTTCACTGTGCGGGGGGGGATCGCGGGTAGCCGACGGTGATCGAGTCCGCCCTACCCACTCCCTGCCCCCCCCGGAGGCGTGCTCGTGCGCTCACAGTACTAGTTATCGCAGCCGCTGTCATATGATGGCGGTTTGCGATAACGAGCCACATTGTTCGCCGTCAGGCGCCGGTCGGCAGGCGGCAAGTGGTTAAAGGGCTATTGAATATCTCTTTGATTGAGGCCAACATCAAAATCATCACTCAATGGTATTGAGTCCCCACCCTTCTGGCTAAGATCTACCAGGACGCTCCCCATTATGTTTTAGAGGATGCAACCACTTTGGCTCAATGTTTCATATATGGTGGACCTGCCCCCGAATACGACGTTTTTGGAACAGGTTTTTCTCTTTAATACGTAAGGTTATGGAATTACCAATTCTCCAAAACCCCGAAATAGCTCTCCTTAATCATAAGGTGGAAAAACTAACTAAATACACACAAGCACTAGTATTTTTAATGCTTTTAGGAGCAAAGATCACCAAAGCAAAATTTTGGAAAAGGGCTTCGGTCCCGTTCTCAGCTGTAAAACACAAGATCTCCTGGACCCAGGAGAAAATAGTAAGCATCCTTCAAGACAGAGTTCACACCTTTGAATTAATCTGGGAACCCTGGGAAAAGTACTCCCACACCCCCCTGCACAATGTAAACTATAGTGTTTTGGTGCACTAAACAGCACCTGCTCTGCCCCTGACCCCATAAAAGAATGTGACACTATGCTTATTTTCTATTTTCTTAAGCAAAATTTGCGTATAGCAATAACATTTTTTTTGGGGGGGCGGAGCCGGCATCCGGAGCGGATGGTAGTGTAAGGAGCGAGCTCCGGCTGTTCGGCGGCTATAGCGGCTTCTGAGCGACGACACGAGCACCCGTTCGGCTCCACAGCAACACACTATCACTGCTGATCAAGATGCTGTCCTCCGGGAAGCGTAAGGACAGAGAGGGACCTAAAAAAATCGAAGATTTCTTCGTTCCTGCAGCGGGATCCCAAAATGGCGCCGACGCGGCACCAAGACCCCAGACGGAGCGGGAGGGAGACCCGCCGCTGCAGCACAGCCAGCAAGGTGAGCTAGCAGGAGATGTCTTCCCGCTGCCAGTCTCACCATCTGACAGCCCGCTCAAACAAAAAAGAAAGGTGGGGAACCAGGGTGAGGACGCAGGAGCTCATGGTGGGAACGAGGAAAATATGGAGGAATCTGCACAGTATAACCAGCAGCTGGATTCCTTTCCCACTACAGGCCAAACTATTACTGATGACACTCTGAAGGGAATGCTATTAACCCTTAGAGGCGCCCTGCAGCAAGATATGGCAGCATTCATGAAAACAACTAGGAGAGATATAGAAAGCATTGGAGACAGAGTGGACTATGTAGAAAATAAAATGGGGGATTTTTCTAAGGCCCATAATGAATTAGTAGACGCCCACTACAAAGTCAAGGATGAACTCCTAGCACTCAGAGCAAAGGTCATTGAAATGGAAGACAGGGCCCGCAGGAATAACTTGAAATTTAGAGGAATTCCTGAAAACGTTAAGTCGTCAGACCTGCGCAATTATATCCAACAACTGATGCTGGCGGCCCTTCCTGCGCTCCAACCTATAGACCTGACTGTAGACCGTGTACACAGGTTACCCAAACTGCCCCACCTACCAGATAAAGTTCCGAGAGATGTGATTGCGAAAATCCATTTCTACCAAATAAAGGAACAACTAATCTCATACTCCAGAAACAACCCAGCCCTCCCTGACCCCTATTCTGGAATCTCAATTTATGCAGATCTCTCCAAAGCAACTATGGCAGCGAGAAGCAATCTGGTGCCCATCACCAAAATACTGCGGAATCACAAGATCCTTTATAAGTGGGGTTTCCCTGCCAAAGTGATCCTAGAAAGGAACAACGAAACGATCACCATCACCTCTCAAGAAAAAGGCCTCAGCCTCCTGCAAAAATGGGGTCTCCTGCCACCTTCAGCAAACACCACGCCACCGGATAATCAACACCAGCGACCAACCCAGCAACGGAGACAAAATAAAAGCACCATCCGAAACTGACCCGTAAACCACGGGAGTTATCACATTGGTCATCTCCTCCGACAGCAGGAACAGCATCCTCTCTTCGGCACTTTTGAAAAGGTCACCGGAGCCAAGGGGACAAAGCCGCCGGGCAATCGGCATTCCTTCCGTTGGTAAGACCTTCTCCCTTTGTTTACTGTTTGCTTCCTTCACCCTAACGGGAACAAAACTAGGGGTATTCTTATCCCCCTTCTTTATTTTTGCCCCTCTCCCCCGAGAGAGCTGAGTTTGTTAGCTCCACTTGTTCTGACTTTGACCCCTTCCCACATGCTTTTTACACCCTGTTTACCCCGATCTGGGGAAGAATTACAAATAACAGTTGCACACAGCTTCCACGCCCTTCTGTCGCCAAAGATCAACAAAACCAGGATCACATGTTACCTTTCCTCGGACAAAATGAGTAAACTCAGCGACTGGAGTCACAGCACCCTCCCCTTAGAAGATGTCACTTAAACTACTCTCACTAAACGTGAGGGGCCTTAACAGCCCTTTCAAAAGACGGACAATGTGGAGAACTGCCTTGGACTTCAAATGTGACATCCTATGTGTCCAAGAGACCCACTTTGCCTCTGGCAAGGCACCAAAATGCTCCCACCCAAAATTCACCCATGTTTTTAATGCAATGAATGCTTCTAAGAAAAATGGTGTATTGATAGCAGTGGGGACGGAGTTGCTCTCAGCCTCCTGGAGCTGCAGGAGGATGAACACGGCCGGTTTATAATAATGGTGGCTGAGATCAACGGAGTCCTGTTTACTTTGGTCAATTTGTATGCTCCCAATAACAAACCAAACAAATTTATTGCACACATTCTGACCAAAGTCAAACAATCCCAGAAGGGAAAACTAATCATATGTGGTGACTTTAACACCGTAATGGAGGGGAGGATTGATTCCTCTGCTGGGAGAGGTGGGCGTAGACAGGATCTGGGAACCCTCTGTATTAAGGAGGGTCTCTATGACCCCTGGAGATGCCTCCACTCCACGGAGAGGGATTACTCCTTCTATTCAGCAGTACACAAAACGTACTCAAGAATTGATTTCTTCCTCACGGATAAATATCTTCTGCAACAAATAGTAAAGGCAGAGATTCACAGCATAACTTGGTCAGACCATGCACCAGTATCACTTGAAATAGTACAGAACAAAAGGCCAACTAACCTAGGCATATGGAGGAATAATACATACCTCCTATCCCACCCAAAACTAAAACCAGAAATTGAATCAAAAATCAATGATTATTTCCATTACAACGATGACGGACAAACGTCCCCCATGACCACCTGGTGTGCCCACAAGGCAGTCATTAGGGGACACCTCATCCAACTCGCAGCAAGGGAAAAAAGGAAAAAACTACAACAAGTAACCCAACTGCACCAAACTATATCCCTATTAGAGGCCAAACATAAAAAAACAAACCCACCAGATGCACTTACGCTAAAAGAATTGAACGAACACAGAAACAAATTACGAAATTTGCTTAAATCTGACTACGACCATTATTTCAAAAAATTACAGATGACGTGGTACTCACAAGGAAATAAATCAGGAAAACTCCTAGCTGCCCAGATTAAACATAGACAACAGCGCATCACCCTACCCTCAATAAAACACCATATATCAGGGAAGACCTTTAAAAACCCCAAAGATATTGCCAACACTTTTAAAGACTACTACAGATCCTTGTACAACCTTCAGGAAGACCCTGAAACCTACCAACCTACCCTTCAGGAAATTGACTTCTTCCTAGATAAACTTAATCTCCCTAGTATTAACGACACAACTAGAGAAAGACTTAATACTCCTTTCAGTGAACAGGAGATTCTAGAAGTGAACAAATCACTTCCCTCACATAAGTCCCCAGGTATAGACGGTTTCTCTTCAGAGTACTACAAAAATTTTGCAGCACTACTCACTCCACATCTCACAAAAACTTTCAACTCGGCCATAGAAAAAGGAGCATTCCCTAAAGAAATGCTCCAGGCAATGATTGTTACTATCCCTAAACAAGGTAAGGACATAACTAACCCACAGAATTTTAGACCCATCTCGCTTTTAAACGCTGACATCAAAATATTTGCAAAAGTTCTCGCCAATAGACTATTGGAACTCACCCCAACATTAATTGAGCTGGACCAGGCGGGGTTTGTCAGGGGCTGGCAGGCACACGACGGAACACGACGCATGATCAATTTACTCAAACTGGTAGAAAATTCCCATAAACCATGTGTCTTCCTGGCCCTAGATGCGGAGAAAGCCTTCGACAGGGTCCATTGGGGATACCTGTCGAGGGCCCTCTCCAAATACGGACTGTCAGGCCCTATTCATAGAGCCATCATGTCCCTGTACACAGGCCCCACAGCCAAGGTGATTGCTTCTGGGATCCTCTCGGAGGAATTCTCACTATCAAATGGAACCCGTCAAGGTTGCCCCTTGTCGCCAATCATCTTCTCGTTAATGATTGAACCCCTGGCGCTCTCCATTAGAGCGAATAAAGATATCACAGGAATCACAGTAGGCCCAGCATCCCATAAACTGGGATTATTCGCAGACGATGTTATACTGACTCTAACAGAACCAGACAGATCTCTACCAGCTATCAAGTCAGAGCTGAATGTATTCAGTCGAATTTCATATTACAAAATCAATATGAATAAATGCTTTGCCCTCCCAATCAACACCTCACCTTCACATATCTCCCACTGGAATACAATTTTCCCATGCAACTGGAAAAATTCCTCTATCACCTCCCTAGGGATTCAGCTGACTTCACCCTCCTCAAATCTTTACAAACAAAACTTCCCTCCCCTTCTAACCCAATTGCACAAAGAGTTTGCATCAATGGGAAAGGTACAACTCTCATGGTTAGACAGAATTGCAGCTTATCAAATGCAGACATTTCCAAAATTGCTATATTATTTTAGAACCCTTCCCATTCCGATCCCTCGGAAATTCTTTGAAGAACTGAATAAATTACTACGCAGCTACATATGGAATAAGGCAAAACCAAGGGTTTCCTTAGCCACAATGTTTAGAAGCAGAAAATTAGGAGGTATGGGTCTCCCCAATGCGCAAGCCTATCACCAGGCGGCGATTCTAGAGCAATCGAGACACTGGTTCTCAGCCCAAGAGGACAACCATTGGTCTAACATAGAAAGAGAACTTGTTCCAAGCCACGACCTCCCATCAATACTGATGGCAGCCAATTGGGCTCACAACTCAGCAACACCAGACATCCCCACCATTCGAGCAACTATTGATGCTTGGACTTCACTGACTAGAAAATCTAGACTAGAATGTCTCTCCCAAATTAATGCCCCCCTGGCAACATACGAGCACTTAATTCCAAATTTCTCCACCCGAAAATGGGCCAGAAAAGGGATTAACTTTGATACGAGGGACCTCCTGGATCCATCCCCCCTAGACCTTCACCAAATCAACCAGATCAAGTCTTTCCACTCAGCTAACCCAAAAACTGCCATTCAAATCCCGACCATACTATGGCAATTTCTCAACAGTAAATCACCCATATTAAAAAAGGGTATCTCCTTATTTTATAGATTTTGTAACTACCACTCCCCACATATGAAAATTCCGGCAATGAGCAGATGGGAACAAGAACTAAAAACTGAATTTTCAGTAGCGCAATGGTCAACAGCACTCAGGTACAATGCAAAAGCATCTGCGTGTGTGAACCATTGGGATAACTCCCAAAAAATTCTACATAGATACTACCTCACCCCCTCTCGACTGCACCTCATGGACCCTAAAGCTTCTCCACTCTGCTGGAGGGGCTGCAAGGGCAAGGGCTCTCTTCAACACTTATTATGGGAATGCCCAATGCTCCATAACTTTTGGGAAAATATCGCAGGCCTCCTTACAGAATTAACAGGTACCACTATAAATATTACACCAGAATTGGACCTTTTGTCCATTGGTATTGACAATCTACCCCCTACTACCAGAATAGTGATACTCCACGTACTATTTGCAAATAGAATCTCACTAGCTAGCAAATGGTGCACCTCCATGTTACCCACACTTGAGGAGATCACGAATAGAGTAAACACCCAATGCAAAATGGAACAAATGCTTGCATTCAAAAACAATGATGCCCATTCCTTCAATGCCAAGTGGTTCATATGGATCTCCTCTTGTAGATCCATGGTTTCAGACTAAAATATGAAGCAAAGTAAACTAATGTGAAGCTAATCGAGGAAAGGTAATGTAATGTACAACAAGAAATACCATAATGAAAAAGGTGCATGTATCTATACGAAATCGAACTAAGGGTAATTAGAAATGAGTAAGCACATGTGCAAACTGATATGTTTCTCAAAATTTTTCTGTTTAATTTAATTAATTGTTAATTCAAGGACGAGACAGGTTGCCACCCATCTCCAGAAGGCTGACCCTCCCACACCAACTCAATGGCCTCCATGATGTCCACCGACTTCCCCCTCAACTCAGTCACAGTTTTGTTCCCAATGGGGGTGACTGAGGCATCCCCCTGTGAGAGAGGGATTCTGTCTGAACAAAATGGACACTGGCCTAAATAACCTAACAAGGAGTCGCCATTAACAAGCTTTAGTAATAAGATTTAACATAATTTTCAAACCGATTGGGCCAACCTGTCTCTCCACTATGTTAACCTTTTCACCCCCCCCCCCCGGCTAACTCCCCCTCCCCCCGCCCCCTACATTAAAGCATTAAGCAATAATTGTAACTCTACCTGTGGTCATATGTATGTAAACCATTTCTGCAGATGTTATACTTCCTTTATTTTCTCAATAAAAAACACAGTTTAAAAAAAAAAAAAAAAAAATGTTTTTGGCAGGAGGGAGGCCTGCTGCTAGCACAAAAATGTAGCCCTAAAAGGAAATGGTGGGTCTTAGGAAATCACAGTGAATGCCGGGCCCACTGTTTTTGTTATTTTTTGCGATATATACAAATAAATACGGAAAATGTTTAGTCCAAAGAACACTCAGCTTGTCCCCATCTCTTATCTAATATACATGTACTGTAAATAAGTGAGTAATAACAGTTTTTAGGCCTTAATCATTCAACTTTTTAGCAAAATGGCAGAACAAAGCTTTTACAATTTGTTGTTATTACTGTGTGGTTTTGGAGTTATATCTCTACCTATTTCTACCTCAGTGGTCTCCACACTGCGGCCCTGGGTCCAGATGTGGCTCTTTGCTTGCATTTATCCAGCCCCCGGGGCCTTGTTCCCCCCAGTGTCAGCAACAGTGGGTCATAGTTCCTGCCACTGACACTAGGGCACCATTCCTCCCACTGATACTAATGACGGGGCACTATTTCTCCCACTGTCACCAAGGACAGGGCACTATAACTCCCAGTGACACCAATGATGGGGCACTATTTCTCCCACTAGCACCAATGATGGGGCACTAGTTCTCCCACTGACACCTAGTACAGGGCACTATTTCTCCCACTGATGGGGCACTATTCATCCCAATGACACTAATGATGGGGCACTAGTTCTCCCACTAACACCAAGTACAAGGCACTATTTCTCCCACTGACACCAATGATGGGGCACTATTCATCCCAATGACACTAATGATGGGGCACTAGTTCTCCCACTGACACCAAGTATAGGGCACTATTCATCCCACTAACACCAATGATGGGGTACTATTCCTCCCACTGACACCAATGATGGGGCACTATTCCTCCCACTGACACCAATGATGGGGCACTATTCCTCCCACTGACACCATTAGTCCTCCCTCTAATACCAACGATGGGACACTGTTTACTCCCACTGACACCAGGACATTTACTAGTCCCGCTGTCCACAGTCTGGCCCTCCTAAACTTTGAAAGACCATAAACTGGATCTTTTTTTTGGAGTTTGGAGTACGGAGACCTACCTTATTTTAGCACCATGGACAGTGGTCAGCATTCTGATGTTTTTCTTTGTAAATTGTTATGTTATGTGCAACATAAAAAATGTGAGTAAATACAGCTGTGAACCAAGCACCACATTGAACAATATCAAATGCAAAAATAAATCTCATAAGCAATGTAATTTGATCTAGCAAACTCTAAAAAGTATCCTGTAGAGAACAGTTTGAGCAGTAAATTGTTAAGATATATTATGCACTGCAATTTGTGAATAAAGAACTTAGTGTTTGTTAGACATGTTATTAGTTAAAAAAGAAAACCCACAACAACAAACTAACTTGATTTAGGGTGTTGCATCCATCACTTAAAATGCATTAATTTAATACATAATCAAACCTTTACACCTAAATAACTATGAGTTATTACGCATATTCTTCCAATATAATAGAATTCATTTCACTGCACAACAATATAACAGAGTTACAGTGTGGAAACATGGAATGATTGCCTTTTTTATTTTAATGTAGATAATAATATAATATGCATATTATTAATATTGTGTTGGGCTTACTTATTAAGCCAAAGAGAAGTGTGTAAACTTCTATAATTCATAGCAATGTCTAGAATCACTGGAAATAGCTGAGCGATTTTTCTTTCATGTGCAGGCTTATATGAGTGCAGGTATTGCTTTCAGGATTTTAGGACAGCTGTGTTTCCAATATAAACATGGACAGTCATACGCAAAATGGTAAATATATATATGCTGATTCATTTGCAGTCGCCCAAATGTTACTGCATCCTGATTCTTTTTAGTGTGTGCATATAAATTAACCACTTACACCGGACTCTTTTACCCCCTTCCTGCCCAGGACAATTTTCAGATTTCAGCACTGTCACACTTTGAATGGCATACACACAGTGATCACATGGTTCTGGCAGTGACCCGGTACATTCATTTGCCATCTGCATGGCCCCAAGGGCCCACCTAAAGTGCAATCTTGGGAGGTCCTCATAAGATATACTCCCAGGATGGCAGAGCTCCTACTTTATTTGACAATAGGCGGGAAGCAGTTAATGTACTGCATGCGTTTTTTTTTTTTAAACGGTGGTTAATACTTATGTTACTGTTACCAACTCAAGGCAACCAATTGCCAGTCATCATTTCCTTTATCTAGAGACTCCAAGCTAATGAAATCTGACATTTAAATGGCTAGTGGACTCAGCACATAATCCTGAACTTTAGGCAACTTTATGAAAAGATGTCTCCACCAAAAATAGAATCTATTTTGATGTTGTCAAGCTAAATTACAGTACATGCACTGTTACATTTTTGAACTACATGATCAAACTATCTCCAACAGAATTGCTAGCTTTACCCAGATTCTGCAGCCATTATAAAGTCCCAAAACCTGTTACTGTGCACAGATGTAAAAAGAAAGATATATTGCAGAAATCTTTCACAGCTGTAAAATCTGTATAGTGCAATTGTTCTCCAATGCAATGCAAAAATAAATAAATTAATAAGTAAACAAAACAATGCTCAGCAATGACCCACCTGTGGACAATCACTTTCTCACCAATTTTAGTAGTCGCTACACTCCCTGGACTACTTATGATCTAGAGTTTTAATTACAGAGTGCAGATGATACACCAGAGCAGTGATTAATAATATAAAAGGCAAAAAACCTGCGCTCACTCTAAAACAGGTTAGGGTAATAACAATATGAATAAAGTAATATATCTAATTTAGAAATGGCAGCACGCATAAAACAATAGATCTATATTGTCTGAAAATTCACTGGGATATGTATGCAGCGCCTAGAATTATGGAGAAATGGCATTCATGTGGTCTTTTAAAAGCAAAAGAGTTCATCCCGTTGTATAGTAACACATAATTCAGAAATCAGTACAATAATCCTCAGAAATCCGCGATGTATAGGTAATAGGTGTAAGCTTACCAGATTCTGGTAGTACATACGCGGGGGTCAAATCCAAACCGGGTGGTCACTCTCCTGGATAACCAGTGGCGAGGAGAAGGGAATATCCGATCCCAATGTGGCGTTTCCGTTCCTTATGGTATCACTTGGGGGGCCCCTCAATCCTTATATTGTGCTGGATCCTGGTGGGATACTTTATCCAGGGGAGGGCAATGATGGGGAAGAGAATGGCTCCAATTCCTCGCGTCTCCGTCTCAGGGAGTCATCCAATGTATATCACAGATATGTAAGCAAGAAAAGATCCGCAATCGTGTGATATCATTTTAAAAGATTTATTCCAAATTATAGATTAAAAATACTCACGTTGTATATAGAAATCAAGAGCTCTTATAAAAATGACAGGAGAGGTAAGGGAAACTGACGCGTTTCGGCTCACAAGCCGTCATCTGGGGTATTCCCCCCTCCTGTCAGACCTGCTATTTATGGTAATATGCAATACACTAATGACCAGCCTCTAGAGGGCTGCAAAAAATGGAAGTCCAATTTTGGCGTTCAAAATGGTGCCGACGGCGTGCGTTCCACGCCTCTATCTCATAAGGATATTGTCCAAATGGTTAATATGACTAGGAACGATGAAAAAGTTCAGTAGTAATTGGATTAAATATGCTGTGTTGCAAATACAAAAAGAAACTGTATTTTATATTAGTTTTTTGTCCAACTGATGTATAGTATAGGAAAGACTGTGACCCGGAAGTGCTCAAAAAGTGCCAAATGGCTGTCGTAAAAAGGGGGATACATATGCAGTAGTGATTGGACATATATAGACCCAGAAAGGTCTAAGGGTGGAAACAAGAAAAACAGAGGGTTAGTAATCAGTGCTGGAGTGGCGCGTCATCCTGTCTCACAGGGATTGACGTCCCACAGGAAATGACACGAAGCACATCCAGGACGCAGCGGGCAGGAGAAACCTATCCCACCGTCCAGGACGTGGGGTGAAGGAGGAGTTCTATGTGTCCGTCTGCTTGTCCACCGGAAATGACGTGTTAAATAACAAACGTCATTTCCTCCCAGCTAGGAACTGTAAGCAGAGAGTGTATGAGTGTCTGAAATCAGGTCCGGGGACGATTGTGAGTGTATGGCCCCTCACGATCGTGTTGGGTTTGTGCAAATGCAAAATATGATTCCTTATAGGTAGACAAGAATGTGGATCCTAGAAGCAAAAATGTATATACTAGGTGCACGATAAAGTGCGATAAAGTGCTAAGTGATTGAATAAATAGAATAAACCAGGTAATGATATATCTGAAAACTAAAAATTATGAACGAGTGTTCTGGATGTGCGTCGCGTCATTTCCTGTGGGAAGTCAATCCCTGTGAGACAGGATGACGACCATTTGGCACTTTTTGAGCACTTCCGGGTCACAGTCTTTCCTATACTAGTTATATTAACCATTTGGACAATATCCTTATGAGATAGAGGCGTGGAACGCACGCCGTCGGCGCCATTTTGAACGCCAAAATTGGACTTCCCTTTTTTGCAGCCCTCTAGAGGCTGGTCATTAGTGTGAGCCGAAGCGCGTCAGTTTCCCTTACCTCTCCTGTCATTTTTATAAGAGCTCTTGATTTATATATACAACATGAGTATTTTTTTTTTCCTTTACCCCTCAGAGACTGCCTCTCCCTCTCTCTTGTTCTCTTTTCCTAGTTTTCTCTCACCTTGTCCTTCAAGAAAAAGAAAAACCCCACAGGTTGTGGCTTTTGTCTCATCATTGTGGTATTCTCTTTCTTTTTAGGCTTTTATTATTTTACTTTATTTTTACAAAAACAGCGACATAGTTGCTAAAAAGAGAAATAACAGACAGCCCCGCAGCCCATCTTCAGAGGTTTTAAACTTTCTCTTATCCTACACCCTCCCCCCTTCCTTCCCCTCCCCTCCTTTCCCTACTCCTTCCCTTCCCTTTTTCCTTCTTTATTTCTTTATTCCATGTTTACTTCATTCTTTTTCTCTATCTTAAAGTTCTCCCATCTTCCCCATTTATTTTGATATTTATCTAGGGCATCTTCTTCTACAGAGATAGCTCTTTCCATTTCTCTCATCCACTCCACTTTGTCTATCCATTCCTTCAGCTTGGGTTCTGGGGCTCTCCACCGTCTCGGTATCAGGCTCTTTGCTGCATTCAGAAGTAACGGGACCAGCGTATTTTTATGCTCCCCTATCGCCATTTTTGTTGCGTGGAACATGCATTCCCATGCCTCGTTTTCTACTTGTTTTTCTGTTATTTTATTTATTGTCTCAATAATCTCCTTCCAATAGTTTGTTATTTTTGGGCAGGCCCACCATATATGTGCAAAAGTACCAATTTTTCCGCACCCTCTCCAACAATTAGGGGATTCCTCGCTATTTATCCTCCCCAACCTTTGGGGTGTCCTATACCAGCGTGCTGTTAATTTATAATTCATTTCATTTGTCCCTTGATCTCTTGCTGATGTACTTACTAATTTCAGGATTTTTTCTATCTCTTTCCCTTCCGGTACTTTCCCCAATTCTTTTTCCCATTCCTTTATATACGGTGGCATCTCGGGGTCAGCTTCCTGTGTCAGAATTTTATATATTTTTGAAATTCCCCTTTTTGTGCATTGTGGTGAATAAAGTAGTTTCTCTATCTTTCTCATTTCTCCTATCCCTCTCAAGGGTTGCGTAAGTGTCTGTGTAAAGTGCAGTATTTGTGCGTATCTCCATCTATCTAGTGGTTTCCTCCCCCATTCTTTTACTATTTCTTTATATGTAAATATTCTGTTCCCCACCATTATATCTTTTAAGATTAATTCTTCTTTTTTTGCCCACTGGCTAAAATACATATACTCCTCCATCCCTGGTCTAAAAAATTCCGTATTTAGTAGCGGGATTAGTGGACTATTATTTTCCCATCTATATCTTTTATTAATTGTGTCCCATACCTTTAAAGTGTTCTTTGTGATGCTATTCGTGTTGCTTGTCAGCTTTCTAAATTTTTTTGGTATCCATATTATTTGCCCTAGGTCTACCTTACTTTGTGTTTTCTCAATATTTACCCATCCTTTATTCCCCTTATTGTGAATCCTCTCCGCAATCCGTGCCATTGTTACTGCTTGGTAATATCTTTTAAAATCCGGGACCGCTAAACCCCCTTCTTCTCTTCCTCTCGTTAGTGTTGTGTAGGCAATCCTAAAATGTTTCCTGCCCCATATATACATGTATTTTAATGTAATTGTTCTTCATTTTTTGAAAAAATCTTCCGGTACTGCAATAGGGATCATCTGGAATATATATATTAATCTTGGTAGTATGTACATTTTCACTGCCGTTATCCTTCCTAACCACGTCAGACCTGCCCTTCCCAATTTCTTTATCTGTTCTTTTAGTTTGTTCAGTAGTGGCATATAGTTTGCTACATATAATTCTCTCTCCAGGACAGTCAGTTTTACTCCTAGGTATTTCATTTCTTTCTGTTGCCATTTAAAGGGGTGTTTTATTTGGATCTCTTCCTTCTCTTTTCTTGGGCAAGAGATATTTAGTATCTCTGTTTTTGCCGTGTTTACTTTAAAATTTAATAGTTTCCCATACCTTTCCAGTTCTTCCATTATTTTGGGTATTGTGTTACCCGGCTCTTTTATGTATAGCAAAACATCATCCGCGTATGCCGCTACTTTGTGTTCCCTCTCCCCGATTCTTATCCCCCTAATCGCCTCATTTCTTCGTATCTTCTCCAGCAGGGGCTCCAGGGTCATTACAAACAGAATTGGGGAGAGGGGACACCCCTGTCTTGTTCCATTGCACAGTTCTACTATTGGGGATAGTCCCCCATTCACTCTCACCCGCGCTTCTGGTTGAGCATATAAGGCAGAGATCCATCTCCTCATCTTTTCCTTGACTCCATACCATCTCAACACTTCCCACATGAAGCCCCAGTCGACTCTGTCAAATGCTTTTTCAGCGTCTATTGACATGAGTACGACTGGGGCTTCCCTTCTATCCTTTGTCTGTAGGGTCAGCAGTGTCCTGAGGCAATTGTCTTTCCCCTCTCTTCCCAGCACAAACCCTGTCTGATCTTCATGCAACCATTCTGGAAGAACCTGTTTCAACCTCTCTGCTAAGATTTTTGATAGTATTTTCATATCCAAGTTTATTAAAGATATTGGCCTATAGCTTTCTGGCAATACTGGATCTTTCTACTCCTTTGCTATGAGTGTTATATGTGCCATTAATGCCTCTTTCCTTATTTCCTCTCCTTCTGTTACCTTATTAAAATATTCCCACAGCTTTGGGATCAGGATCTCCTGGAATTTCTTGTAATACTGGGCCGTATACCCATCTGGGCCCGGACTCTTCCCTTGCGGCATATTATTTATTGCCCTCCTTATTTCCTCTTTTGAAACAGGCTCTTCCAGTTGGTTTAAATCTCCTATTGGGGTCCTCGCTAGTCCCAATTCTTTTAGGTATTCCCTGCCTGCCTGGGCGTCTCGTTCCTTCTCTCTTTTACTTTTTATCCCCTCCACTTTGTATAGTTTGCTGTAATAAGTTTGAAACACTTTTGCTATCTCCATTGCGGAGTAGACCATCTTTCCTTCCTCATTTTTGATTTTTGGGATGAAGTTTTGAGTCTTTTTTTCCCTTACCCTTCTTGCCAGCCACTTTCCTGACTTATTTCCCCATTGATATTTATCTCTCTCTACTAAGTGGGTTACTCTTCTCCTGTCCATCTCCATCAGATCAGCCAGCTCCTCCCGTTTTCCCTTGAGCGTCTCTATTCCGTCTAGACTTCCCTTTTCCTTATTTTGCTTTTCTATTTCCTGAATTTCTTTATATAGGGTATCCATTCTGACTCGCCTTTCCCTTTTCTTTTCTGCTCCTATTTTCATCAAGACCCCCCTTATATAAGCCTTGTGCGTCTCCCACAGGGTTGATCTTGATATCTCCGCTGTGTCATTGACCTCAAAGAAACTTTCTAGTTCTTTCCTCACCCTGTCCACTATCTTTGGATCCCTTATTAGAGCTTCCTTTAGCTTCCAGATGTTTTCTCCCCTTATCTCTACTCCTGTCTCTATGCTCACCAGTACTGGAGCGTGATCCCAGACTGTGGTGGCCCCAATCTTAGCTCCTTTCACCATCGGAATCATATAGTGTTCTATTAACACATAGTCCAATCTGGAGTGTGTGTTATGTACTGTAGAGTTATAAGTGTAATCTCTCAATTCGGGGTTGCACATCCTCCACGTATCTATCAATTGGTGTTCCTCCATCAATTTCTTCATACTATTCTGTCTGTGAGGGGTCCCACACCTTGAGTGTCCTTTTATGTATATCCGTGAATCCATACATAAGTTTAAATCCCCCATCAGCACCAGGTGCCCTCCCTTGAACTCCCTCAATTTATCTAGGGTTTTGATCAGGAATGCATCCTGTCTTTTATTTGGGGCATATGCATTCGCAAAGGTCCACTCCTTGTTCCCTATAGTCCCCCTCACAAACAGAAATCTCCCTTCCCTATCCACTTTCTGTTCTATTATTTTGAACACTATATCTTTACTGAACCCAATAGCTACTGCCTTTGACCGCCTGGATGGAGAATCGGCATAATACCAGTTAGGAAACTGGGCAGATCTTAGACTTAATCCTGATGTGTGGGATATGTGTGTCTCTTGTAGACAGATTATCTGCCCTTCTAAATATTGTAATTCTCTGTTTACTTTATATCTTTTTTCTGGGGAGTTCAGACCTCTGATATTGTATGTTACTATTTTTATTTTCTCCATGGATCCTGTATTCCTTCTTTTCTGCCTATATTTCTCCTAGGGAAAGTTCCCCTCCCTCCTACCTCCTCCCTCTCTACGCCGGCAAGGTGGACTCCCCATCCTAAGTGGACGTCATATGACGTCCTCTTGTTTTCGCCGCTTTGCGGGCCCTCAGGGGCCCGCATCGCGGCGATCGGGGACCGGCCGTGTCCCTCGGGACCCCGGCCTTCCGTGATCGGGGTAAAGAGCCAATAAAATTGGCTCTTTACCGCGTGACCGGCTGTGTCCTATCACAGCCGGTCACTGACAACAATGTTGACTGAGCGGCGTGCACGCCGCTCGCGCGCGCCCCAGGGGGCGCGCAGCGCGGCGATCGGGGGGCGGGCTTGTCCCTCGGACAAAGCCCAACCCCGATCACGGTAAAGAGCCAATAGTATTGGCTCTTTACCACGTGACCGGCTGTGTCCAATCACAGCCGGTCACAAAATGACGGGAATCCGCGGTAACGAGCTGTTACCGGGTTCTCCCCTTCACACACCGATCGTGTGTGAGGAGGAGATAGCGGTAACAGCTCGTTACCGCTTACTGTCAGCACCAATCACACTGATTGCCCCCCCCTCCAATAAAGAGTACCTGTCACCACCCCATCAGAGTACCTGTCACCTGCCCATCAGAGTACCTGTCACCTGCCCATCAGAGTACCTGTCACCTGCCCATCAGAGCCCATGAGTCTACCCGTCCACTGTCCATGAGCCCATGAGACTACCCGTTCACTGTCCATGAGACTACCCGTCCACTGTCCATGAGACTACC